>JAVJGG010000021.1:2353559-2386631 GCA_035590195.1 Aviceda cuculoides
CACGTGACCCTGCCCATTCATGTCTCTCCCCCCCGCCCCTCCTCCTCCGATTGGCTCCCGCGGGCGCTCCCGCGCCGTTGACGAATCAACGGCGAGGAGGAGGGGCCTGGGGCGGGGGGAAGAGAGGGGCGGGAAGGCGTTAAAGCGCGGGCGCTGCGCCCTATTGGCTCCTCCCCTCTTTCGTCGCTCCGCCCCCGCCGCCGACCGGAAGCAGGAAGCGTCGTAGTGCCCGAGGCGGCGGCGCCGTGACCCGCGGGCGGGCAGCGCCGGCCGCGCCATGACGGGCAAGTCGGTTCGCGACGTGGACCGGTACCAGGCGGTGCTGGCCAGCCTGCTGGTGGAGGAGGAGAACAAGTACTGCGCCGACTGCCAGGCCAAAGGTACCGGCGGCCTTCCCGCGAGCCGCGCTGGCTGAGGGGGGCGGTGGGGCCTGGTGGGACCGGTGGGCCCGCACCGGCGGGGTTGTCACCCCCTCGTTACCGGCGTGTGGCGGGCCGCTGACATCCCCCACACACACACGCCCCCTCCCGCCGCTTGCTGCCGGGGCGGTGGGGTCTCGGGGCCCTCCGGTGTCCTGTCCCGTCCCCCTGCCCCGAGCTCCCCGGGGGCCGCTGCAGCGGGGGGAGGAGGGCCGCCTCCCCCGGGAGGACAGGCCCGGTTGGGCCTTGGGGGGTGACGGCTCTGCTCCCCAGCCTCCCCCATGAGCTGGCGGGGGGAGCCGAAGGCTGCTGCAGCGGGGACCCTGGCTGTTTGGGGGTTTGTAGCACGGGAGGTGGTTTTCCCTTTGATTGAGCAGGTGCTTGGTATTTGGAAAAAGAAAAAAAAAACCCAAACCAAAAAAAACCTTCCAGATTTGGCTTCTGCGGAGTTTCATTCACTGTTAGTTGCAGCAGCCGTGCTGTGCTGGCAGTGCTCCTGTCAGAAAACATGTTCCTGGTGCCTCCGTAAGCCCGCTTCTGCAGCTTTTGCTTGTTCGGCGGCAAGTGAGTCGAGTAGAAAACTGCCCAAGATCTGCTTATGGAAGCTCATCGGCTCTCTGACTGCGTTGGGGCTTTATCTCAAATGTCAGTGTGAAAACACTTAATGGCGTGTGGGGACTGGTCTTCTGGAGAAGCCTCTCTTGTATTAAGAGGAACCTGGAGAGCTGGTGTTGTGTAATTTTGGAGGGCATTCGGGCTGAGGAGTAATATCCTGTAAATCAGAGCTGTAGTGTGAGCAGCAGATCATCTCTAGAGGATCAGATAGGAGCAGTGTTTGAAGGTGCAGTGTGTACGGAAAAGGAAGGAATTGTAACCTAGCCTCAGAACCAAGTACCACTGAAGGAATTTCATATTTTGTCCTGTGCTTCCTTTTCCACTTAATATTGATTTCAAGGCATGTTGTAATCCTTACTTTTCCTAGAAAAGAGTGGAGTGGTGTAGAGAGGAAGTCAGATGTGAATGTCTGAATTCTAGAAGAGAAAACTAATTACACAACTGTTACTTGTTCCATGGCGATGCAGATGCCTTCCTGTAGCTTGCTACTGTGAAATGCTTTACTTTCCTGTAGCAAAAGGGTTAAGGTTATGCCCATGCCTACCTAAAATCCTATTTTAATGAGCTATTATAATGATTTGGATATCTGAACTTGAGGCTTGTTTCCCAGTAGCTGCAATAAATGAACTCAGAACAGGGGCTGTCTTTCTATGCCCATCCGTAAGTGGGAGACTTGGTCACCTCGGTATGACCTTTAAAAACCGTGGAGAGCACCGCTGAACAACATTAAAAGTTAAGATTTGTTTTCAGCCCTGCTCCAAAAAAACCCAAAACACAGTAACCTCATCATAACAACCTGTCTTATCTTGGAGATGGCATATTTTGAGACTTGGCTCACACTGGCTTCGGTTGACCATGTAGGTTGAACGTGGTGTTGTTGACAGAGAGCAGAATGTTCTTTTTGCTTGCAAATCCCTTATCTCTTGGCTCCCAATGCCAGTGCTAAGGGCAAAAATAGCTGTCTTATCTTGTCTTTTGAGGCATGAGACAGTAATATACACAATATGGAGACAAATTCTCATAACAGTTCCAGGTTACTTGTTTTGATGTGATTATATAGCTTCTCCTGTTGAGAGTACATTCTGGAAATGCAGTATTCAAGTTAATTATGCATAAAAGTCACTGTACAGTTCAGCATTGCCACTAAAGCTGGAAGCTGCTGGGAAGATAGGTTGCATCAGTCATGAGGAGTAGGCTTCTGCTGCACTGGGTTATCTGGCAAGATAATTATCCACTGTAGTAATGAGATTCATGGAGATGTGAAATCTCATTCTTGAGGGCAACATACGGTGTTTGTGGCCGCAGGGCGTGTACATGCACTAAGCTCTTCAGCCAGGTATCTGACTGGTAGTTGGGGCCAGTCAGAGCATCATATTGGGCTGCATTTTGGTTACTGTGGCTTGGTGTTGCGTCCTCTCAGCAAGGCACTGGAGCTGGTTTGCAGCAATGTCAAGAAAGGGCTGATGTTCTTACTGCTACTGCAACATTCCATTTTGCCTATGGAAATGAGCCCCAGGTGTACTTGTGCAGCGTAAAGAACACATTTTATTTGATACACGGCTTAATAACTAAAACTCTCTGCAAGTCTGTGCTAATGAGAGGCCACGTGGTATTTGCTAGCTCCAGATGGCTTCCCTCAACATTTCCAGTGCTACCTGGAAGAGTAGCTGCTTTTCTGTACAGCTGATTGTTGCTCTGTTTTTAGCTGATTGCAAGTCTGGCTACACTAGTGGTGGCATGCGAAGAGTGTACTTCTGTATGGTTCTGTGAATAGTCGTTTGCTAAGGTCACGGCTAAAATCTGGTTGCTGTTAGTAAGTGATGCTGGGGTGGGGGGTTAGCTGGTGATGGCAGGTGGTGTTTCTTCCTTCTTTGTCAACTCACATTCAACATCATAAGGATTTTTGCATGAGTTTCAACAAAGTTGAAGGCAGAGCAAGAACCTGGCAGCTCATACAACACCTATCAAGACACTTTGACAACAAAACACTGGCTTTTGACCATCTGTTTTTATGCTGGAGTTACTGAATTTTGTAGTGGTTTGCTGCTTGATCTGAGCGTTTCAAAGCTAGCATGACACATAGGTAGAGACTGTTCAGATGCCACCCACACTTCCATTGTGCCTGTTCCCAATGACCTAGCTACTTGCTGGGTTTCATTACTGTATTTTTTTCCACTTCTATATACAGAACTAAATGAGATTACAGTACCTGTTAGTGTGAGCTGCAGTGCTAGTATATACCCACTTGATTTCATGTTCCACAGAAATTCTCAGTGTTAGGGTAAAAGTCTAGTTTTCAGGAACATCAGCTCTGATGTTGGCTACTGGTTGGGCCCTGCACTCTGGAACCAGTATAGCAAGCATGCTCGTTTGCTATGCCGTGCTGGTAAACAGCTGGGTATCTTCTACCTCCTCTGCCCTCATCAACGTGATTGCTTAAAGAGAAGGTTATCTTCTGTGTTCTTGTCATTACTTGCTTTCCATCAGGCAGTGCGTACAAGTGATTCCTAGTCCAACTCGTATCTTTAAGTGTGAAAAGGGGGGAAAACTAGTTTCTCCAGTATAGTCTCCTTCCCTCCTATGTCTGGGATTCAAGTAACTTCCGTGGGGCACATCACTCTTCCCAAGGCATTTCTTCTGACAAGCTGTTGGAGGCAGTGATGGCTTCACGTGTTTTCGCTGCATAACTTTTCTGTAAGATGAACCTGAAAGGAGAACTGCAGAAGCGTGAGCCTGATGGTTTCCCTAGACAGCTGTTAACGTCCTAGGTCTAAGCTGTTGGAGGGGAAAAAAGGACAAGGGAACTGGGAAAGAAAGCTCAGGGTGGTTTTTGCTTCTGCAACAATAAACGCTGCAGTGGTTAGAGGCTCTTGTTTTGGAGGAAGTTGGGCGAGATCTCTCACCTGTTTCTTCCTCTTTGTATTGCAAACTTTCTGTGCAAAGTAACTGGGTGGTCCGATCACAAGCGGGCGGACAGGTAGTAAGTAGTACAACCTGTGCCAAAGCAGAGCATGGCTAGACTGCTTTCTGGCAGTGGAGCTTAGGGGAGAAAATTTATGTGTGTGTGAGAGGAGACTTCAATACTTGATCAAAACAGGACTTGGGAGCTCAGTGACAGCCTTTCAGGACATAATCTAGCCATGTTAGGCACAAACAGAACAGCAGATTTCCCCTTGCAAGCGCTATCAAAGGTTACCCATCTCAGTGGTTTTCACATGCAGATCTGAATGGTATCATGATACTAATATTAATGATCAAAAGCAACCATCCAGCATGGAGTCCTAGCAGCACTGCACCACCTGCAGTGATGCAGCTCTCCCCTTGGTAATGCCCAGCATGGCAAAGGTGGTTGAGTGGCTGTCTTCACTAAAAGCTGGAGTGATGAATTATCATAATCCTCTTTTTGAAGGCCTTTGCTGTATGAATCGCTTGACCAAAATGCCTTAAAAGAGAAGCTGTTGATGAGTGAGAGTGGGTTCTCTTCTACCAGTGCATTTCTTGTGGCAAAGGGCCTTCTGAGAGCAGTTGTGTTGCTGTTGTGGTTTCGTGTGTGTAAGATAATGTGAGTGTCAAGCAGTCTGACTGTATTGAGTATCTGTCGGAAGATAGGCTGCTGAACATCAAAATGAGCCTGGAGGCTGAAACTGCAATGTAGATGGAGGGATGTGGTGTAATCTGTGCAAGTTGGACTTGACCTAAGTGTTCAGATGTCTTCCAGTAAATGGAAAATGTCTTGTGTTGAGTAACATTTACATTAACTGGATTCTTCTCTGCGTTTCTGACTCTAAAGCTCTGTGCTGAACTTGTGTAATGTACAGCTAATTCTATTTGATTCTCTCCTTCTCCCAAACTCTTCCCCTCTGCTCTTCCAGTCCTATTTATCCAACAGGCTCCTTGGATCCAGTTTCGTTGACGTCGGAACGACAGGTTCCTCCCCAGGGAGCACCAGCGAGGACTGCTCTATCTGTCCATCAGTTAAGGTTGCCCTGTGCTCCTCCTGATTTGTCTGACTCTTCCCTTCATCCCTTGTGTCTTGTGAGAGCTGTGGGTTCCATGCTGAAATCAACCCCTTCTTCTAACTCTAATGGTTAGATGGAAAACTATTTGTTGCCGAACACAACACAAACCCAGATCTAATTCTTCGAGCAGTCTTTTCTGAAAGAGGGGTAGAACTTTGAAAATGCCTGTTAAGAGGTGGTTAAATATTGGCTGGGAAGCAGGAAGAACAGGATAAAAAGCTTGGGGCTAGAGTAGGTGTAGTTAAGGAAGGATGACTTCCAGTGGAATGGGGGAGTTAGCTTATTACAGTTGGTTTAGTCCAGCCAAACTAGTATTAATATAAAACACGTTGCTAATATTCAACAAAAATCTGTTGTGACTCAACTCCTCCATCAGCAGACTATTGAATTGCAGTGGAATTTCCTTTTCAGTAAGAGCAATATGAAGAGTAACTTTTTAAATAGCTGCCTAGAACAACTGCATGTGATGAAGAAATTATCATTATGGGAAAACTGAGCAGTGGGTAGTGATGCATACTGTTTGCCTGCAGTGGACTTCAAAAACCAAAGCGGTAGGACTAAAGCTTCTCAGCTTGCCTTAGAAAATCTGGTATTAAAAGAAAGCTCAGTCTTATGTAATGGAAGCTTGCCAGAGGGGGTCCATATGTGCTTCTATACTCATTTTAATTCTTAGCTGCAGTCACAATATTCTGCAGTTATCTTAATGAGTGCTACATTTTCTTTTCTGCTTTTAAACTGTTCTACCCTTCTAAAATCAGGTCTGAAAGGAATAGTTCTGTGCATAGAGCAGTATTAATTTCAAGTGAGTGTAAGAGTTCAGAAATTAACTTTGTCTTTGAGAATGGCTTTACCCCTTAGTGATATTCATCTGAGAAGTCTGAGCAGTGCTGCCATGGTGTAAGACTGGCTGGGAGGGAGTGCAGCTCTGTCTAGCTGTGAGCCTGACCCTACGTGCACCTGCTTGAAGTTAGTTGTGACTTCCCATTCGAGCCACCAAGTGAGGAAAAAAGCTTCAGCCTTTCCAGTGGGGACTTAACTCTGGAACTGGTTTGTGCTGAAGAGTTGTAGGAAGATACCCTTTAAGAAAAGATACGCAGAGCTCTGAGTCACATACATGGATGCATGTCTCTACATCTGCCAGAAATAGATAACAAAGGTAATCCTCCAAGCAGAGGGCATCTCAGCAAACCATATCGGCTTTAATAGCATAGTTCTTCTGTACCGGCTATAGTGACCCACCTGTGAAATGGAGAGCCTACGTGGTGAGAGGCTGTGTAGCAGAGGGTATAAATTAAGGGACCAAAAATGCCATGTGATTCTCCGAGCATAGCTGCAACTTTAGTAAAAGTTTGTTCCTATAGTAACTGCCAGAGGAATTACATAAGGTATCAGACACACTCAGGATCTTGTGTGCCAGGCTCTTCAGAAAATGCTTCTGCAGTTTAAAGGTAATTCATCTTTCAAAATGCAAGTAGGTTATCAAAACCAACTAGAGAATAAAGAATAGCTCTGGTTTCCTTCAGGTTGATCCAGAATAGTGATTACTTCTTGTGGCCCAGGAAATCTAGGACAAAGTTTGAGCTTTTAAGAGAAACTGTCTTAGAGCAAAGCGTCCTCTGACTGTGAAGCTGGATTTACCTGTGCTACAATCGGACCTTCAGTGTCTCGTTAAACTGCTTGCCTCTATTTTTGGCAAAACGTGCCATTCCTTACTGGCCAGGTTATGCCCTTAGGTATGTCAAGTCCTTTTTGGTCACTGTGATAGTGAAAAATAGTTTGTCTTGCTTTAGATATTGAAGAGATTCTCAATCAAGCAAAAAGTGGCCCAGGAGCTCAGACTCCTTCCTCTATTAGGAGCTATTTTAAGGACCCAGTGACTTCTACATATCTCCACAACTCAAATGAGATTGAAGATAGGGTCTAAATATTTTTAACATGCAGTGAAGAATTGAAGACATCTTGTAAGGGTTTGATGGTGGAGAAATTCTAAGTTGAATTTTGATGGTGTAAAATAGTAGTGGTAGTTTCCATCTTGCTGCTCTGTTTACATGTGTATTTGGGCACAGGGATGGTGTTTACCTACTACCTAAATTTTTTTGCATTTCATGGAAATTCAGGCCTCCTTGAAATCACCTGCCTTTACCCTAGCAACTTCTAAGACTGACTAGTGTGTAGTTTTGATCAAAACCTAGTGACCCCAGGAAATAGGTGGATCATGGAACTTGACTGATTTTTATATCTTTAGGCTGTGTTGCCACCAGTATTGGTAATGTTAACCAGTCCTCTTGCATGGATTCTTATTATAGCATCTGCTTGAAATTGTCACTTTCACAGTTTATTTACTGAAGTAATAAACATCACTTTCTTAAACAGCAGGAAGGACCCACCCTGCTGTTCACAGCATCTATTTTAATTTCCTCCACCTTGCTCCATCTGTGTGTGTATCATCATGGCACTTCTTCAAAGAACAAGATGGTAACAATGATAAGAAGTGTATTGAAGGCTGCTTCTGCAACCTTACCATTACTCAAAGTTAGATCAAATGCTGCTGTGTAGCTGCCTTCAGGGCTACCAGGCACCCAAATGTTACGTGTTTCTGGTAAACTGTGGAAGATTCAAAGCCTGTTCCTGAGAGGAAACGGAGCCAGCACCAGTCAGCTTGGTCTGACTTGTCAGTAAGGTACCTTACCTGTAACAAACACTATGGTTCGGAAGGAGAGAGTAAACTGGTTGCTGCCAATACAGCCAAGAAGATTTTTAAGGGAAAGCTCCAAGCTATTGTCCGATGCAATGTTCCTAACCCCCATATATGCCTCTGGCTCTTCCTCTTTCCTGCAAAGAGTGGTTAAAGCCTATAATTACTGCAGCAAACTTTTACTGAAAAAAAAAAAAACTGCACAAAACTAAGACAAAGAAAAACCCTGAGAACGGCTCTTTTCGTCTTTCAAAGGATGGCATAAAGTTGAATTTTTGAACCACTAAACTACTTAACTAGGCGTATATCCTTATGAAACTCCCTTGCTACAGAGCTTTTCGGCTTTAGCATCTCTGTTTCACTGGGTTCCAATGGCTTCCTGAAAACTCCACAAATAGCTTAGTCTGGTACTAAATCTGGGGGTACAGCAGGTATTAGTGCTTCACAAATCTCAGATAGTTACTGGCCTGAGCATACATCCTAATGCAGGTTTGTGGACCTAACTAGCCTGTACTAATAACTAAATAAATAGTGTAATTTAGAGATCTTGAAGTTGAGTTAACTGTGCTTTTTACTCACTAGCAGAGTTTACCTTGTTTCCCCAAACTAATCTGAACACTTTACTGTAGAACAGACATCTACAGTAAAGAACAGAGGAAGTTGTTTTGTAAGACAGCCTTTGTCATAGCTCTTCTATGAGCGGAATGAATTTCAGTAAGTCATTAAGCAATTTCTTTCCAGAATAAGGAAACCACAAGTCAAAGGAAACTCTTGGATACTTGGCTATTTCCTCATTTGGCTCAGCAGAAAGTAGGGCTTTTCAACTTTGACGTGATGAGAAATTTCCAAGTACTGGTGAAGGCTTGTACAAGAGGATGTGAATGTCATCTTGCAGGGATTATCCGGCTCCGAGGAGAATTTCCCACATCCACTTCCCCTCTGCGTGCTGAGAGGGGATGGTTGTACGATGCTGTAGTCCAACACATGTAGCAGTGTTAACTGGGATCAATGGGCTGAGCAGGCACATGTCCCTGTTACAGCTGGGCTTTTGCTGGAGTGCTTGCAGGCAGGGAGCCTGCGAGTCAAATGATTGTTTGCACTAAGAATATTTCATTAGGCTTTGAATAGCGATGCTCTCTCCTTCCTGCCTATGAAAGCATCTATTTTTTTCCTGACCCCCCTTCTCAAAAGAGCAGTGGCTTTGCAGCCAACTTCTGTTTTATTTTTAAATGCCTTCTGGAGGGTTATTACCAAAGAAACTTGCATGAGTAGCTTGAGCCAAAATCTAAGGCCTGAGTAAAGGGTGAGGAGTGAATCCCTTTGGGATTCCTTGATTAAAAACACTCAAGGGTGTGAACTTTCAGCAAGTGTGACTAAGACATGATGTGAAGTGGACTAGCCACGCTGTGCTGGGGTTTTAAAGGGAATTGGGAGCGTTTTCAGTAAGGGCAGATCATTCAGGCAGTCCTTGTAGGCATTAATGAGTCCAGCTTAGATGCTAACTTAAGCTGGTATGACCAGCTTGGTATGCGGTATTTATTTTGACAGGCTGGGATATAAAACAGGCTGTGAAAGTGTCTCATGGAAGCACTGACTAGGCAGCTGAGTTTCTCACATGTAGCTTTCTAGTCTCTGCAGGATGGTGGTGCATCCTCACTTAGGAATACAATCAAGTATTCGGTGCAGCTTTCTAAAATGAAAACTGGCTGCGCAATAGATGCTTTTAAGCTCGTGATCTTCCTGCCACCACTGCCAGGCTAGGAATATATCCCAAGATGGTATGATCTAACCTGAATATTGTGCCAGAACTGAGTGTATAGCTGGGCTCTTAAGTATGTTTTGATTCTTACTGAAAACTGTCATTTTCTTTAATCCCATGTTCACCTGCAGATGGTTGGCATTCTCCAGAAAGGATTTGTGCCCATACGAGGTGATATACAGGGGCATGAGATGCTTAATCAGAGCAGAGCAGGCTATGCCCAGCTCAGGTTAGTGCCAAGTAACTTGCTTACCATGGATGTTAAAATTAGCCATAATACTGAAACAAGAGTGACTGCAGCATCAGGCTTGCATGTCTGATACTGGTTGTCATTGCAGCAAACTCCCAGTTTTGCATATGGGAGGTGAGTTTTCATATAGGCCTTAAGCTCCAAAGCCATCTGGTGGCTGTGAGGATGCCAGCCTCAAGGCAACTAGTTTTATAACATTAGTGAGAGTATTCATGGGAGGACCAATTTCTTTCATGTTTCTTTCTAGTGGTTTAACAAGCTAAACATTTCTGTTAGCCTTGTCCTAAAACCTTTTGTGTGTAAGTTTCCATGATTCACTGAACCCAGAGGGTAAAGTGCTCCCTGTGGTGTGCCGTGCCCTCGTGCAAGCCATTAGTGGTCAGTGTCAGGGTGTGCACGAAGGCTGCAAGGGAAGATAGTGCTCCACGGCAGCTCTAGCAGTGCTGATAAACGCTGCTGTATTGGTCTCTAAAGTGACTTACCGATATAAAAACATTTTTCTCTGGAAAAATTTTGCCCTTCTACTAAGGTGTTTTGCCCCTTCTGTCAATGCTCAGTCACTGTAGCTTCTGTACAGCGTTAGCTTGGTTTAGTTTTTGGGAAGTTAAATGCTGCAACATGTGACCCAACTCACATCTGTAAATACCACCTGGGGCTTTCTGCAAGTCAGTCACCTTGAAAATGGCATGTGAAACTCAGGAAATGACTGTACAAAGTTCTTCCCAGCCAGATCTTTACTGGGCGCTTTCTTGTGTGATTTCTAGTGCAAGCTCCTTCATTGTGGCCTCAAAAGAGGGAAGTGGGAGGCTTGTTTACATTTGCATCAAAAACCATTCCCCCTTGCCCACAAAACTAAGTGCTTTATAAGAAATGAAATGGTAAAAACATTGGTTTAGCTTAATGGTTGGGGGCATTAGATATGAGCAAAGCTGAATGTCTAGTAAGAGTGTATGTTTGGGCTGGTGCCTCTGCATGTTGCATCTGACCCAACCTAACCAGGACATCTGGGCTTTGACCCACTGCTTCCTTGGTGGCAGCCTGGTTAGGACAGGCTGTCTTACTTGGGATACCCTTGCTTTCAGCAAAAGAAACCCTGTAATGTTCCTCACTGCCCAAGGCACCAAATGATAATTTTAATGAGCGTGAAGTTATTTGGAGTTTTATTCAGCTGGACAAATTTAATATGACTCACACCGCTGCCAACAGGCTACTGGTCTGCTCAGCAGTGATTATTCAAGCAGCAGCTCTTTCCCTGTTGTAGTGCACCTTGCCATGTCAGTCCTTCACTGCTGTCGAGGCAAGGGGTTCTCTTGTGCAGCTGCTTATCTTAAAGTAGCTTTTCACTCTTGAGGGGTGTAGCTGTATCTTGTTCCTCTTTTTTTTTTTTTTTTCCTATTGTAGTGTTGATAGAATACAAGGCTGCGTAATTAGGCTGAAGAAATTACTAGTTATATCCTAAAGCATGGGGTGCTCAGTTCTAGAGTTCAAATTCATGTGCCTTGCAGAACTGCAGAGCTGGCTGCAGACTTCAGCCAGCATTTCGGAGAACTGTCCAAATATCCTGCTTGTGTGGCTCTAGAGTCACCACCAGGTCAGAGAGCAGACTGCTGAACTTCTGGGATCACCATCTTCCTCCTGGCTGTGGACAAAAACAACCCCACGTCCCCAAACTTCTGGCATTTCCTTTAGTCTGTAGATCTGAAGCCTTTCTTACGGCACTTACTGGCCCTGCAAGGATGCCTAAACCCTGGCTGGAATAAGCATCAGTGAAGGCAACTACCCTTTGTTGTATAATATGTGTTTATCACCAAACCAAATGCTAGCTGCTAGGATGATTTTGAAAGCCTATGTATTACTTTTTAAAATATTCACTGGCATAATGAAGCTGCTTCAGTACTGGGGTCTTCCAGAGCTGGGATCTACACGTTGCAGCAATGGTCAGCTGTTATTCCTGTACTCAGCCCTTGCTGTTTCAGATCCTGCATCACAAATGAAATAACACTAAAGCAGGCTGGGTATAACAGACTGTACCACTGAGTCATTCTCTTATGTGGCATTGCAGGGTAGGAGGTTGCAGTGGCTTGAGCTAGCACATGTGGCAAACCAGTGAGCTGATTACTACAGCCATGATGTAGTATCTAGCTGACTATTAATCCTTTTAGTCCTCAAAAGGCTAAATATATCTAGAGTTTATATCTAACCTTGAATCTCATGCTTAATCGTGCTGGCAGTCTCATGTATAGCCTTCAGGGTGTATCTGGGAGAGACCTCCACAAATAAATCAAATGAAGGATCAGGGTTCTTGGCTTCACCTTGGTGTGCTACAGGCATAACACTGAACAAGCCTTTTATTCCCATGCCTTACTTTATAACTGGCATACTTAGGTGCTGCTAAAAGTATGGGCCCCTGCTTTGATGCATTCAGTCCTAGATTTTGGTAGGTGTAATAAAGGAACCGAGGTAGAGGCAAGAATATGCTTCTATTAAGGTCTTCACCAAGAGCTGTTCCTAAGCTGGGAAGTGACTTTCATCAGCTTTATGAAATTAATACCATTCTCAAGGGCCACTCTTCTAGTGAAAAAGCAGAAAGCAGTGGCAGGACAGAACAGAAGACTTAATAAAGACTTGAAAAATCGTAAATGAGTTAGCTGGAATAGGTATTGGAGGTGAGTTAGAGATTGCATGCCTTTGCCTTGGAAGGCACCATGAGCCACTGATTTGCATTAGCAGCACCAAATCCCTCAGGATACTCTAGACTTTCCCGTAGGAATTAAACTGTTAACAACCATCTAGCATATCTAGGAGAGCCAAATACAGTGCTGCTTTTTTAGGGCTCTGAAATTACACTTTCCCCCTCTTCCTCCTCCCACCTTAGTCTCATTAGCTTTGAGGCTTGCTATTTTAACTATAGCAAGAAAAGACAGAATAACTCTTCATCTGCAATAATGCCTGTAATGCCTATAAAAAAGGCTAGCACAGTTTATTGGAGGCTATCGAGTCCCTTATTCAGGATGTGGCTTCACTTTAGCCAGTTACCCGTGGACAGTGATATCCAACCCATGATGAAAGCTGGCCACGTTAACTGTGGGGCTGGCTGGCAGCTCTAGCCAGACAATTTAGTTTTAAAACCTGCTAGTCTTGCACTGCAGAGGACTACTTCTGAAGCTGGTCTTCCTTCAGCGGGACTGAGGGTTTCAATGGCCAGGGTCTGTTGGCCCTGGCTGGGAGGGGGGCTGGGAGTGGTGGGAGTGCCTGCGGACCTCTGCCGTCCCCTTGGTAATGCACTGCTGGGTTTCCTTCAGAGATCTGTTTGCAGTGAGTAAAACTAAGCTTGTTAATCTTTCCCTTGTGGTTCTTTTTCCCCTGGCATGATCTCCCTTCTACACCTTGGAGCTCTCCTGCCTGTCCGAAAGCCGCATGCAAACCATGAATCTGATTAGAGCTGTAGAAACTGCGGAGTGAACTGTTAATTGGTCTTGTGCCAGGATTGCAACCTGGGTTCTGCCCCTGGCTCTGCGTTTTTGGTGGTCAAAGTACTGGGCTTCGTCTGTGCTGCTCTCCTTACTCAGCTGTAGCTTCCTGCATAAGACTAAGAAGATTTGATGATGCAGTCCATTTGTCAAATGCTGAGTATTTTATGCTGCTCTTCCTAGAGCAGTAGTGAATATTCTGGAGCTGACTCCACTGCAATAAGGTTATCAGAGAAGGATTCTCCATTGCTAAAGCAGGAGGAACACAGACTTGTCTTGACATGACTGTTACATCGGTTCAAGCAAGATGAAATCAGGGGGTTTGTAGTGTCTTAGGTGGTTTGAATGCCTATTTTATTCCCTCCTTCTCTTAGAGTTGTTTGTCTTGCGTAGAGTTCTCAAAATGGAAGAGGGAGGCAATAAAATACTAGCTCTAAGTATAATGATTGGGAGACAACCTTTAAACATCCTGCTGATGTCTAATTCCACTTTCTAATCTGGGTGAAAATGTAAACACCTCAGTCCCAGTTCACTTGGTACAGTTTCTCAGTTGCTCAAGGCAACTACAGGTTGACTGGATGGTATGAAATGCTTGTGTCTCTTTGCAGGGCCACGATGGGCATCCTGGAATATCGGTGTATTCATCTGTATTCGTTGTGCTGGGATCCACAGGAACCTAGGAGTTCATATATCCAGGGTGAAATCTGTCAATCTTGACCAGTGGACACAAGAACAGATACAGGTAATGTGAACGAAACATGAACAGAGTTGTTCTGTTAGTGGGGCTTCATAAACTTGGAAGTAAACAAAGTCTGAATATGGCAAAGATGTGGAGTGTGGCAAAAAGTGAAGCAGGAAGAAGATATCGAGCTAGGTTAGATTGGGAGGGGAAATGTCATAATTTCAGGCTCAGCAAACATCAGAGGGTAAATACAAATGCTCTGCAAGTTTCTGTAAAACTGCCAAAGACTGCTGTTGACTGGGGTTGGAGCTGCTGCCCACCTTGACTTTAGATTGCTAATGTGATATTTATCTTGTCTTTGAATAAATATTGTACTGTGGTGCTTAGGATTGGCTAATTGTGTTGGAGAGGGGGGTGGGATCACAGCAACTGCATCAGGGATTCCCAGGCAGTAGGCTTGCACCAAAAGCCTGAAGAGTAGCTTTCAGGTACAGAACAGACTTCAGAAGTCTACACGTGCCTTCTAGTTAACACGGATAGACTCTTGCTTGGTAGCCTGGCATGCTAGTATGTGTAAGAGCTTTAATGTGTGGGAAACAAACGGTTCAAGAATTCTTTTGAATTGCAGTGCATGCAAGAGATGGGAAACGGAAAAGCAAATCGTCTTTATGAAGCCTACCTGCCAGAGAACTTCAGGCGACCTCAAACAGATCAGCATCCTTTCTTCCTTTGCTGCTGGGGAAACATGGAGTCTTTTCATCTTGTTGCTTTGTAGCTGCACTCCTTGCATAAGAGGTTTAGCTTCATGTGCCTGGGCATCAGCTGTGAGAATGAGTTCCTAGCTGGGCACCCTCTGAGCGTTGCTTCACCCACAGGCTGCTTGCTTACAGAACAAAGCAGAAGAGAGCTAAAAGGATTGCTTCTGAGCTATAGGGTGGAGAACTGGGACTCAAATGTTACAACCTGAAGCTATTGCATGAGATGCACTTCAGAGCCTGTGGCAAATAGGAGGGTTGACTTTCAAAAGTTCTGAGCATTTAAAATTCTCAGTAGAGACAGATAAAAAGGTTTAACACTTCTGAAAAATTAAGCTGTAACTTTTACCTTACAGGAGGGTGTCTAGATGCCAGGTGCAACAGGGGTATAGTGATGTGAACCTAAAGAAACACAGGAGCACCTATCTACCATCATTTTTGTCTTAAGCTGGTGGCCGAGGTGTTTTTGTATGTGAGTGATGGTTGAAGTAAATATACATCAGTGAAGAGAATACACTAGGAATTTAAGCCCTGATTTAATGTACCTTTTATAGCACCATCGTGCTTGGAATAACCCAAGGGCAAAAGTTGAGTAGCTAAAGTAGTTGGATCCAACACTAAATTATTTTAAGAAAGTTACTGCTGGAAATGCTCTTTAAACAGTCATTAGTTTAGTTACAGCCTGTACCTTGTATCCACATGTCAAATAATGTACGTAAGTCTTCTATTCTTGAATCGTTTGTCTTTAACAAGCTGCTTGCAGAGCTGTGGAGAGTTTCATTCGGGATAAATACGAAAAGAAGAAATACATGGACCGAAGTATTGACATCAATGCATTTAGGGTTAGTTTCTAATCACTTCTATGGAAGCTTGAATACATGTTAAGATATAAGTGTATGTCTGTCTGATGAGTAAGCAGTGACTTTATGAAAATAGACGATTTAAACGTTTCCTGTATTAGTGACTAATGTCTTCTCCAAAGCTGATTGCCTTCAGTCATTCTGTAAAAAGAATTTAAATTGGAGGGGACCTTTGAAGGCCATCTTGTCCAACTCCTTGCTCAAAGCGGGACTAGATTCAAATATAGGTCTTTAGCTGTATCTTTGAGGGTTTTTTAGATCAGTAACAGCATCGTGTAAAGCTCTGTATGAACTTTCCCTTGGTATGATGACATGAGCTTTGACTCTTAAGTCAGTGGGTTTTTTTCCTTACAGAAAGAAAAGGATGACAAATGGAAAAGGAGTAATGAGCCAGTATCAGAAAGAAAAGTGGAACCTATCATCTTTGAGAAGGTGAAAATGGTAAGACCAAAAGACATGGTCATGGATCAATTGTAAAGACTTCTCTCAAGCAGAACAGAGGTAATCCAGCTTGATATGGAAGCATTTTTTCTGGCCTCAGTCATAGCAGTGGATGCATTGAGTCACAGTGATGGTAGTAGCTTGTTTTTCTCTGCTCAACCAGATACTAAGCAGATGTGTTCTGCCTTGCAACGGAGAGCAGATTGGAATCCAGCTATTCCCTGCTTAGCTTTCCAGCTTGAGCGGCTACTTTTTTCCTAGTTTAGAGCATGCTTGAATTTGACAGTGGGTTCCAACATAATGGGACAATAAAACAACCATGTAATACTTGCTCTGAAATTCTGTTCACTTTGGAAGCACTTAAGTCCACTGGAAAAAAAGGATTTTAAGGGTTAATCTCTCATTAAAGCCTCTAGTGTATTGGAGTAAAACCAAAACTTGAACAAGACTTCTGGTGTTCTTTTTCCCTAGCCTCAAAAGAAAGAAGAAACGCAGCAGTCTAGAAAAAGTTCTCCTAAATCTACCGAACCAGTAATGGACTTGCTAGGACTTGGTAAGAGCCTTTCCAGCCTGATTGCACTTTTTACAGTCACCCTATACACCACCTTTGATGTTGTGAATATGATGAGCTTTTAGTGCTTATTTTCCATGTCAGGTGAACAATAGCTGGTAGGAATACTAGAGTAGTTAGCTTAAACCACTCCAGTGCAACTCAAGCACAGTGCTCAGCACTGTAGCAGAAACAGTTTTCCTTATGTTTTCCTGTATGCTGGTGCAGTGGTTGTGCCTATAGTATTACAGGAGCAGCTATAGTGGTCTCCAGACACAGCGTGGCTCCTGGCTACTCTGAAGTTAATAGGACAGATATGGTGCAGCGCACTTCCTTGGTCCTGAGCCAGTTCCTTCTCAGCACCAGAAGGACGAGCAAAGAGCTGGCAATATGTGTTGGCTAAAGTCGGTTACAGGTCAGGTCACTGGGTTGAGTGGCATATGTGCAAACTGCATAATGGGCAAGGAGGCTGCCCCTCAGCCTGCGGCCATCTGCGTGAACATCCATCACAGCTTTGTCTCTCCCAGATGCTCCTGTGACAACCACCGTTACAAACGGCAGGCCTAGCAGCTTGGAGAAGGATCTTGATCTTTTCGCATCGGTGGGATCAAACTCTGACTCCAGGAAGGTAAGTGGGGAACATCAGTGCTTGACAAAGCCTGGTTAGATGCTTGAATGAGATGATGATCTGTGTCTTCCCCGAGTGCTGAATGCGGCTGTTGCCCTTGTGCTGTCTCTGTCTCAGGTCACTGGCTCTATGCCGACATCTGGAAGCGCCGGTTCTGTTCCCGAAAACCTGAATCTCTTCCCTGAGCCAGGAGGCAAAGGGGAGGAAGTGGGGAAGAAGCAGCTCTCTAAAGACTCTATCCTGTCCTTGTACGGCTCTCAAACACCTCAGCTGCCTGCACAAGGTAACAGATCTCAGAATAGAGCTGTTGAATGGCAGTACACTAATGCAGAGTGGGTGGGGTGTCCTGATAGCTGACAAGCAAAGATGTGGGAATGTAGGTGGTCCTTCTTGAGAACTGGTGAGTAGCATAATGAGCAGCTTAGCCTGGATGTCATGGCCAAGCGAATGGTGTGGTAGTATCTGATTTTGAGGGTCAGCATTTCAGCCCCTGACAATGAACGCAGCAGTTCTTCCCTTCACTGCTTCTCTGCCTTTTTCTAGGAGCAATGTTCATGGCCCCAGCTCAGATGGCGTATCCTGCAGCGGCATATACTAGCTTTCCAGGAGTAGCCCCCTCCAGCAGCATGATGGGAGGCATGATGGCACCATCAGTGGGAATGATGGCCCAGCCTGGAGCTGCAGGGGTGGTGACTCCCATGGCCATACCAGCTGGATACGTGGGTAACGTGCAGGCAGCTGTCATTGGTGTCCCCAATGGGATGATGGCTGCGCAGCAAGCCGGCTACGTAGCTGGCATGGCAGCAGTTCCCCAGCCTGTCTATGGTGTGCAGCCAGCACAGCAGCTGCAGTGGAACATCGCTCAGGTGAGGGGTGGTCTTCTGCTGACCCAAAGGTGGAGGGAGGGCAGGGGAGGCACATGCAATTAAACCTAGCCTGTTACTGGAAGACTTCAGTGCTTTTATAGCCGGGCTCCTGGGGTCGGGTGAGGTCTGCTGACACTGCAGGCAAACTGAGGGGTCACAAAGGAGTAACTTGTTCAGAGGTCTCGGTGCGTGGTGGAAAACAAAAATCAGTGCAACATCAGCTAAAATGAAAACTTCCTCAGCTTGCTAGAAGGGCATACGCCTGAGAAGCCAGTGACTTCTGTTCACCGTAACTCTTTAGAAAAACTTGCTTAAGCCTGTAATATGTTGGGGAGCCAGAGTTTTACCTTTGACTTAGCCTTGACTTCTCTCCTCTCCCCTTTGCAGATGACCCAGCAGATGGCTGGGATGAACTTCTATGGAGCTAATGGCATGATGGGATATGGACAGTCAATGGGTGGAGGAGGTGCCCAGGGAAGCAATCAGTCCCTCAGCACTCCGATGTGGAAATGATCCCTTGCGTTGTGACCGTTCTTGCCTTCTGTTCTGTTCTTCAAAACTGCTCCATGAGACATTCAGGGTTTTTCTTTCTGGCTGGCTGCCCAGCCTGAACCTCTTTCCATAACTGAGACCCATCTCTGCCTTTTCACTGTCAGACATGGTGAAACCTCAGTGATCAGAACATGAGCTCCCCTGTATTTAGCACAGTCAATGCACACTTCTGGGGTGGACCCCCTCCTTGCACAAACCTCCACTAATGCTTCTGGGTAGCACTTAATGTCCTGCTGGGTATCTTAGCAGAGGTGTGACTGAGGAACTTGGGAAATCTGTGCTTAATACTGCCTGTAATGTCAGGCCTTTTAAGAATCACTTAAACTCTAGTATTAGTAGGGGTGTTAGTTAGCGGAGGGGTGGAAACATTGTTTGGTGCTGAGGAACTGGATTTTAACCCAAGCCCAGGGGCAAGCAAGCCTTGCTACCTCTTCCCTCGAGTGGAGTTCTCTGGAGCTGAGGCCTCGCTGTGCTTGGCTGGCCAACCCTCATTGGAACCAAAGTCATTTTGAAGACCCCTCTCCCTCCCCCCGTGAGCAAGCAGGATTCTCGCACAGTGTGGGGGCAAGCTGTTTGGAATGTGAAACTTGCACTTCAGAGTGGCTTTTCTGTCTAATGTGTGGTATTGATGTATTTAACTTTTAACAATCTAACTGAGAGTTAACTTATCAAGGGCTGAGAGCCCACTGCAAGTTTTCTTACACTTTTAAAATGACTATGACATCCTAATTTATACTTTTTTCATATTTTTTTTGTTCCTGTGTAATCCTGGTACCCGTTTCTGGCTAGCTTTTGACATTTTAATCTAGGCGTAAGAAGTGGGTGGGTCAGATTTCTTTTCTCATCTTCAGTAGAACACAACTGCTTAAACTCATCAGCGTGAGCAAGAAGTCAGACTTCTGTGGTCTACTTTTATCCTGTGTATATGTAAATTCCCAAATAAAATATTGCAGTGAAACCTCAACTGACTTATCTTGTTTTTAAACAGACTAACAGATTGTGTTAAACACTGCTGCCATTGGTGTGAGTTGTTCACTTCAGGTGTGGGGAGTTGGAGCCTTTCATCCAAATCAGACCAACTCCATCTGCTTTGGTGCAGGGCTGTGTCCCAAATGTCAGGGGAGAATAGTGTTTGCCTGAAAGCTAAGGACTACCGGCACACAAAGAACCAGGCTCAGCAGAGGCAGAATCAGGTCAGTTGACACTTTTATATACAAGAGAGACTCACAGCTTAGGGGTGTGGGTAAACGCAGTGTTCCTGCAGCTGTGGCTGCAGGGAGAACTTAAATTATTAGGACTGCAGCTTTACACTAATGTTCAATGAAACCGGACCAAGGCCTATCCAAAATGTGAGTTTACAAGCTTTTACAAAAAGTGGTAACAGGCTGGGGCGTTTAGGAGTCACCTAAAGAACAGATATGAAGGCCAGTTTTCCTTAGGCTTGTGGGTGGCTATGTGCAGCTGCAGGGGAGAGAGCTCAGCTAATTGTATGAGCCTTGAGTTGATGGTACTCTGCTTGCATATTAATTATGGTATTTCTTTCCTCAAGTCAAAACCTGCTCTTCTCAGAAAAGAGAGGGTTTCTTCCTTTTCCCCTCCTCCCCAGCATATCTGCTTTGGGTGGGGGGGAGGGTTGGCTTTTTTTTTGTTTTGGGCTGGATGTTTTGAGAAGCTCAACTCAAGTGCAGAAAAAAGTTTTCAAGCTGGCTTTAATCATCTTCACTTGCTGCCCCAATACTGTACATGCAGGTACAAGCCAATGAAAATGTGAATACTTCAGGTTTTTTTCCTCCTTGGGAAAACTGGCTAAGAATATTTTACAAAATAGCGTGCACCCTCACAGCCATCAGTCCTGCTGCATATAAACCACAAAAATACAAGAGTTTTACATTAAGAAATACCACGCACATATAAAACATTACGTAACACAGGTATAAAATTGCCATTTGCTTTTTTTAAATCTATTACCATTCTCAAGCATCCATCACAAGCCCATCCCCTTGTCTTGAACGTGGAACCGGGGCTTAAAGGACCCCCTAGTTCACCCCTCTGCGGCATTTGTTTTAAGGTGGAGTTGTTAAACTTACGAATCTGTCATCAAAGCAAAGTTTATCACGAAATACAAGCGGGCTAGTGCCGGCAGCCAAGTTGGTTCACTAATGCGACCCCATCCTGGCTTCCAAAAGTACAAAGCTACCCAGGGTGAGTGTGTCAGTCCTGTACGAGTTCTGCACCTAACTCTCCTCTTCCCCTTAGGTAATGGATGCACACAGAAGGACGCGAGGTTGACGTGTGCCACTCGTGGTGAGATGTCTGCTACCTTTTTCATTAGAGACTGAAGGCTAAGCTCATAGTAGCAATTAACTCGTGGCCAATGGAGTTCTGACAACTTCCCAATCTAATGGGACTCTCTTGGTTTAGGTAATTCTTTTCAATGCAACTTGTTGGGGACTTTAGGATGGAAAATGTGAAGTAGCATAGATTTCTGTGTCCTTGCTCGGTTGTATTGCTTTCCTACCGTGCACCCCTGTGAAGATACTCGTTTTAGCCTTCTGAAGCAGCTACCTGGAGAAGAAGGGCTATGGTTAGACAAGACTGGTTGGCTTGAGTTGTTCTGGGCGCATCTCTCGTTGCCTCCTACTTTTAATGATCTTGGACCCTTTTGTGCCCCCCCATACTTTTTAGGGGGCTAACGCAATTTAAAAGGCATAGGCTGTGTTTAAAGATTTGTAAGGTATAGGTAAAATCCCTCATGTGTCTTGTTTGGGAATATAAATTCTGAATTTTTTGATAGGATGAATGCTTCAGTTTGGGTGCTTCTAAAAACTCATTGGTCCTTTTCTCTGTGTGCTTGGTTTCGTTTTTTAGTTCCTGGTGGTGTTAGTAATCAAATTCAAGGACAAACTTCTATTCAGACTTGGAGCTGCTACTTTACCAAGTGTTGTTGCTAAGACAGATGCGTATGTTTTTACATTTGAGGTATAAACTTCTGAGATTAATGACAGATTCTTGAGGCCTGGATAATATCTTAAGTGGTCCAGGTGCTTGTTCATAGCTTAATTTTGAAGCGGGGAGTAGGACAACATGATGGGGAAGATTATTTAGTTTTAACTGCATGAAAAGATCAAGCCCTTTTAAGAAAACAAGGCCACCAACTTCAAAGTGCTAACATTCAAGAGGCATCCGCTGCCAGGGTCCCTGGCTAGCTGGGTACAAGGAGGGGAGTGCTGCTCCGTCCCGAGGCTCTCTGACATCAAGCATTGCTTCACGGTTCTCACTGCAAGTGTCAGGACAAAATTTCCTTTTTTTTGTAGCGAGTACTGGGATCTAGCAGATATATACAGACGGCGATCCTGTTAGGAAATCAGACCGGTGTTCAGTACCCGTCCTCCTGCTGGAGGGACACCCTTTCTGCCTGCTTCTGAGGCTCTCTCTCCATCTGCTCTCCAGGCAAAAGCTTTAGTGAGGGTTTGGTGCCCCTCCAAGAGCAGCAGCGCTGTCCTCAGCTTGTCCCGTCGGAGATGCTCGCCTCCTTGCCAGCCCTTTGTGGAGGGGAGGGCTGTTGGGGGAGCAGGACTGCAAAAACCCGCTTGTGTTGGGCTACGGGGCAGCCTTTGGAGCCCCGTTCATCTACGTGCTTTTTAACAGGAGAGATGAAAGGGGGTACCTACTGTCCAGCCGAATCATCCCTCCTTCCAGAGAAGCACTCTGGCCTCTTGCTTCCCTTGCCCTTTAGCTCGGCAATCAATAGTGCAAGTGCTAAACGAAGCGGAGGTTGGGCTCGCAGGAGCCAGCGTGGGAGCAGGTGGTAAATGCACACCTCGTATAATTGCTCTTCATTGCACAGTAACAACAAAAAATAACCTGAATGTGGTAGAGTGCACTAACCTCTGGTTCTTAAAAAAAAAAAAAAAAAAAAAAAAAAGAGACAAAGGGGGGTGAGAGGGAAATGAGGTATACCAATAATCGGAGCTCCAGACAGGCACAGTGGTCGCACCAGCTCTTGGGTCTTGGTGGCAGCTGCTAAACCAAGCTGCTTTCTCCTGGATTCCTAGATGCTACTGTGCTCCGTTCTGGTGTCTGCGCCGGAGGCAGATGATCAGGGTTAAACAGTGTGGCGGTTATTCAGACAGCAAGACAAACACTTAGGCCCTTTACTGTACATTTTTCCAAGTCTACTTTTAAAACCTAAATCTTCCCCAGATACGGACCAGCTCAGTTTGGGTGAGCGTTATTGTCACATCTGGTCATTGAGTCTGTTTTGTATAACTTCAGCTGTGTTACACATAGCACATCTTTACCCCACCAATTCCAACCATGCTCATTGCAGACACTTCTTTTTCCATAGGAAGTTTTTCTGCAGCCTTTCAACCTTCTTTTTAGCTCATAAACATAACGCTTGCACCTCTAACAATCAGCCAAGGATTGGGGTGTTTTCTATGCTTGTGAACATGAAGTAGAAGGAAGACTTCCAGTTGAAACAGCTTTGCTAGAGAAACATTGGAGCGGGCCGTCATGCCTTTGGCACATCACAGGATGCAAACCTTGCTTTTACTGAAGGTAATTTTACAGATGTGTCTGGAGGCATGAAAACCCAAAGGAAAGCAGAGCGAGCTCTGAATATCTTTTTCCATCTGTGATGCAAAACACATTTAGACTTTGAATTCAGCCATCAAGAAGAACGGTGCCTGAACACTGTTTCTTGACCTTTAAAATGCAGTTATTTTCCAAATCAGTAACCAAATGCACACCCTTTAGGTAGTTTACGGATGTGCATTGTCCAAGCGTTTCACATCAATCTGGGAAGAAGTGTCTGAGTCAACTGGAAGGAAATAGGAGGTGGACTCTTTATGCCTGAAAAAACATCACCGGTGATGTTTTTATAAATGGTCTTATATCATTAAAGACCCTTAAATTGTACTCACTGCTGCTGAGTATTTGCAAGCCCACTTAAACAAGCGAAGGTATTTAAACGTACTAATTCCTTTCACGTGCACCGATGTGCGCAAACACGTACAAATACAGGCTTGACTTTTCAAGTCTCATCGCTGCTAGAGCAGTCGTGTAAGACGGTGAACAGAAGCAATTCCCTATCAGCGAAGGGAATCCTGATCCCACTCCCGTGGGAATTTCTGGTCTCGTGTTTGCAATCGAGAGCTACATCTGTAACTGTTTCTGGAGAAAAGGTTTTAAGAGCTGGAAAAGGTGGCTGTGGCGGGAATACTTCCCACTGTCTCAGTTGCTCTGTGGCATTTTCCCAAGCCACGTAACAGGTTTAGTTTTCTGATTACTGGACAGGTAATTGTTCTGTATCTCACTTGATTTCAGGAAAACTATGTTTAAGCATCCTCTCCCCGTGCTTTCAACATGCTACCATGTTGATGAAACAGGAGTTAATTTCTGATTGAGCCCAGAAGCCTGGCCCACCTTCTGGTGCCCTAGAAAATTTTCACTCAACTTTGGCAAATAAAGCCTTTCCCAGGCTTGTAGAAAACCCAGGGATAACTTAGGCCTGGGCATGAAATCACATTGTGTTTTCTGTGTTTTGCTGCATGGCCGTGTCTTGTTTTACTAGCGTTTAGGGGATGTCTGAGTATCATTTCAGGGCTGTTTTGGTAAAATCCATCCTTGTTACTCAAGTAGGGTGCCTTGATTCTGACACCAGCATCTACTGTGCTATAGTAAGGTCTTCTGTGCCTCAGGTGGCTGCTGCGTGCTACTTGCTCCTCACTTACTGCTGGGGGTGCTGGGTATAAAACAGGCTGCAAAGCTGATTCGGTTTAATATTAATTATTCTTTCTAGGGGAAAATATCTGGAAAGTCAAATGGTTTGAATTTCCTTTCACAATGGAAGGTGGAGGGAAGAGAGGAAATAACCTAACACATAGCACCTAGTCAGTGCAGCCACCTTTTGCAAATCATATAGTACATTAAAAAAAAAAAAAAAAAATGCCCTTTGCAATGAAACATTCCCCCAGAAAAAAAACCTGGAGTCCAGAAGCTTGTGTTTTTTCTGGTGTGTCGCGTGTAGAAAGCAACTGGGTGTCCTGGCTTTTTCGTTCGTGTTGTTCGAGGAAGGAAAACATCTGACGCGTGATCTCACGCATTCGGAAATAAGAAGGAGCCGATGTTGCAATGTAAACGTGGCACACTTCGGTCTCTTTTCCCATTTTAGTTTTTCCACACAAGCGTAAGGTGGGTCCTGACCCAGATGCTTCCCCAGAGAAGTGAGTACCAGCTCCCTGGGGGGACTGGACACGGAGTGCCGAAAGTGAAGAAGTGAAGGTCGCGATGGATTTCAGTCAGTCTAGTGAGTAAGTGACAATCACTTGAAGTCACTGGCAGGGTGGCTCCACCTCGCCGGTCTCTCAATGAGCAGGAGGAATCGTTCCCACAAACCCAGCGCGTTGCAGCAAACGAGAATACACCACTGAAGAAGAACTGGGGTGCAGTTTGTTCTGATGTTAGCTGTGCTGTTGCCCTCCAATGCGTCCTCAGTCTATCGATGATAAAAAAAATAAGCCAAAGGATTTGGGTTTTCCCTGTTCCCTGGAGTACCTAGGTGTGCCTTCCAGGTGTGTGTTCTTTTCTCTGGATTTTTCCACGTGCCAGCAAGGGCAGGTTTTTCAACTGGTGCAGAACCAGTGGGCCTTTTGCTAGACCTCAGGCATCTGCTGCTGGGGGTGCGTGTCCGGCTGTCCCGGTGTTCCTGCTGCTCTTCATCCCCTTCTGTTCTCTGTCTCAAGAAAAGCATTATGTTGCTTGTGGAGAGGGGGACCAGTAAAGCTCTGGAACTTACTGGAGAAATTTACAGCCAGCGAGCTCTGCGCTGGAAGGGGAAGGGGGCGGGATGCTGACTCTGCACCAGTAAGCAGAAAATACCTGCAGAGCTCCCTGCTCTGCCCACACTGCTATTCCATTTCCCCGTGGACGTGGTTATTGTCCCACCACAGGCAGATTTTTCATTTTTCCATTAAAATGGAGTTGGTAAAGCAAAAGCAAATAATGTTAGCTTGAAGGAGCAGAAAGCTTTTCCTCTTAAGATGCCTTCCCTCACGTATATTCAAAAATCCAGCATGCCAGGACCGAGAAAGTTTAGCCTCATCCAGGCATCGTTGACCTCATATAACCGCTTCATGCTCTGGAAGGAACATCATGTTCGAACCATTGTTTATTCCTGTTTCAGTAGTCAGGGCACCAAGTTTGCTTCCTCAATCCGCTTGAAACTGTTAGTGCATCCCACGGTCCTACGCATCGCCATTCAGCACGAGCTCCGAAATCAGTGCGTATTGCTCGAACAAGCACTTACCGCTCTAGCAGATGAGGATTTAATCCTTTACAAGGTGAGCACTGGGGTCCTGAAGCAGACCCCTCTCCGCCCCTGGTCAGCAGCGTGCAGCCTATTCTCTTCTTGGAGGTCTATATTGATTTTGATTTGGTAAAGATCCCAAGTCCATGACAGCAGCTGAAATTCCTTGACGCGATGTCGCTAAAATCATGGTGGTGTCGGGTAAACGGGGCGCTGAGCAGTGGAGTATTGCTGACCCCCGGGTTTGGGTTTGTGGAGGGGACAGCTTCATCGCAACAGTCTTTTCCTTCGGGTTTGGTTTTGTTCCGTTGTGGCAACAGGTTCGAGCTGGTTCATCGTTTCTGGCGTCACCAGGAGAACCATAGGTTGGTTTTGTTGTGCTCTGTGCATTGTGAAATTCTCTGCTTTGCCAATAAATAATTGTAAAAAATCCCAGCTGTGCTGTGGGTTGATTTCTGTTAAAGACTGAAGGTCAGAGCCATCCGGTCGGCAAAAATTCCCCATTAACCTTTTGTCCTCTTCCAGTCTCAAGACTGCTCATCTTTTGGTGTGTTGGTTTTTTTTTTTCTCTCTTTTGGAAACTGATCCTTCAGGACAGTCATTGTGTTAAGTATATTTTATGAAGAAACCAGAGTTTCTAGTGGTGTCTCCCCTGAGTATTTTCAGCAAATTTCATTAGGCACCTTCAAAAAAAGCTTCCGTAATTCTCGGTTTTGCTACAAGAACTGGTCCCTCGGGGGGAACCAAAATGCTGCTTTAAAAACAAACAAACAAAACATACAAACAAAAAACCCGAAACACTCATCCTGATAATAAATTCAAAGCATCTAGTCCTTTGTTCGTAACCTCTCAGTCACCCTAATTCCAGATCAGCAGAAGATGCTGTTGAGATGTTCCCCTGTAGCGTACCAACTAGTCGAGAGTTAGAGAAAGGTGCGTCCTGCCGCCGGGTCTGGCAAACCCTCTGCTCCTACTTGAAATTCAAGTATCCAGGAGAGCATCCCAGACCCCGAGGAGAGCATCCCAGACCTCGAGGAGAGCATCCCAGACCTCGAGGAGAGCATCCCAGACCCAAGGAGAGCATCCCAGACCTCGAGGAGAGCATCCCGAGCCCGAGGAGAGCATCCCAGACCCCGAGGAGAGCATCCCAGACCCCGAGGAGAGCATCCCAGACCTGAGGAGAGCATCCCAGACCCCGAGGAGAGCATCCCAGACCTCCAGCTGGCCCTTGCGGGAGGAAGGGGCTGGGGGGCAGACGATCGACCAACATCACGGTACTCCTGCTCTGTCAAGTCACCTTCTCCTGACTCGAATTTTCATGTGAGGCATCACAGAGTTTATATTTTGGGTCTTGCTTTGGCCGTACAAGACCACGGTCGGTGGTGAAACACGAGGAGAAGACCAGCGTATGCTTCGGTGAGGTGAGTGCACCTTTTTCTGTTCTCTCTTGTTTTGGCAATGTCACTGGTCACAGGCTACATGCTATCAAAAAAAAAATATTAAAAAAAAAAAAGAAAAAGAAAAATGGCCACCAGAAGTGCTTGCTCAGTGTCGCAGGATTTGTGTCAGAAAACGAACAAACGGGAAGTGACTGGCAGATGTTTCCGGTCAATCCGGAGTCTCTTACATATTGCAGAGAGTGAGTGTGTTGTTAGCACGTGGCAAGCTACATAATAGAAGATGCTACATTCCTTGGGAAAAAAAAAAAAAAAAATTAGTGCCGAGTTGGATTTTTTCTGAGTTTTTTTTTTCTTTGAAAAGCTACCTTTTCCTCAGAGGCAAGGAACTGAAATCGAAGGGAAAAAAAAAAAAAAACCTCGTCAACATGCTGCTTGCAGCGGCGCTGAATGAATCAGACCGAGATGCTCTCGCTGGGTGGGCAGGAGAGAAACACGTCGCTTCGATTCCTTTCCGACGGGGTGCCGGGACGAGGTGCGGTAACAGTCTCGGGATCGGTCGGCAGTCGCGGCCCTCGGTCTGCCTCACGGTGCGGGGGGAGGTTGGGTTGTGGTTTTTTTTTGCTTCTCCTTCCCCCTGCCTCAAAACACACAGCCCTCGATCTCTCTCCAACGTCCCCCTCTGCGCACCGGGATGCGTGCTGGGGGAGGAGCGTGTCGAGAGCAGGTTTGTTTCAGGAAGGAGATTTAAAAAAAAAAAAAAAAAAAGAAATAGGACAGGATATTTACAGCTATCCACTAACAGTTTTGGTAGGTCAGGACGTCTCCTTTCCCCTCCCGGCCTCTCCCACCAACCTGCCGCCTACGGGCAGGAGGGGCTGGTGGAACTCTCCAGGGAGGACTGGGAGAGGCGGCGCGTCAGAGGTCCGATGCTGGAGTCGGCCAGCGAGGAGGTGGGGAAGAGTTTGTACCAGCCCGCGACCGCGCTGGAGAGGTCGAGCTCCTCCAAGATGATCTGGGCCATCCCCATGAAGCACTTGTGGTCCATGCGCCCGTAATCTCCCCAGACGATCACCTGCGGGGCAGAGGAGGGGTCAGGGGAGCTGCCCCGTCCCCCAGCTGGCAGTTTTGGGGGAAACTGGGCAAACTCGGCGTGCCCGGCCAGACAGGACCTGCCGCGATTGGGGTAGGGAGGCTGCGGTCTGAAGGACGGCAGTGAGGACGCTGGGTTTCTGCGCCCTGTCCTTGCTCCCCTAATCCCTCCCTGTCCCCAAGTATCTTGGGGGGGGAGTACATCACCTGCAGGACTTTGCCCTGGGGGCTCTCCTCGAAGAGCAGAGGCTGCTGGTACGACGGGTCACAGGTTTTCTTCACCACCTTGGTCTTCTTCTTGGCGAGGCAGACGCCGTTCTCCAACAGGTAAACTTTCACGTAGGTGGCTGTGTTGGGAAACGGGTGAAAACCAGTGACTTGGAGCGGGCTCCTGGGACGGTCCCAGCACAACGCCCTTCTCCATCGCCCCCGCTCCCTCCCCGACTCGCTCCCTCCCCGGCCACCTACCAGGGATGGACTTGGAGCCCATCTTCGGGATAAGTCCCCTGGCCTGGATCACCTCCACCTCCAGCTGCCCGTTGCGGTCAGCCATGCCAACGTGGACATCGCCTAGGCGGAGGGACGAGACGTGCTCAGCGCCCTCCCCGATGGCCATCTCCCACCGGGGATGGCCGCAGCCCTGCGTCCTCACCAGCTCTCCCTTTTGGTGCTGCCAAAAAGCAGGTGGGAGAAGTCGTCTCCGGGGCTGGCAGCCCCTTCACCACCACCCCCACCCCCCCCCCCGCTGCCTGCTCCCCCATCCTCAGCACCCAGCGCTCAAGCAGACCGAGCATCCTGCCACCGGGCGCGTGATTTATTGTGGATTTGGAGGAAGGACAAAGCCGAGCTGATGTGAAGATGCTTGGATTTGAGTCGCGAAGAGAGAACCGGGCGAGAGCTCCCTCCTCCCCACCCCCCCGGCCAGCTCCCTCCCACGGCAGCCCTGCAGGGCGATTTTTTTCCCTTGTGATGGGAAAAGGAGCTGGGATTAACCGTGAGACCTCGGCAAGAGCAGGAGAGGCTGGGGCAGGAGGGTTCGGTGGTTAAGCACCCCAGCAGCCGCCAGCCCCCAGCTCCCCAGGGTACTTCACCAGGGTCCTTCCCCGCTCCCTGCGGAGGAGCATCTGCGGGAAAAACCGCGGCCGGGCACCTCTTGAGCTTGGTGTGAAGTTGTTCTCCCACTTACGCTTTCCTGCTCGTACGTACGTACGTCCCGTGGCCGGTGGGTCCCCGTCGCTCGCTGCCTTGTGGCCCCGGGGGAGGAGTGGGGACGGGGAAGGGGCGAGCTGACATCCCAGCGGGGTTTAATAGGAGCCGGATGAACCTGGATGTTCTCAAAACACACTTGGCATTTCAACAGCAACTCAGGGCCAGCACGAGGAACCGGCCGGCAGCAGAGGACCGAGCCGATGCCGCGGCGGGGGAACGGCAGGAGCCGTAGGGATTCGGCATGCCGCGGGCACTGCGGGACCTCATCCCAAGGGAAGCCAATGTTGTCCCTTCCCCGGGAAGGTGGGCGAAGCCAGCGGGGTCCAACCGCCCCCTTTCCCTTCCCTCCCACTGGGGTTTATGGGAGGCCAGTAGGAGCAGTGATGGCCTGTGCTGTGGGGACTGGGGGTCAGGACGGGGGACCCTGGTTCCTGTGCCCCCCCCCCCCCGGGGCAGCTCTCCCCACTCCCAGCAGCTCCGGACCCTCGGCAGGACACGGGGCAGACGCCTTGGTGTGCCCTGGGAGCAGCCGGGGACACGCTGCTGCTGGCTGGAAATTCAGACTTGGGGTGCGACTTTCTGTAGCCATTTTGGATTTAAAAAGGAAAAATGGAACAAAACGCAATTTTGTTGGGTCCCCTCAGCAGCGGGATGCTCGGAGAAGGAGCCGATCCGCAGCAGAGGGGCAGAAGAAGCCTCAGGAAAAGGCAGAGCTGCTGCTTTCCCCGGCACATATCCTGCCCTGAGCCCTCCACGGGACATTTTTCCCCCCGGCGGAGCCGACAGCGGGAGCGGCAGAGGAAGGGCCAGAGCATTTGCAAGCCATGCACCGCCCCGGCACGTGCTCGGCAGCAAGCGATGCTGCCGGAATCGAGCCTGACCCCCCCGGAACCACAACACGCGGCCGCTTTCCCCCCGCCACCAGTGCAACCCTCTTGCTGGAGCATCCTTTTCCCCCGCCCGGGCAAAACGCAGCCCTCGCTCTGCGGGGCTGGAGACGGTACCCCCCTCCCCGGGCAGGGACCCCCCGGCTCGGCCGGCACTCACCCATCGGCGGGGTGGCCAGCGTCTGCCGCCCCACCAGCTGGCCGGGCCCCAGCCCGTCGAGGAAATCGCTGAACTGGCTCTCGGCGCCCAGCCGGGTCGTGGGGAAGATGAACCTGCTCAAGGAGAGAGCAAAGGGCTTTTGCGGAGCCAAAAAGCTGCCGGGTCTCAAGCGAGATTTCCCCTCTCCCCGGAGAGCACGGGGAGGGGTGCCCAGCCCCAGCACCCGTCCCCCCCGCGGTGCCTTACGTGCCGTCGGAGCTGTTGCTGTTGGTGCTGCCGTCGGTGGATTCCCGGCTGCCTTGCCGGGTGACCCTGGTCCTCATCTCCACCGCGATGCCGGTCTCCGTGCTCCTCCGGATGTTGCTGCGCAGCTTTTTGGGGCCACCCTCTGGATGGCCAGACAGGGGGTGAGCCGGGGAAGCGCTCCCTGCCCCCGGACCCTCCCGCGGGATGGGCGTCAAACCAGACGGAAGAACCGGCTGCCGTGCACGGCCAGAGCCCCCCCCCCAGCGCGCTGCTCCCTGCCTTCCTTCGGTAGGTTATTCGTTGTGATTTATGCGACCTTTCCCTGAGGATGAAATCCTGCAGGACACCACGCGGGCACGTGTCCCGGTGCCATGCGCACCGCGCTGGAGACCCATGGACTGCCTGGGCCCCCCTCACCCCACCACGTCCCAGCCCCGTCTCCCCACAGCCCTTGCTCAGCACCAACACCTTTGCATGGCCGAGAGCCCCACCGGCACCTCAGCCATGTCCCCCACGTGCTGAGACCTGCCACGCTCAGCTCACGTGTGCTGACACCATCCCAGCCCACCTCCCGGCCTCCAAAATCCCCAGCGCCCCATCGACGTCTGCCGACGTCCCCGTGCCGCAGGGGACGGGCACCCCCGGTGCCGCAAGCGGGCACAGCCCCGACACCGACCGATGGCTCCGTTTCTCCAGGGGGTTACACCGTCCCCACCGCCACGTGTCCCAGGCGGTGGCAGATGGCAGGAGGAGGAGTGCGGCACCGGCATCCACCCCCGGCATCGCCGGCATCGCCGGCAGCCCCGCTCCTGCCACGTTAGCCTGTGTCGGCACGGTGCCACGGCTGCTCCCGGGCGAGCCAGGTTTGCCCTGCCAATTCGGGGCTGTCCCTGTGGAAGCGTTTCCCTGATCCTGGCAGACCCCCCCGGAGCGGGCGCTGCTCCCCCTGGGCACTGGCAGCCGGGAAGGTCCCGGTTCTGCCTGGCTCTGGGAATTTTTGCTTGGCTTTTGGGGATAATTATACCCCTTCAGAAACACCTCGGATGAGTGGGGCTGGAGGGCTCCGAATTAACTCCTCTCTTTATAGAACATCTCCCGAATCACAAAATGCCAACAAGAACGGGAATAAAAAAAGCAATAACTAGAGAAAAAGCCTGCACTAAAAATGAGCTTTTTGCTTCCCCTGCCCTTTAAAAAGCTATTTTAAGCATTTAAATATTTCCCAGAGCCAGACCGTTTGACAAGTCCTTTCTTCGAGTTCCCTCCTTCCCTCCCTGCCCGCAGCTGGGACTGGCCGTTACTGGTGGGGGGACTCTGGGCCCAGACTCCCCCCGCCCCACGCAGGGCTCCGGCAACGTCCCCGTCTCGGGTTTGCAAATTATTTTGGCACCTGGAGAAGTACCAGTGTGCCGGGGGGGGGGGATTTATAATGGGCTTTTTTAGATGTCTTCATCAGACACGGGCAGCTAGAGCATTGCTTTGGGCAGCCAGGAGCGCGCACCTCTCCTAAAAGCAAAGGGCCAAACTGGGAGGGGGGGAGCGGCAGTGCTGGGGGGGGGGGCCGCGGCAGCTCACCGGTCTGGTTGAGCTGCAGAGTGCTCTTGCTCCACTGGGAGAGCCCCACGATGGCCACCATCTTGGCACCCAGACTGGAGCGCCTCTTCTTGCTGGCGGTGCCGGCGACGGAGTCGGCGCTGCCCCGCGCGCTCCTCTCGACGTTGTACATCTCGCCGCTGATGCTGGAGCTGCGGACGACATTCCTGGCCGCCGAGGAGCTGGCATCCCCGTTGAACATGGTCAGCCGCTCGCGCGCTCGCCGGCCCCGGTTCTGCTGGCTGGGATCAGCTGGGGGGGGAAGGCGGGGGATGTGTCAAGGCCAGCAATGTTTGGCCATGTCACTGCTGTCACACCCCAATCAGATGGACGGTCCCCCAAGGCACCACGAAATTCGGGTGGCACGACCCATCGGGACCGTTTTCGCCCACCCGTCGGGGCAGGGGCTGGCGCAGGGCGCGGCGAGGGAAGGGGTGCAGGACCCCCCCTCCCCATGCAGCCGGGTCGTGGGGTGGACCCGCCAGCCCTGCCCCAGCACCCCGTGGGACCCAGGCAGCCCCCCCCCGAGCGACCCACCGGTGGGCCGAGGGCTCGGCGCCTCCCCAACCGGCCCGGCTGGGGAGCAGGAGGGGACCCTGAGGCTTGGGGACCGCCCCG
>JAVJGG010000021.1:2415483-2445685 GCA_035590195.1 Aviceda cuculoides
TTTGATAGGTGCTGTGGTGTTGTTTTTTATTCTTTGCTGGTAAATATATTATATTTAAAAAAAAAAAAAAAAAAAAAGGAACTGCATTGCTTGTTTTCTCCTTTTCTGTAACACTACTTCCTAATAATTAGCTCGTGAGTTTTGTGGGATAGTGGATGCTGTAAAACCAACAGTATCTTAAGAAGAGTTGTGGGGGGGTGGTTTTGGGGGCCTTCTAAACACTGTTGATGTGGAGGTGGTAAATCTGTATAGCGGTAGAGTCTGGCGGGGGGATTTGGTTTTGCAGTGGCAGTTTTCAGAAATATTTGTGCGTTATCCTTATATAATCTAAGGATGTTGAGGCAAAACATTTGCCTGAGCTTCTGTCTAATTTCTTTGTAGCCTCCATCTTCAGATTTAGCTGTCTTTTTAAGATGCTTGGATGAAATATGCTTCTTCTGCTATGTAATACAACGTTGTGTAAAACGGGCTCTTTCTCATAACGCAAGTCATGGGAATGTGACTGTGCTATATGCAAAGAACCTGACATTTCTGATATCACCAGGCTCTGTGGTACTTGATGATGTTGCTGAGTTATTGCCTCCTTCATCGAGAGCCTTGAGGCTTTTCAGTACTTCCCTCTGGCATTCGCCGTTTGCATATCCCTTCAGATATTTGGATAAATTTCATTTAGATCTGCTCTCCACCCAGCTGATTTTGTTTGGTTGACTTCTTAGCCAAGGCCAGCTTGGGAGTAACTTAAAAGTAGGCACGTCAGAAGCTGTGACATGACCCTTGCTGGCTGGGGAGGTTGTCCTCCAGTTCCCATTCCCAAGCTCACTTGGCGAGCAGCACCCGCGATGCCTGGGAACATCCTGTGGCTGGCAGCCGCTGCTCTGCTGGCTCTGGTGGACTGTTCCCGGCCATTGGTTTTCCAGCTGAAGAGCTCTGGGTGCCTGCTCCGGGTGGAACTGCAAGATCAGAGATCTTGTTTTTATTTGTGGTTATACTGTAGCTTGCGTTTTCAATAGCAGGTTCTTGCTCAAGCGTGCGGAGTGTAGGCATCCAAGGTGAGACAGCTTCATTTGACTGCTTCCCCCTTCCCATGTCATTAAAGAGAGAGCACAAACTAGCATCTATTTCAAAAAGAACAAAAAAAACCAGAAAAAAAACCCAAACAAGCAACAACAACAAAAAAGAACCACAGACACTAGAGGTGTCTTCATGCTTCCTTTGTGCTCCTCTGAAGTGAAGCTCTTAAGTGTTTGTTAGCTGCCACAGGATTTTGTAAATCTAATGTTTGTAAAAGGTGTTGTGCTCCAGTGAGCAGAAAAGCTCTAATTGCAAAGTGTTGATGTTGTAGTTCTCAAGATGTGCTTGCTAACCTGCTCTGTAATCACCTCCAGGCGTTTTATGCTTAGGCCTCAGCTTTTTGGCCTTCAGTTTCTTTTTCCCTTAGTCTGGAAACAAAATGTTTGCCTTCATGGAGCATATTCCAGGCTGTGTGGACTGGATTGACTGTTGTAAAGCAGGTATATCCCAGTCTCCCCTGTTCTTACACCCTTATTTCTTGTTCTGTGTCGTCGGGGGGGGGTGGTGGTGTTTGCTTGCTTCTACCTAATTCAGTAATGTGTTCATGTTGTTGAGTTAGACTGTTTTGTGTGTGCGTGAACCTCTTCATCTAGATTCTTCCGCAAGAGCATCTCTGCATAGCCTGGTTTTTAGGTTGCAAGCTCCTGGGATTCAGGCAGGTAGTTTAGCTAATCCAAGGTCAGAGGAGTGCTCCTGTCTGCTTTGGTGCAGCATCAGGCACACCAGGGAGGTGATGGCGTTCGTTAAGTAAGCGTTGTGCGGAGCAGAAGCGTGTCAAGCTTGCAAGGTATTTGCCCGGCTTCCGTATGGAGACACAGCATGGCCGGAATCGGCAAGTTCTCTCTGGCAGCGGTTACACTTTGTGGCAACCAGGTGACACGGGAGATGGACTTTTAACTTCTATTACTCGGCAGCAAGATGGTGTCGGAATAGCCAGTTTATTCTTGAAACTTCTGAGAGACAGTACACTGCGTTATGTGAGCGCAATGCAGGGAGCATGAGGATCCTTGGAGCACCTCTCCCCTTCTGCATGAGGTTGTGGAGGAAGTCTTCAGAGGAGGAAGGATGAGGTATAATGAAGCTCTTAAAATTTCCCTGCAAACTGCATCATCAAAAAAGACAAAACGGGTTTAGGCACTGATACTGTGAAATCAGAGGAACTGCCTCCCTTTTAGTTTTGGTGGGCTTATCTTCTGTTGTACGCTTTGATTTTTTTTTTTGTTTTGTTTTTTTTTTTTGTTGGCGATAATCCTGATATGAGGCATTCTTAAAAGAACACAGCTTTCCCTTGGGCGAAGGAACTTACCTAATTGCACAGGAATGGTCTCATTAGTAAAGTTTGTCTTGCAGAGCCAGCGCTGTAGGTTTGCATGACATTTTTTCTCTTTTCGTTACAATCCTCCTCTGATGCTTGCTTATGTATCTATACTTTAATGGAAAGAAATTACTGTAGTAATGTTCTGAGCAGTTTTAACCTGCTTAGGCTTTTATTTTGGAGTTTATAGTGATTTCATTCTCTAAGTTTTTCAGAAAATCAGCCTGTTGGTGATTCTTGTTTCTACTCTTACTCAGTTTCTTAGTAATTATCCTAAACAGTCGCTTAAAGTAGCAATTGTCCTTTGGCTTGAGCATCAGGCTGTTCATTTTAAATTCTGAAATCAGTCTTGTGTTTACCTTGAAGATAGGAAATTTTTTTTTATTCATCAGCAGGACTTTTTAAATTATAGATGAGTGGAGTAAACCATTTCTAGCTCTTCCTGAAATCTGAATGCAGAGGCATATATTTAATGCAAGAAACTTGCTTTTGTATGCAGTAGGGGTAAAGTGGTGGTGATGGAATTTTCTTCCTCTTCACTCCATTAGCTTTTTTCTTTTTTTTTTTTTTTTTTTAACCTGTTGTTTCTTAGTGTTATGTAGAGCATTATATTCCAGTACAGCATTTAAGTGGGTTGAATGCAAGTAATTGGTATTTTTAAATAAAGCCTTGAAAAGTGATTTGGCTTATCTTGAAGGTGAATTGCACCTCTGGTTGCAGAAAAGACCCCATCTAGAGTTAGTGTTGAAATATTGCCAGTGCAGAGCAGATTTCGAGGACTAGTGTTTATTTATGTGCCTAAAATATTTTTTGTCTACGTTTGACAATGTGGATCAAGGGGGGAGAATCAAATGCCAATTTAACACTCTCATTAGAATATTTATCTCTCTGTATTTTCTTATAAATACTTGAAATACCTTAGTTTGTAGGCGGATAGTATTATAATGCAAATAGTTGTGAAGAGTCATCAAGTAACTTGTCAGTCACTTATTTCCATAGGTTCCTTACCTGGAGTTCCTCCTGTCTCAAACTCTTGCTTTGAGACTGGAAATATGATCTTCTGACCTCCTCTTTATCATCCCCTGTCAAAATCCCCTTCGGCTCTTCCCACGCCTCCTGTGTCCCCTTCTCAGGTTGATGAAAGAAAAATACAACTGTTCAGAGTCTGCCTTGGAAAGTGTAGGCTGCAGGAGGTAACGAACTAATTGTCTGACATTCATCTCTTTGATCTGTTAATAAGATTTTACGGATCGCCGTCGCTTCGGAATAGTTGATTTTGAAAGTATTGGCAATCGGCCACTGCCTCCCATCGGTATTTTGGCGTGTTGTACGTTGTCACTGCGCTTCCCTTCGGCTTGCGGAAGGACTGAAATAAACCTCTCCATGGCGGATCAAAAGCAAACGGGGACTGTGCCTGTCTGCGGCTGCGCGGTGCTCGGTTGCTGGCTGGAGTTAAACCACGGCAGCGTCGGAGCTAAATCTGCTCTTGTGTCTTTTCCCATTACATGGTAACGCACAAATATCTGTGTGTATCTTGAGGCCTTTCCCTATAGAAAACGTAGCACCCTTTCTCTCTTGCTGTAAGTCGAGAGGCACAGAGACTTATTGTTTGTCCGTGGTGTGTGCGCGTGTCGTTCGTGGAAACTTCAGAGCTGCTCCGGGTGACCCCGAGAGCGTTTTAACGTGGGTACCTTGCTGGCTTCCTCTGCTTCGCTCGCTTGAGGAGTGAGCGGCGACTCTTCTGGCCTTCACCAAGATGCTTTTTGTGCGTGGGAGACGCCGAGTCCCGTCCTGTCGGGTTGTGTCTCGGCAGGTCCTGTGCGTGCGTGTGCTTTTGGCACTTGTCCCCCCCCATCCTCCCAGGCTGCGATCCCTGTCGGGAATCCTGCCGGAGCCGCGCGCTCGTGTCGCGCGGAGCAAGCAGCGAGGCTGGTCTTGGTGTTCCAAGGTGTTCTCGAGTTGCGCGTCTGAATTCTTTTTAATATTAACTAGAGCTGTCTTAAGATCTCCTTGTCAGAAAAGCAGGACTTGATCTGGGAGTTTGGGGGGGGGAAAGAATTGTGTCGGCTGGAACTTGAAGCGTGCCCGGACAATGCCACGTGGGCCGGCACCATCTCGGTCACCCGAGGACGAGGTGGATCGATGCCGTGGGTCCTGACGTCTTCATCGTCTTCACTGCAGCACAGCGTGGTTATAGTGGAAAGTCTGAACCCAGTTACTGTCCCTTTATTTTCTCCTTATGAGTTTCTGATGACTACTGATACGTTCTGTACATAAAGCCATTTGCAAAGATACAAGTCTTAATGAATGCAGAGGCAATGTCCAATATAAATTTAGTAACAGCTAGACTTGCTTAACATCCTCCAGTCGCAGAATGCTAAATGACAGGCATGGGGCTTTTTAAAAATTGTTTCAGTTAAAAGATTTGAATTTTAAATCTTACTTTGTGCTTTTGACATTCTGCATTAAACAGGCTGTTAATTTCTCCTGTTGATTATACCCAAGGAGAAGAGGTATTTTAAAAATAGTGTAAAGCCACAAAACCTGACACCTTTCAAATAGGCACAGAAGCAACTGTTTCATTACACTTTTTAGAAATAATACCAGGCTGACATTGACATCCTGGTTTCAACTTGAGGGGGGGTTACTGCCATATCCTGCACTGTTGTTGGCTGTAACAAGCAAGAGAGAAGAAGATTTTATAATAGGTACGCACTGGAGCGTGAGCTGTGACCAGGCATCAGTTTTGTTTTGTGACTCCTTGTGAAAAGGCAGAGCTCTAATAGGGGAATAAGGAGACTATTTTTGCTTTCAATTTATTTTTTTTTAATGTTCTCTTTCAATCTTTATAAAAATAAATAAAATTTTAAAAAACGATTCCAGGGGCCGTGAGTATCTCTACATTGTTGCTGTGAGACCTGGACTGGCGTATCTTGTTTTGACAGGTTTCCAGAGCGATTAGCCAGGCTGGCCCCTTCCTGTATTCCTGGGACTTGGAGGGAATCTCTGGGAGCCTTTGACTCCTGCCTCCCGCCCCTCCCTATTGCTAATCCTTGTTTTTGTTTCTCCCAGCTCCCAGAATGTCCACAGATGGTGGCTTCGGCACAGCTAGCAATAGCGATGCACAGCAAAGCCTCCAGTCCTTCTGGCCACGAGTCATGGAGGAGATACGCAATCTCACCGTGGTGAGTGTCCTCATCAGTTGTGTTGTTTCTGAAGAACTGACAGTGAAAAGTGCCTGGTAATGTCTGGCAGCAAGATAAACCTCAGCTTGAACATACTCCTGCTGCTTGTGGGATCCAGTAACGTTGGCTATTTACACGCTACAGGGTGGCCCTAAGAGCTGATAAATAATCATTCGGCCAGGCTTTGGACTGCTGGCTACAACTGCCAGAACTTGAGAGATAAATTGAATGCAGCTGATTCATATCATAATGAGATGCAATAGTCATACCTTCAGCTGTTTCTGGGCTAAACAAGAAGACAAAGTTGATTCAGAGGTTCTTTTAACAGGCTAAATGATGACTGTGGCTGTTTTCTAGAGGATTGCAGGGAATTATCTTCTGTTTGGGGGGTAAAGGGAAGTGATTTTAAAATAGCTACAGGTGTAAGTGTAGCTGCCATATGTATGCTGTTTTAGCTGACAGAAGGTTGAGGGATTTGAGAATATACCTCACATTATACTACATGGGCTGTGTAACTACTGTTCAAATTCTGTAATACAAAATGCGTGACCAGCATGTGAGGGAACCCTTATCCACACCAAAGGATGGGTCACATCAGCACGCTCTGGGAGATGTTACTGTTCAAAATACAACTTAGGCTTTTCCCCCCTTCATAAATTCAAACACCTGGCTATTGACAGACAGTTACAGTTTTGTGAATGAATTTTTGGGTTTAGACTTCTGCATAGAACTATTATGCCCTCTTCCAGAACCATCTCCTGTGACAAGCCTGAAATTTTGAAAATCACTTGAATGCCAAGTGCATTGTTATCACATGCTTTATTAATTTAAAGACATTTGATTAAAGAAAAAAAAAAATTCTGTATAGGCTGAGAACAAGAATTGGACTAAGTAGCTTCTATTTTTTTCCATCCCCAAAAGAGATGTGCCTGAGAACAAGGGCATATAACAAAAATGACTTTTCAAGAGAGATTGATAGATTACTGTGATACAGTGGTCCTGAAAGCACACTCCTGTGCTTTTAATGTAACTGAAAACAAAAGAACTCCAGTCAAAGACAGGCTGTTCAAAGTGAAAACCCCAATCCACTAGTCTGAAGATAAGGTTCTTTTTTCAGCCTGTGTGCAGATAGTTGATTAAAGAAACAGATGTAGAAATTTGTATGCATAACCAGAATTAATTACTTTCCTCTTTCAGCGCAGTGAATTCTTGTGTTCAAGAGCTGTAGTTTGTCTTCATCTCCACATGAAAGGGGTTTATTATGCAGCTTATCAAGTATGGGCAGCTTAATTTTTAACCGTTGTATGAATCTATTTATTGCATTGCAAGCTAGTAAGTCATTGAAAATTTAACTGAGGACAGCGAAGAGGAGTTGAAAAGGGAAAGGGATAACTGCAAAACATTCCTATGCAGTTGTCCCCTGCGTAATCAAATCCTGAAATTTATTGAGCATCTTATTGAAAGTGCTCCCACGGATGTGGACGTAAATAAACTTAAAGCTCATCTGCATGTACTGCATAGCAGAGGTCAGAGCAGCTGTTTGGTGGAAAGCCTGCTTTGGTTGACTGCTTTTCGGGGCTATCTCTGCCTGGTTTTGTGCATTTGCCATGTGCTACTAGTAGCTAAAATTCAGGGGGAAAAAACCAAGGGAGCTGCTTTAGAAGAACAAACCAGAGCTCCCTGTTCTCTGCCTGATACAACAGAAAGGACTGTAGCCTAGTCTTGGAGAAATAGGGAGCAGGACCAGGCTGAAACTAGCATTTCAGCTCTACAGTGAGTTAGAAGAGGCCCGTGAAAACATCGAGACCTAATTTGGAAAAAAGAAAAGATGAAGAATTGATGTCTCAAGTTTGTTCTGCTGGGTGGTAGCCAGTAGCGGTCATGCTTCCCTTCACCATGGTACTTGCGTATTAATTTTGATTTATGTGATGTTTGCCTGTCTTAAAGGAATAAAGGAACTTTAATTTTTTTAAATTTCTCCCACTGTCTCTCTTTAAAGATTTGAATAACGTTGTACCTATGCGTGTCTACTTGCAGTTCTGCTGTTCGTAGAAGTTAATACACTTAAGACCATTAAGAGTTTCACAAATTAGAAATTTTGTCTTCATCTTTCTTTGAGGTTTTCTTAAAGCTTACAAGGCTCTTTAAAAAGGAAAGGGCTTTTAAAAAAATTTTTAAAAAAACCCCAACAAAATAATAATAAAAAAATTTCGGGATATTTTTCCATGCCTTAGCAACCCCTTAACTTGTTTGTGGCGGTTACTGGTTGAAAATGCCACCCTGAGTGCATTGTGTGGTCACGCACAGGTCCCACCCCTGGCTGCCCTCTTCTCTCATTGCCAAAAATCCTTCCAAAGTACCCCATTCACCAGCAGAAAGCAAAAGCCCTTGGCACTCCTTGCAAGGACACCCCCACCCCCCAAATTAGTTCAGATTTGCAGCACATTACTAGGAGCACCAGGAACACCCCATTCACATTTCTCTCCAGATTGAGGGCACAGAATGCCTTTTTAATATATCAGCATATAAAAGACTGTATATAAATATACATAATTTTTTAATATATAAATTAAATAAAATGCCCCCTGCTGGAGTGCTGGCTGGACCATGCACGACCTCCATATTTTGCTTCAATAGAAAACAGCATTTTCAGCATTTTTTCCCCTCTTTTGTTTCACTAACATGTCTTGCAGTGCTTTCTTCCCTAGAGAAACGAGTTCCCTTTTATTTTCTATGACATTTTTGTTAAGAAGGGAAGACTTTTTTAGAAGCACTTTGTGGGTAGGGACTCTGCACTCCCGATGCAATGGTACGTAGCCTCAGCCTTTCTCCCTTTTTTTTAAGAGGCTCCTGGTAGCAACACACTCTGGATATTTTTATTTTATTTTATTTTTTTATTCCTCTTTATACCTTCAGAGAAGGAAGAGCACTGTTTGTAGTGAAGCTCAGCAGTTTCCCCAACCCGAAGAGCTCTCCGCGGAGAGGATTTCTCCAAGGGACACGTTAGTGCCTCCTCTCATGCAGATATTAGCTTAGCGGTGTCTCTGCTGCCGCTCACGTTGGGTACGCGCTAGCAGCTGAGCAGAGCAGGATGAGTCGGTACAATGACAGCCCTTGCTCTCTGTCTCCTAAACCATCCTTACACCATTTTGAGTCAGCAGTTCTCTTTGCTGGAAAATAGTGAGAAATCCATCTCAAAACAGGAATAGGAGAGATTTTTGTTTTTTTTTTTTTTTGAACAAGATTCTTGCAAGGTTTTTAACACCAAAATTGGTATTGGGCAACGGGGAAGTACAAATAAAGGAAAGAGGATTTCATCCTGTGGCCACACATAGCTCTTGTTTGCCTTCATTTTCTCTTGTGACTTTTTGTAAATTCCGATGGTTTCTGAGTCCCGAGACACCTAATTGAATTAGTTGCTTCAAATATAAATAGATGCAGAAATGTGTAACATTAGAAACATTCTGTTCTGCAGAATGACTTCAACTTTGAGGTGAAATAGTAGATACAAGTGTCTGACAGAAGATTTAAGTAGAATTGTATCGGTATAAAATACAGAAAAGCAGATAAGAATTCTCAGGCCTGAGGGGAAGCTGCCATACCTCAAAGAAAATAAGTTATTTTTATAAATCTAAATTTTAGCCAGTTTAATTCTAGACAATACAGGCTTGTTTTAACGTTTATCTTACCTTTATTTTCAGTTAAGTATCAGTAAAGAGTCTCTCAAATGTGAATCTCTCTGCAGAAAGACTTCAGAGTTCAAGAACTCCCTCTGGCTCGTATTAAGAAGATAATGAAACTAGATGAAGATGTGAAGGTACACTCATGGGTTTTTCTCTTCAGTATTTATGATCCTTTTGGTGGATATTGTAGCTATAATTCCTTGCAATTCATTACTTCTTATTATCATTATTTAATATTATTATTTTTAAAGCACATTTTAACAGTTGCCTTGAATGCAATACTAGCTGGCCTTTTGTAGTTAAACTGAGCTGGGAAAGCAAAATCATTTGGGATCTTTGCTGAAGACATTTGAAGTTTTCCTTTCTTCTGGTAAATACCAGTCTACTGTATAATTCTAGGTATTTCCTGTTTTTTCTAGTGCTTAACTGTCTTCTCTCACATTTCCTCCTTGTTTCTCTCAACTCTTCCTTTCACAAAACTATAGAGTGTTTAGTATGAAGAGTGACATCACTTAAATGTGTGCTACGCTGTTTCAAGTTTTATGGAAAAAATAAGTAATAATTTAGGTAAATAACATGGGTTCGATACCGGTATTTGAGCTGAACCCTTGATATGTTACTGGTGACGACGACACACAAATTGACTGGTGAAAGCTTACTGACATAAAAGGAAGGAGAAAGGAATCACCTGCAGGGTTTGACTCTTCCACTGCTCCGGTCTTCCCTGTTTTTTAAGTTGGAAAACTGTCAGACACTTAACTCCTAAGAGACAAAAGCGAATTGTTTGCACTTTGTTATTTTTTTTTTTTTTTTTTTTTTTTCCTCAACGTGACACCATCCTTCTGTTAGGACAACCTTTAACATCTAAATGACATCCTGAAGAAGGTGTGTCTTGTCTTCCTATACAAGGGGGCTATTCCTTCAGCCTGGAAAGGGAATAACCTCGGCCTCTGAGGTCCCAGTTCGGTGTCCGAACCGAATGAGTGCCAGATTTCTGATGATGAAGGCTAAGATGAGTTTTTAGGGCATGGTGGTGGGGGAAGTGTCTGGCCTGCCTGGAACATTATTTAACAAGAAGGCTGTACTAGGGAGTAAGCGTTAATGCCAAGCCAGCTAATAATGCAACCGCTTAATTTGAGTAAAACTTGAACGAGATACTTTCTAAGGAAAAGGAATTTGGTGAGGCAGAGTCTTTACTCAGGCCTCCAAACCTCCTTTGCAATTTCAGCATTCATTTCAAATTATATAAATGTTATAACTATAAAATAAGGGCCAGGTTTTAAAATGAGCCCTCAACCTGTCCTCTTCAGTTTCCAAATCGTTTATGCGCATGCCAAGGTACTGCCCGGAGAAGCCGCTGGTTGACACCCTCTCGGTGAATGTGCCCTGATGCCATTTACTGGCCTACCGTAATCCAGCACAATATGGAGTTGCCATCCAACTAGTCATAGAGGAAACAGACTTTCAAGGCAAATCTGAGATGCCAAAAACTCCTGATGCTGCATTTAACTTCAGGCTGGTAACTCTTTGGACTCTGGTCAGAGCCAGAGACATTCTGATGTGGAAATTCCCCAAACTTCACTGTTAAACAGTGCAACTATTCGACTAACGCGATAAATACATAATGCAGATACTCTGACTACCACTTTACAGCATTAGAATACTAATGGTAAACTTTTAAAAAAAATTTGTAAAAATTGGTAAATTTAATTGCAGATGATTAGTGCAGAAGCTCCCGTGTTGTTCGCCAAGGCAGCTCAGATATTCATAACAGAATTGACTTTGCGAGCATGGATACACACAGAAGATAACAAGCGGAGGACTCTGCAGGTAACGGAGCTGCTGCTGCCTAGCCTTCAACTGCTTCATAAACTTGTTTCCAACTCTTTGTTTCCATAATATGAGGCATGTTTTGTAGACAGTAAATTTAGTACCTGTGTTTATTGCTACAAACCTGTGTACAAAGCACAGTGCCTAGTGTAACTGTGCAACTGAAATGCTTTTTTCTTAATTTGCTTTCAAAAAAAAAAAAAAACAACAACAAGAACCAACAAAAACACCAAAGCTGCAGCTGTCAGCTAACTGTGACCTGCTCTAACAACTCAGGATACCTGTAGCTGTTGAACTCCCAGCTGATTTGTTTTTCAGTAGTAGTTCTAAGGTAAGCTTGTAAATGTTAGTTAGTATTGATAAATGTGTAGAGATGAAAACAAAAGTACCCTACTCCCTCCTCCAGAACAAATCACTGATTCTTCTGGATTGCAGGGCCCTCAATAATAATCATTTTTCAGTGGTTCAGGAGTAAACTGTAACTCTAGGGTCTTTTTAGGGCAGAGGGAAGCAGGGAAAGACATTCACTTTTAGTCTTACACGTTGACCAGAACTACTTGAAACTATAATAACCATCAGTTCAGGCCCTCAGATCAGAGGTGAGAGATTGTGATATTTAGGCCCCTGTCAGCTGTCCTGTACCCTGGCACAAAGATTGCTGTAGTGGCAGGGAGGCATGTCTGATTTCGGTCCAAAGCTGTCCTATTGAATAGGCATTCAGGCACTCAATCCCCACTAAATTGGGCTAATGCTACTTGCTTAACCCAGCTTTTAATGCAGTTCCTGTGGGAAGGATGTATTTGATATACATTCCACGAACAAGATGTTTCATAAGTACAAGTGCTGACTCAGGCATGTCCTGTTAACAGTTTTCAAGCTTGGATGGATCCGTTTATTTCAGATTCATACTTGCATCCTGATCCTAATGTATAAGACCTGGGATTGACTCAGGTTTTAACTCTGACTGCCTTGCCTTCCACAGCAGCTGCTATCCTGGAACAGCTGCTCTCCGCATGGACAGTGCAGCTGGAGAAATGCAGTCTCTGCTTAGCAAGTATTTGGGAAGAAAATTTCAAGTGGAGAGGTCTGAGTTATGGAAGTCTATTGCTGAGGAAATTGGACTGAACCCAGCCCTCAGCATGGAGAATGAAATATGAGATACATCTGTTCAGTAGAAGTTTTCTTCCTGGTGAAGATACTTCTATAATACATGCTGCCTGCAGAACAAAAGAAACGTCTCTTATGCTTTCTAGTGATCATCGTTTGGCAATTAAATGCCAAGACAGTATAAGGTTTAGAAATGTCAACTAGCCTGAAATGAGAGGATTGATAGTCTTTAAAATTTTACCTACTCGTTAGGCAGCGTAGGCATCCTTGTCTGAAATCTTGTTCATATATATGCTTTACAAATTTATCTTCAGCTAATGAGAATGAGACTTTTAATAGCTTCTTGAATTAGCCTTGCTTTTTAAGATGGCTTGCAAGAATTTTAAAATGACAGAGTACTTTTTTTTTTTAAAGAAATGCAGCTTTTTTTTATCTTGGGGGTTGTTTCAGATCTTACGCAAATACATTTACGTGATGACTTACTGCTAACTCTTCTTTTCAGGTCTTTAATGCTTTGACCTAATGCTGTTCTTTGGATTTCTTTTTCAGGCAAGGTATAAAAGTAAAGTTTTAAGCCATTTTGAGAAGATACTTACCTTGCCAGTTTTCACAGAAGCTCGTTGGCTCTTGCACATCCTTTTTCTGGTACATGTTTGGCCAGTTTGCTGAGTATATGTTTTAATCTTCATGCCTTCTTTTAACCATTTTGCCCTTCCACATGCTGAAGCTTGTTCTCTCAGCATCTCTTGGGATTCCCCTGCCCTGAATAAGAGCCTGTGATACTTTTTTTTTTTTTTTAATGGGTTTAAAATCTGTGAGGCATCTCCACCTCACAGATTCTGCATATATTACTACTAATACATGGAGCAGTCATCCTGGTCTTTCTGCAAAGCTTCTTTTCAGATATCTTTGGGATTTTAAAATTATTTTTTAGAAGAATTCCCCTTTTTTTTAATGTGCTAAAAGGCTTATGGTGGTTGTCATGAGTCCTCTGTAGTGAATTACAGCAGTACCATTGTGGAGAGCCTGATTAGGCCTGGTGGGTGAGCAGATAGCTGTAAAAGCCTGAGTTTGCTAAGCACCTTCTTATTGCACATCTTGGAGTCCTCACTCAGCATGAGACAATATTGTTGGTGCTGAAACAGAAGTTCTCGCCACCTGGCTTGACCGCTTGGGATCTGGAGAGACATTCTCACTTGACTCAGTTAAAAAGCTCCAACTTTATTTATCCAGTGACAAAACAGACTTCTAAAGCTGAAGAATGGTTTTCTCTTTTTGTTGTTACAGAGGAATGACATTGCCATGGCAATTACAAAGTTTGATCAGTTTGACTTTCTTATCGATATTGTTCCAAGAGATGAACTGAAGCCTCCAAAGCGGCAGGTGAGACATAAAAGTGATTCCCTTATTGTCTGTCCTTTCCTTGGTGTGATTTCAGTCTCTAATTAAAAGACAGTTGATAAAGCAATACAGAATCAGATTTACACATGAGGTTTGTGCCTCTCTTTTACATGTTTATTTACAGTAGTTTTCAGGTCGTTAATTTTTTTTTTTTTTTTTTAATGGGACTAGAGCTTGAGTGGAAATTTACAGAAGTCTGACTTGGGGATTTACTTAAGTGATAAAAACTACTAAATAGCTCTGCTAGCAAATGTTGCCAGTGTTAAATTTTTAACTTTAAAAAGTGTGCTGAGTCTGAATCCTTTGACTCGTAAAGGGAGAAACAGGCTTCTTTGCTTGGAGGTACCACCTCCTGCACCCTTTGGGGCAGTCATTGCTACTGTAAACATCCTTGACTGGAAGCTGTGAGGTGTTAGAAGGAGCTTTCAGTCGGATGTTTACAGCAGCAGGCTGCCGCGGTCATCTGAGCACAAGATCTTCGAAACTTAACAGGCTTGTGTTTTTTACAAAGCACTTGTTTCCCTCCATGTTTGAGATGGTGCTGAAAATGCAACGAGGTGAGGTTGAAGCTCAATCTTGCTGCTTCAAATCCACAAAGAAACAGATTCAGCTCCTGGTAGATTAATTGATCTCCTTCACTTGAAAGCTTGGTGTTTTGCTGCTAAAAGTTCACCAGCTCAGTAATTGCTCATCTCTCTTCGTTACAACTTCCTGGTAGATAAAATAGCTGAGCTACCATCAGTACAGCTCTTGTAGGGAACAGCTCTGTTTGGAGAGAGCTGCACAATGTTCAGCAACTCCTGGAATCTTTGCCCAGAACTCAACTAGAGCAATTTCTTCTGAACTGTAAATTCAAGAAAAGGTTGTTATAATTTACAACAATTCCTTCAACTGGTTTTCTGATACTTTTGAAGGTCTGCAGTGTGTTAGCCTTTGAAAAAATCCAAGGTGGTCCTTAGATCTTTCTGGCAAGTGCTTTACTTGGAAAGTTTTCTCTGTCATGTTTTTTTGTATTCCAATATAAACCCTGGAGAACATGCAAAAAGATGTCTGCTCTGAGTGTGGAGAGCAGCGGTTCCATTGTGGACCTGGATTTTGGAGGTTGCTATTTTACTTTTGGTCTCGAAGTCCTCGTGGTGCTACTGAAGTGATGGCCAAAGGGAGGAAATACATGCTTCATCCTTTGTGACGATGTTGAGTTGGGTTTAACCTCACATTCTGATTTCCAGAAGCAGCATGACTTTCTAGTAAATGAGGAAAATACCTTTCTGTGTCACAATATATGCAGGAGAGTCCATCCTGCTGCTGCAGTCAGCTATGGTTAAAATTAGCAGCCTCCCAAGGCTTCATTACAGGTGTGCTGGGAACTCTATTCTGTACACACGGTGAGCTTCATGTGTGGAAGTGTGGCACAGCTCCTTCCATTCCTTCACTGAATTCCCTGCTTTATCCCTGCAGCAGTGCAGCAGAGATGATTTATCCAAAGATCATTAGCTCAGTATTAAATGAAGAGATAAAGCAGCAGCCTGCACAGCTGTTCTTGATGCTTTGCTTAACTAGGGGGGAAGGAAACCCATGTTTCAGTTTGTTCAGCTTGATAAGCTGAAATGAGTTGGCTGCAGCCTGAAGTAACACAAGTTAATTCTGGCATTGCAAATTCAGTTCTTTTTCTTTTAGGTGCCTCATTCAGTTATTCTACTTTGTAGTGCTATTTTTAGAAATACTCCATGTTTGGGAGGGAGAACATTGCCCATATCTCTTCCTTGCTGGAGCCTTTTGATTCACATCAGAATGTTCTGATTACAGAACATTCAAGTTCTATAATCAGATGAATGCCTGAAGGATTTTAATAGTGTTACATGCATATAGGTTGCCAGGTTAATGCGTCTTGATGATAGATCACACCAGAGCTGTGTCTTTTGGATTGCACAGCCTCAGCAGTGAAACCCTGTCAGTTTTTTGGTTCGAAATAGGCTTTAGAGATCTGTCTCTCGCTGCTACATCCCCTGCCTGTGAACACTGCTGAATCACTAGAAATACTTCTTATGGCAAGATAAGTTTAATGGAGAAATAGCTGCCCGATAAGAACATAGGTTAGGACTTTGCAGTGGAAAATACTCCTTCGATTCAACAGTGTTGAAAAGCGGCTGCCTGTAGGCTGACAGCCTGCACTTTTTGGCTGGGGCTACAATCTGTATTTTATCTCTACCACGGAAAAGACTGTTTGACAAGTTAGTGTTGGTTACGTGGAAGAGCTGGGAAGGAAACCATGACTGTTATGTTGCTCTGGTAACTAAAGCTATGGCTTGAAAATAAAAGATGGCAAATGATGTGATATAACCTAGTTCAAGCAGATTTGGATTTAAAGCCATTTTTGCCTGTAGCAAATGCAACTTAACCTGGAATAGATATTTACGGAAGTACTCAGTTGCCTTAATTGTTTCAGGATTAAGCTAGGAATTGAGGATTGGAGCACTCTAGAAACAACATAGCTAAGGACTGGGCTTCACAGAACAGCTGCAGCTCTTCTATGCGTACAGTTTTATGGTTAACGTGAGACATGCCCTGTTGAATATCTATTTTAAATTTATATTAATCCTTCCCCCAAAGGATTTGATGAAGCGAGTAGCAATAATCAGTGAACTACCATATGTAGGAAGTATTGTAAGTGTTTGATTGCAGTGGTTTGCAGTACTGTGCGATAGTGCTATTGTTTACTCTAAGAGCCAGGCTTAGAAGTTGCTTCTTGATTACAGCCAACTGTGAACAGCTTAATCTTTGAGGGCTAACTTTCTGGTAGGCTACTGAGAAACCTCCCAGTAGTAAGTCTTTTCTTAAGTTGCTGTCCCTCTGAGAGACTAGCATCCAAGCAAACGGGCTCTTCTACTCAAGCCTGATGCCCATCTAGACGACATACATTGATCTTGTTTAATGTGAATTTTTCTTTTCCTGTCCAGCTGGATATACTGAAGGTAATCCATGAGCAAGCTTCATTTAATGCAGGGGAGTCAAGCAGACTTATGTAAGTGGGAATCCACCATGTTGTAGCACGTGTAAACATCCTACACTCTCAGCTGTGAACTCAAGGTGGCTGGGAGAGGATTGTTTACGCCTTCTGCCATGGAGTGAACGTCTGGCGAGCTGCATCTTCTGTAAGGTGCAAGATCCGACTGCTCCTCTGGGGAGCTTAAGAATTTTGATTCTTGAGTGTTAACAGCTTGCCACTTAACATAATCTCTGAAAATCTACTTCTTTGCCTAAAATATCATTAATCATAAGGGGCTTTTCTCTCCTAAAGGCATGCTTAGATAAAACAAAACAGCAGTACTACAAGCTGCGCTTCTGACAGTGAGCTAGAGCAGAGCCTTTTTCTTCACACTGTTGAGATATTCCTGCTACCAGCAGAATCAGGATGTTAAGCCACAGTACAAGATGAAATTGTTCTCATTCTGGAAAAGCTGAATTTAAATAAATAAATAAAGGCACAAGAGTATACATCAAGTCCATGACTTTTGTTCCCAGGAGTTTAACATCGGAGCTAGATTTAAGATTTGTGTTGGGCACGTAGGCTAAGAGGAAGGTTTTGTTGACAAATGAGGCTTTGTAAGTCTTCCTGGTGCATTTGCAATTCGTCCTATGTTAAGATAACAGGCGATGATGGAATTTACTAATGAGGAGTTGCGTGGATTTCAACTATGGTAATTTCACTCATTTGCTTCTCATAATGAAACTGGTAACTGCATTATTATACATAGGGTATTGGAAATGTTTTTGATTTCCATATAGCTGAATAAATGAGGAAACCCGGGTTGATTTATCATTTCAGATTTACTTAGTTAAACTGTTACAAACGAGGTATTAAAGATACTTTCCCATAGAGCATGCTTATGGGGGGGATGTTTCAGCTCGGGGCGGGTTGTTGGATGTTGATCTGTTCCCTCCCCGTTTACCTGTCTTTTACCTGTGCTGCAGGAAGAGGTGCGTCAGGCTGTGACCCCAGCTGAGCCTGTACAGTATTATTTCACGCTGGCTCAGCAGCCTGCTGCAGTGCAGGTTCAGGGGCAACAGCAAGGACAGCAGACCACCACGTCTACAACTACCATCCAGCCAGGACAGATCATCATCGCCCAGCCTCAGCAAGGACAGGTGAGCGATGAGCAGCCGTCGGGCTTTGCAGTTCCGTGGGGCCAGCTGAAACCCTCAGCTCGCCCGTGCGTAATGTGTTGCAGTATCCTGTCCTCCCTGCTCAGAACAGTCAATAACAGTAATAGAAATGTGTTTTCTGGTCAAGATACCTTGGTAACGAGGGGCAGCTGGGTCCTGGGTTCCCTTCGTGGTGATTTAAGCATCAACAGGTAACAGTGGGTCTAGGAAGCAGTCTGCCTATTACAGTCTTTGTATCTTGTGGCTGTTGCACCGGTGTTCGGTCCTGGCTTGGTCCTTACCCCTGTTCTGCATGCAGAGCACCCCCGTGACGATGCAGGTTGGAGAAGGCCAGCAAGTACAGATAGTGCAGGCCCAGCCTCAAGGGCAGACCCAGCAGGCGCAGAGTGGAACTGGGCAGACCATGCAAGTCATGCAGCAGATCATCACCAATACCGGAGAAATCCAGCAAATACCGGTAAGACTTTACCAGTAGAAATGTGTAACAGACTTGTGAGCGAACTGTCTGCTGGTGTTCTGGCATGAGACTGTATTACGTATGCTTTTTTAACTGTAAGAGGAAGTTTGGATTGAGTGGTGTGTTTCCTGCACTTAGAGAGGAAAACTAACCAGATGTGACATGAAGGAGGAAATAAATCTAACCCATCCAGTGTAGACTCATTGCCCACCCCCAACACTTTCCCCTGACTGAAGTAGTTACAATTAGGAAGCAATAAATAAAATATTTCCTGGATAAACCCTAGTTCTTTACTACAGCATGGTTTCAATAAAGCATAATTAACTTCTTTTGCCTTAACTTGGTTCTGCCTCTGTGATCTGAAGTCATGACCTGGCAGACTGAGTGGGAAAGGTGCCATCTGCAAGTTATTAATAAACTTTTATGTTACAAGAAATATTTCTACAAAATACTTTGAGCTGGTTGGAGGAATGGCTTTGCAGAACCAGAAGGTACCTCCTCACTTCCACATCAATATAGACCTGCTGTGGCCTCAAGAATAGGATTTTGAGTACCCAGCATCAGCAGTAATATTCTGGCATGTATCCTAGGTAAATATGTGGGTCAAAAAAATGTCACCTCTTTCCCCCTTCTCTGTAACTTCTAATTACAACAAAGCTGGATCTTTTGGTTCCCATCTGGAAAATTTCACACCTCTTAACGAACAAAAAAAATCTGTCCAGTTCTGTGTACTTAACCAGCAATCCAAAGGTCAGACCAAGTGACCAAGGCAAGCATTTCACTTTGTCTTTGATTTCTGTTATTAAGAAGTGTACCCACAGCTGTGGCAAAACTGATCTTTCACACAAGTTTTGCTTTTCGAGATTTGCTAAGCTTCCCTCTGTACATCTGGCAAATGTTTGTGCTTTGACATAGCGTCTTGAAAAAGGTTTAGATTGTGGGTGTTGCCAGATTTTTCCAATTCATTTCCAAATTCTTTTCGTCTCTTAAGTCTTCAGCTGATTCCTACTGCTTGGCTTAAGGTGTTGGTCAGGAAGGAAGTGAATTGCTTGCCGAATAGAATGTTTTACTACAAGCAATCTTTTTTCTTCTCTACATTCCCCGCCACCTTTCTTTTATGTTCTTTTTTTTTTTTCCTCTTCCTTTCCTTATGAAAGTCTCTCCAAGATACTTGTTCTTCAAAGCATTTTGGAAGGAGATCTCCACCTCTAGCTTCAGTGAATCCATTACAACAGTACTGAATGTTGCAGCATCCTCCTTTGGTTCAGCAATAAAAGAACAGTTCAGGCTCATTTTTCAATTGTCTCCAGTGAATGCTGTAACTCCCTAGGAGAAGGGGGCTTGGAGATCTGCTAGGAGAAAGACTTCTTCATAAAGTAGCTGTGAGGGGCCATAACCTTCTGCAGAAAGTACTGTTCTCCACAGAGGTGGATCCTGTTGAAAGTGGTCCCGTGTTTTTACAGTGTGAGTCTGGAGGCTTTTTAATTAGTGTCTGGTTTGGGCCAGGCATATGCTTCTACCTTCCTCTTGCCTGGGAGCATCTAAGACCAAGTAGCTGTGGCTGGTCCTCAGAAGCTTCTTGTGCTGCAGATGCGAGACAGAAACTGCCAAGTGCCAGAGTGTGGTATCTCCTGTCTTTGGGAGCACTTAGGTCTCTAACAGTTGTAAGACTGCAAAACGGAGCAACTTAGGAGCAGTGTTTTAATGCAGCAGTCACAATTCGCACTTCTCTATCTAGTAGAGATACTGTTTTGACTGTAATTAAGAGGATTTTGACTGTAATTAAGAGAATTCTTAATCACAGCATGCTGAAGAATCACGTTCGTGGGGAAGCATCTTTCCCCTTGCTCACTTCCAGCAAGTGAAGTAAAATAGAACATGGAGCCATGCACTCGCTGCTAGAGTTTTCTAGTGCCCTAACCTGGAAAACACTTTTTGTTTGGTTTCACAGAATTACAGTCCTTTATCTCTTAAGGGCTGCTGTCCATTCTGCTCTTTCTGCTGCGCTTTCTTGCTTTTCCACGGAGTTTCCTTTTTCTCTTGATACAGTTAGTGCTGTCTTCTGATAGTTCCTTTTCACTCTGGTATCTGTTAGGGCTCAGCAAAGAATCTTTCATAACACAAATATGACAGTTTGAAACACTCTCATAAAACTGGTAGTGCCTGTGGCGATTACAGGAGTGTTGAGAGACTCTTACTAATGTTCTCTGCTGGTTTTCCGTGTGCTCCTGATACTGTGTGTGCTTCTCTACTGCGATTTACCGTTTACTCTAGGACCACAGGTTGGCTGTGGAAAGATGACTTTTATTTTTTATAAACTGAGAAAAACTGGAAGGAAGTGTATACATCAATAAAATGGTAATCGCTTGTTTGTCCACATTAATTTTGTGTTAAATTTAATCTGTGTCCTAGCTAGACGTCATCGGGCAGGTTCTTTGGAGCTTACTCTCGTTTCTGGAAGAATGCTCTTTCTAAATCTCTTTCACCCAGTTAGTAGTGTAGTTAAAATCTAAGCAGGAAGCCCCCAGTGTGGAAAATATGATCTGCTGGCAGATCTCAGTGCAGAACAAATTCTTTATTGAAATGTTTATGCTCGTGTGGAGTTTATTTGCTCTTGAAATAATATTGGCGCTTTTAGACATAGCTGGTGAAGTCAGTGGCGTTTGTGTAAATGCCAAGACCGTGTGCTAGGCACTTGAACCTTTGTCAGCGAGCAGTTTCTAAAGTATTTTGTATGTCCTTCTTTCCCCTTTGTAAAAAGAAGAAAACTCAAAACATTTTTTGTATATAATTAACGTTAAGACTGTGCATCTAAGTGTTTTAAATAACACAAAATGAAAAATTCAACAGTAGTATCAATCATACTGTGACCTTTTTATTGCTTCTCAGATGTGTATTAGCAGTATTAGCTGTTTATATCACAGGCTACCATGATGACATTGTCTTCATATCCCATACCCCCAAGCATGTAACCTTGCAAGATCGGGGTTGTAGGAAATAAATTTGTGTTGGAATGTTATATACGAAGTATTGACACAGAAAGTATCGGCCTCTGCCAGGTCAGAGTTGACATATATTGGCAGAGAGTTGCGTTAAAAGCTTGCAAATATACCCCTGGGTTTTGTCATCTCTGCTGTCTTTATTTATGTGAAAAATTCCCATATATTCTTTAATATTTTTTTGGCAGGATATAATAGGAGTGTCATTATGTGTGGCTAGTTCATAACAATTTTCTTTACGTGAAATGATACATCAAAGTAGTAACTCGATTCTCGTAACCGAAACGAAAAAGAAGTGTTCTCAAACCTCTCTGAAATTCAGCGATTAATATGCTTTAGCTACTAACTGACCACTCCCATTCTGGAGAAGGAACAAATGTTGTGCTTCCTCGGGGTTTTGCTTCAAAAAACCTGCGGGAGTTCCACGGACTTCGCTCTTGCTTTGGCAGGGTCTGTGGTAGTTACTCATCTAAACTGTTAAATCAGCTGAAGCTTCCCGGTGTCATCTATTACCCTGGCTTCTGTTGTGGAAACAAGAAGGCAAGTTTGTGTGTTTCAGGTTACACAGTTATCTGTTTAATTTTCTTTCCCTGCCCCCTCCGCTTGTCTCCAGGTTCAGTTGAATGCTGGCCAGCTGCAGTATATCCGCTTAGCCCAACCTGTGTCAGGCACCCAGGTAGTCCAGGGGCAGATCCAGACGCTTGCAACCAATGCACAGCAGGTATGCACTACGACAGCAGGGCTGACATTAACTGGTAAAGTGTTGTTCCCTAGCTCCTGAAACTGCAAATTCCAGTCGAATTTACCAACTCTTGAGCTAGGATTCCGGCGTTTCTTTTCTTCTTGTTACTTTCATCAGAATAATAAAGCAAGGAGCATAGCGGAAGCCTCCTTTACCTATACGTGAAAGGTGCATGCATATATGTACGTGTGTGTGTCTCGCTGTGTAAAGCTCATGCTGCTTCTGAGCTGATTGCAGGTAAAACTTGAGTTCATCAACCTTCTCTTTACTTCTGCTCCTTCTGGCTGGGTGAGGGAGGAGCAGCCGTGCAACCTCGCAGGAAAGCTATTGCAGAGGTGAAACATCAAGACCAGCGTTGCTGCCAGCAGGTTGTCTCATGTTCTTGTTGAGACTGGTTGCGAAGGGATTCTTCTCTGCCTTCAGAGGATAGGAAGGCTGCTGCTTTTCTGTGATCCTGGAGGCCGCGTTCTCCTCGTGAAAGTCAGAGAGGACATGCTTGGTTTTGGTTTGGAATGACTGAATCCCATGTCCTTTGTTCTTGACTTGCGGTTAGCACCAGCATGACTGCGGGCTGGCGGCATAAGCTGTATCTTACCACATGGTGGGGTAATGAAGTTGGAAAGAGTCTAAAAGCTCTTGAAAGGCAGCAGCAGAATATTGTTAGTGGGGTTCTGACTCTCTCCGATCTGAAGTGCTCTCAGTGATCATCCTTCTCTTATCCTTGTAGATAACGCAGACAGAAGTCCAGCAAGGACAGCAGCAGTTCAGCCAGTTCACAGATGGACAGGTAAGAACTTGGAGTTTGTTGGTGCTACGTCCCTTTGAAGTCAAGGGCTACAAAGACTGTCCTAAAGTCTGCATGTTCTAGCAAATTGGCTCCTCCCGATAAAACACTGCTACTGCTAGCAAACCCTAACCAGGAGCAGGATAAGTGGATGTTGTGCCAATCTTAATTCAGGTGGATTCTCCATGTTCTGCTGCCTTTGCTCCAAATTAATCTAGTCCCTGGCACTCTGGGTGGGATCCATTTTAGTCCTAACTAGTTTAGGAATAACAGTCTTAAGCAACAGTCAATAGCTAGATGTTAAGTAGCCTGAACTCAATTTGGGCATCAGAAATTCACAGAATTACTTTGTTACGATTTAGCAGCAAATGTCTAGTGGCAATTTGTCATCTGGGGTTTTTCGGAGTTTACTTGAACCTGGGAGTTGCTGTTAAAGCCACCGTTAAACTTGTAGGGTTAATGCACAGCGTTGTGCTTAGAGGGAGCTGGTGATGAGTGTGATGAGAACTGACAGTCGTTTCTTTCCCCTGCTTCTGTCTCTGCCAGCAACTTTATCAGATCCAGCAAGTGACCATGCCTGCAGGCCAGGACATCACCCAGCCCATGTTCATTCAGTCCACCAACCAAACCTCAGATGGCCAGGCCGCACAAGTGACAGGGGACTGAACGGGGACGTTGTAGCAAGTCTTCTCTCTGCGTGGAAACGAACACGTACCAGCCCGACGTTTGCCATACCAACCTGGTCTGATGAATACATCTGCTTCTGTGTATCTGTACTTGATATTAAGCCTATAGTAGGCTGCAATCTCCGGTGCACTATACACCTTCCTCTGGTGGGTATGAGAGAATATCCAACAGACACTGACAAGAATGCAATATTTTTATTTTTATTTTTAGAAATCAAATTTCAATGTATTCAGCTGCTTGTTCAAACCCATGAAACTGAACGAGAACTAATAGAAGGGAATTTGTAGCATCTCATTGAACAATGTGTAAAACGTTTTTATCTAGTAAAATTATTAAAGGGTACTGCATCTGGTTTGTTGTAAGAGCTTTATTCCTGGTATTCAGTTTGTATTTTTTCTCTGAATAGAGCTAGGTTCAGTCCTCCCATCTCAGTGGTTTATTAGAGGTGTATGGGGGGAATGTGTGTGTGTTAGATTTTCCTCTCCTGCCTTCTTTTTTCGTAAGCCAGAGCATTTTGGCTATATGCAGCTTCAAGGGCAGGGAGTAGGGGAGGAGTAATTAAAGTGAAAACAAAAAAAACATTCCTTGTATTATGACTGTATTTTCTAAGGGCAAAAGATTCTTTAATTTGTCCTGGCTTATTCCAGAAACACTAATGGAAGTCTGGACAAACCCCAGCCCTGCTGTTAACTGTTGTACTAGCTTCAGTCGATGCATGTAATATAAGCTTCATAAAATGAAATAAAATTTCCTTTGTAAGATAATGTGTGTGCTCTCTTTGAGATCCAGTATCCAGCCTCAACCTGCCAAGCAAAAAGCATCCTGAATCCCTGAAAAATTATTACACCTGCAGTAGCAAAACTAGCCATGGGGCTTAGGGCTGGCCTGGAGAAGGGGTTGGACGAGCGACATGAGCGGTGAGACTGGAGGGGCTGCGGGTACCAAGGTTGCACCGCCTCTCCCTGCAGCTTCTGCGTCCGGGATCCAGCCGAACCAGCAGGGAGGAGTTCGGGGCAGGTTTGAACGAACTCCTCCGGAGGCCAAGTTTAATTGAACACGCTGCAAGGATCCCGGCAGCGTTAGGCCAAGTTCAGGCCTTCGCTAAGAGGGGCGCGAGTTTAACGGAGAGCCTTTGCGCATCCCGCGTCGGGCAGCCTGACCTAGTTGGCACTTTGTCCCGGAGAGGCTCCGTGGCTTTGCGCAGTGCTTGGCAGAGCCGGGGGACAGCGCCAGCACTCCCACTTGTTTTTCACTGGCAGAAGCACCGAATTTGCTACGTTTTTGCGATGAGGAGGTGCTGGCCGCTCCCGAGCGTGGCATATAACCTGGTGCCCAGCTGCGGACTGCTCAGTCCTTGTGAGTGCTTTCCCTGGCAGTGCCCGGCCCAGCTGTGCAGGATGCAGCCGGTGCGGTGCCGGCGCCTGCGGGAGAACTGCAGGGGGGAGCTGCTGCTGGGGAAGAAAAACTCCACTTCAGCATTTGGCTGGTGCAAACTGTTAAATCTGGGCCAGGTTGTTCCAGTCAGGCAAGGGAGCTCGCTGCATTACCTGCACCTCCTGGGCTTTCTAAATGACAATTTTCTTACTTGGTTTTGGGGGTTGGTTTTGGTTTTTTAGGGTTTGTTTTTCTTTTTTAATTTTTCCAATCCTGCAGCGCCTAGGAGCCAGCAGCACACTGTACAGGTGGAGTGATGCAGCCCAGTACCTTCCTGAGCCCCAACTGGTATTCTCTGGTATCTCAGCCTTGTGCGGATAGAGCCAGGGGTCATTGCTGGAGCCGGGGTTGTGCCCTGGAGGAGCACCTCCTGTGCGCGGAAAAGATGAAGTTGAGAGTGGGGAGGTGGATTAAAAAAAGGTACTTTGCGTGAAAGCTCCGTGCGTGGGACCGACCACGAGAGGGCACCCGTGGGTGGCTGCTGCCCGGGAAGGGCTGGAGAGGATCCGGGCTGGAGGTTCCTTTCCCCTGCCAGTGGCTTCGGTTCTCTCCATCCTCTGGTCCAAGATCAAACCGGATCCCACCCGAGTAAAGGTGCTGTGGCCGGGCTGGTGCTCCCCGGCCGCCCTCCGCAGCGAGGCCACAGCAGCTGGGTTGCCTCTGGAGCAGCTCGGTTGGCAAAGCATCCTTATGGCTTGTGCCAGGGAGCAGAGCCAGGGAATCGGCTTGTAAGGACGGAGAGAGAGGTGCAGCCGGAGCAGGCAGCTGCCTTGCCTTATCAGCTACTGGCAGAGGTAGCAAGCGAGGCTCTTCTGAAGGAAAGCTCTTTACCCAAAGCAGTTGTGTTTGCTTGAAATAGTTTAAATTTGCATGGGAGTAAATTGCTTAAAGGGTGGAAAACGGGAGTGGGACGCTGCTCCTGAAAGGAGAGTAGTTTCCAGCGAAAGCCTCTACCTCTGGTTGAAGGGGATGCTGGTTTCGACACGCTCAGTGTCGTCTCGGTGGCCACCCAACGTCTGATCTCATCCAGGAGTGTGGGAACTTAACGGACAGTTAATACCAAAGCTGATCATGTTAATATTTAGCTAAGAATAGAGGTGAGACTTCATCTGCTCTCCCAGCGGAGTGCCCTAGCTGACTTGAACAGGAAAGGTACTTTGAAGAGAGCTGACACCGTTTGTCTCTCGCAGGTACCGTAAACCTCAGACATTAATAAGACCCAAATCTTCTGTACAAGGACACACGCCTTCGTTTGATCTTCCGCGGGAGGGTGACGGCAAATGGAGCGGCGTGGGGCGATGCAGAAGGAAACGCGTGTTCCCCGAGAGGCTGGGCAAGCCGTAGCACCCGCGGGGAGGGACGCCGGACCCTCTGCGGGCAGCTCGGCCAGTGCCACCAGGCTGAGCGGCGACTGCGGCGGGGGACGATGTGGGAAGGTGGCGGAGCGAATCGGACCTCCAGGGACCTCAGGGGGACGAAAGCCGATGAGGAAGCAGCGCTTTCCTCCCGAGGAGCGGTTTGAGTTTCCGTTCTCTCCTCGGGGGTGATGAGCTAAGCACAACCCCGGTACGGGCGAGCGCCGGCCGCTGACGCTCGGGAACTGGCGCGCTCGGTTTACTGCGGGGTTTGCTGCTGACGGTTGCCCTTCCCCGGGGCTGCCGCCTCCAGCCACCCTCTTCCAGGGAAAAACTCGCTGCGGTGAAGGTCACGCTGCCGCCGTGGGGAACCGGGAGCCCCGAGGGCCAGCGGGTGCGAGAGCCACTGGGCATGTTGGGAAAGGTGCTTGGGTGAAGCTGCCCTGGGTGCAGCCTCTCCCGGCGCGGGCTCTGGGTTCAGCACCCGCAGCGAGCACCGGCAAACTGTGTTTCCTCGGGGAGCGGTGCTGGCTCTTCTCTGCTGCCACCGCTGCGGGACCCTCCTCCATCTTCACAGGGACCCGGCGCCACTGGAGGGATTTGGTTGTGAACTGTCCTGAGGCTGCTGAGCCATTGCCGGAGAGCCCAGGGGCGCAAAGCTCCCTCGAAGTCCTCGTCCGTTCTTCCTTCCTCACCTTCGGAGCTGGGAAGAAGAGCCGGAGCCCTGACCCGTCCCGCTCCCCGCGCAGGCGGCCTTGCGGCAGAATGAGGTGGAAGCGTCCGCGTTCCTCCCACGGAGCCGCTCTGGGACGTGCCCCGGCTCCCGGCGCATCGTTCCCAGCTCGAGGTCAGGGCCGGCGAGCGCTGATGCAGCCCCGCAGTAGGTTTGCTCTGGCTTTGGGGCAGAGCAGCCCCCCCGGCCCCGAGGGGTCCCCATCCCACACCCGGCGGCCGGAGGGAGGGACCCCCCCGAAGCGAGGCCGGGGCGTCCCAGCCGCTTGTTCGTCAGAGCGTGCGCGAACGCCGACGCCAGGAGCTAATTGCTCTGGGCCGAGGCCAAGCCTTCAGCAGAGGCAGGTGCTCTGCAGCCCTCCCTGCTCCCCACACCGCTGCCGGCTGTCCCCAGTGCTCGCCCAGTTCCCAGGGCAATGCCAGCCCCGGGTCTCCTGAGGCCACCTGCCCCCCCAGTTCTGCCTGTCCTGGCCACCGGGTGCCAAATTAGGCTCCCTGGCACAGAGGGGGCTGGTTGCCTCCTCCCCTCTGCGATGCCACCCCCAGCTCTGCCCAGGACTCCCCAGCATCCCCCCATCCGGGGAGCCAGGCTGGGACTTTACTCCGGTCCCCATGGCCGAGTGAGGAGTCCCAATTCCCTCCACCCCGGTCCTGCCCCTCTCCCCAGCCCGCAGCCCTGCAGCTGCATACCAGGGCTGCAAAACTTACTGGAAATCCTGTAGATGCAAATCCTGGCCTCCCATCCGTGCCAGGAACTTGAGCTGCAATCCCAAGAGGGCAGCAGGCTCCAAGCACGCAGGCCTCCCTGCTCGTCATCACCCAGCCTCGAAAATCCTCTTTAAATTTTCATCGGGGCCGGAGGACACGAGCGGCTCTGTGAGACCCCCGCGGCCGGGCAGGCTGGGGGCGAAGCCAGCAGAGCCCAGGACATTTTCCCAAAACCTCTGCCTGTTCTGATGGACGGGTCAGTACCGTGTTGATTCAGGCTCTCTGGCTCCATCCCAAAACCTCCCAGCTCCAGGATCGATGGAGATTCCCAGGATCCAGGCAGGTGACAAGGCGTGGATGGGACCTGCCCCTTCCCCACGCGCGGTGACCCACAGCACCAGCTCAGCACCAGCTCCGGGTCCCCGTTAACCCATCCCTGGGTGCTCAGCCCAGCCGGGAGTGACCGGTGTCGCTGGCTCCGGGTGTCTCCGCCTGCAACCTTGCAAAGTTTCCTCCGCTACCAGGGGGCTGCTCGGGGTCTCACCTGGAAAAGCAAAACCGCAGGAGGCCAGAAAGCGACAGTAACGGAGAGCGCAGCTGGTGCCTGGTGGTAGCATGCCTTCTCCCCTAATTTATTAGCAGCTCACTGATTCCAGCAAACAATTTGGAGAAGTGACGTCTTTGTTTAAAAAAAAAAATCAGTGTATCTTCACTTGGGAACACAGCTCTGCCCATGCTTCCCTGGCAAGCCCAGGACATCAGCCTGGATATTCCCCATCCAGCTGCGAAGCAGCAGGAATAAAACACCTCCCATCTCCCTGACTCCTCTCGAGCGAGCGCCCACCTTGGCCGAAGTCCTTTCTTTCCAGGTCACCTTAACTCTGCCCACTCCGCAGCCCGGAGGCTTTAATCAATCTCCAGGTGAAACCTAAACCTTGCAACTGAGGGGAATACGCTGAACCAAACGGCAGCTTCGGATGAAGGTCAGGGTGCTCCCACTGCGGTGGCTCGGCTGCTGGGACCGGCTGCCGGGGGGGGGAGATGTGCTGGGGGGACCCTGTGTGCAGCCGGGGCCACGGTCCGGGGGCTGCGTCCCCTTGGGGAGCACGTTCAGAGGGGGCTGCAGGGGTTAGGGCTGGAGGGGACACCACCGAGTCACCGGGGAGAATTTGGGTTGGATTTACAGGTTTTCAGCCTCCACGGGCAGAGCTCTCGTTCCCATCTCGCTGCCGTGGGGTTTGCTTGGTGGCGGGAGGGCGAGACATCCTCGGGGGGGGGGGGTTACCAGCATCATTTCCCCCGTGCCGAAGTAAATAAAATTGTCTATTTATTGTGTGTGTGTTTCCCGAGACCTACCAAATACCGCAGTGCTCACGAGGGCCCGCGCCAGTGCCAGGATCTCCAACCGCCGCGTTAAATAATTCACTGACCAAAGCCTTTAACTTGTTCTCCTCTCCAGGAGCACAGGCCCTGGGGCACCAACGCGGGGTGGGGGGACCCAGCTCCTGCAAAGGTGCGGAGAGCGTGTGGTTACAGCTGGGATGGGGCACCCCTGACCCAGGCTTCCTTGGAAAGGGGATTCCCAGCAGCGTGTCTCACTTTTCCTGATCTGTTAGCGGGAGGTTGTGTGGAGCCGAGGGGAATAAGGCAGAAGAACAAATAGCTGTGGGTCTTGGCTGGGAAACACACCTGGAGCCGGGCTCGAAGCTGAGTCTGCGGAGGATGGATAGGTATGGATGTGGGAGAGCTGTGCCTGCTGCAGGGAACCCAGGGGAAAACAGGCTCCGGCAGAGCTCCTGGCCTGGGAGGGGGGGGACCAGGATGTGCCCTTCCCTTCCCAAGCAACTCAAAGTCTCTCTGTAGGTATTTGGCATCCCTCTAAACCTCTGTGCCTCCAGCGATTCCTGGACCTAGAGCAAAGGAGAGGAAAGGGGGATGCCCTGGCCTGGGGTGCTCGCTGCCAGACAGCCTGGGAACTTTGATGCTGGCTGGCTTGGAAAGCTCATGCTTGGGATGCTCCATGCTTGGGATGCTCCATGCCTGGGATGCTCCATGCCCGGGATGCTCCATGCCCAGGATGCTCCATGCCTGGGATTCTCTATGACTGGGATGCTCCATCTCTGGGATTCTCTATGACTGGGATGCTCAACTGGGATGCTCCATCCCCAGGATTCTCCATCCCCGGGATGCTCCATGTCTTGGATGCTCCATGCCTGGGATGCTCCATGCCTTGGATGCTCTATGCCTGGCACGCTCCATGCCCGGGATTCTCCATGCCCGGGATTCTCCATGCCCAGGATTCTCCATCCCCGGGATGCTCCGTGCCCGGGATGCTCCGTGCCCGGCGGCCAGGTTCACCGGCTCCAGAGACACTCCGCCCCCGGCGGGTCGGGGTGCCCCCACCCCGTGCCCAGCCCACGCTCTGCCCGGTTCCGTGGGCGGCCGGAGCTCCCCGCCGCCCGCCAAACCTCGCGGGCACGGTCCCCCCCCGAGCCGCCCCGGGGGTGCCAGCGGGGACCTGCTGCCCGCCCCCCCCCCCTTCTCCCCC
>JAVJGG010000021.1:2458104-2470110 GCA_035590195.1 Aviceda cuculoides
ACAGCCGCTTCCTGCTGCTCCGCGTCGCCTCCTGCCGCGTCTACCTGGCCGAGAAGGACGCCAATGCCCAGTTCGCCACCTACGCCGACTCCCTGTGGTGGGGCACGGTAAGCTTGGCCGCCGCGCTCCCCCAGCCCCGGGAGGGGATGAGGAGGGTGGGACGGGGCCGCGGCGAGGGAGCTCCCTCCAGGCTTCCCCCTGCTCTGCCCCCCGGCAGGTCACCCTCACCACCATCGGCTACGGGGACAAGACGCCGCAGACGTGGCTGGGACGGATGCTGGCGGCCGGCTTCGCCCTGCTCGGCATCTCCTTCTTCGCGCTGCCTGCCGTGAGTAGGACGGGGGGGCCCTGCAGAAATCGGGGAGAAAGGGGCCGAATCCATCCCTGCGGTGGGAGGGTCCCCGGCTCCCCTGGCTGGCGGTGGTGGCGTGGCCGGCACCCACGGACCCCGTCCCTTCCCGTCCCCAGGGGATCCTGGGCTCCGGCTTCGCCCTCAAAGTGCAGGAGCAGCATCGGCAGAAGCACTTTGAGAAGAGGCGGACTCCGGCGGCAAACCTGATCCAGGTAGCACGGTGCTGGCACGTCCTGCCCCACCCTTTCCCGGGAACGCTCCCCTGTCCCGTCCCCCCCTTCCATCTGCTCTGCCTGCCCCTGCCTGCTGCAGGCAGGACCCGAATGCCTGACCCCGCACCCGGCTCCTTTGGGCCGGACTCTGCCCGTGGTGGCCGAGGGGCATGGAGAGGGCTGGCATGGGGGGATCTGGCCTCCTGCCCGCCCCCCCCCGCAGGGGCCCATCCCGATGATGCCCGTGGGCTCTCGCTCCCGCGCAGGCTGCCTGGCGCCTGTACTCGACGGACATCAGCCGGGCGTACCTGACGGCGACGTGGGGTTACTACGACAGCCTCCTGCCCTCCTTCAGGTAAGGCAGGGTGCGGGCGAGGGCTGCGGGGCTCCCGGGGCGGGGGGGGTCCTTGCGGGGGCCCCAGGTTGATGAGCAGCGTGGGCAGCCCCTTGCCGCGGGGGGCCACGTGGAGCCGCCGAGGGCTCGGTGGGGCTGACACCTTGCTCAGCCCCGGGATGCCGGAGCCCCAGCACGGCACCTGCTAAAATGTCCAACACCCTCCTCCATCCTCACCATCCCCGCAGCGCCCAGCACCCATCCCACCCTGTCCTCTCTCGCCCCATCCATAGCCTTCTTCCAGCACCGCCACGGGGAAGAGGACGGTGCCGCCGGCCACGGGGACCCGGTGGCTGTGGCGATGGAGCTGCAGCCGGCCAGGAGCCGGCTCCAAGGGTGGTGGCAGAGCAGATGGACCTGGGGGGGGTTGTCCAGCGGGGAGCCCTGCAGGGCTCTCCCCTCCTGTGACCCCTGGGATGTTGCCATCACGGGTGGATCGAAGACTCTCCGAAGCTTTTCCGGACTCCCTGTGCGTCCCCATCACACCGACTGCAGGGACTGCCCCAGGCTGGCAGTGTCCTCCCGCCTGCCTCTGCGTCCTGCCCCTGCTCCGGCCATGTGTTCCTTTGCGGTGACAAATTCATAGTTCTGTTTTCCTCTTTATTTTTTCAAAGACAGAGCTCTTAACAGCCGTGGCAGCGAGTCCCTCTTGTCCCTGACCGAGGAGATCTGGCTTCCCACGCGTCACTGCCAAGCCTGGTACCGGACTCTCCCGGTGTGGGCATCACGGGGGGGCTCTGCCAGCCCCGCCGCTGTGCCAGGAGTCATTTCTCCTGCAGCAGGGATAGGGCCGGGCTCGATCCCTGCTGGGTCTGAGCTTTCCCTTCCTGGCTGCTCCGGCAATGCCCAGCCCCCCAGATGAGATGGTGGCAGGTCCCCCTGTCCCCCACCCCATGGCAAGGGTGGTCGTCCTGCCTGGCCCCTGCCTGACCCCCTCTCAGCGCGGGTCCAGCCCCTCTGCCAGTGGCCAGCCGCCATGGGACCCTTGCCCGGCACCCCCCTCCCCAGCACCATCACCCCCACGTGCCACCAGCGCCCGCTGCTGCCTCAACCTGCTGCCCGAGCTGTTAAGAAACTGTCTTTTGAAAGAAAGTGCTGGTTTTTGCTTCTTTTGCTCTGGTTTTGCTTTGGTTTGCGCAGAGGAGGACCCGGCTCTGCTCGGCCTTGGTTTGCTCATCTCATTTGCTTTGGAAAGTTTAATTTCTCCATGTTTTTATTTAACCCCAACCTCAGAGAGCTGGTCCTAATGTTTGAGCATTTGCACCGAGCCCGCAACGGAGGATTTAGGAATTCAGAGGTGAAAAAATTGCCCGACGGAGCCCCACCGCCTTATCACTCCTTCACCCCTGGCCCGAAAAACATCAGCCCTGCCGCTTGTTCAGGGGAAAGGTAGGAGGGTGCAGCCCCACGGCCCCGCGTTCTCCCTCCTCTCTGCCCTCTCTCCTCTGCTCGTCTGTGTCCGCCTGCCATGCCACCGCGGTGCCCGTCACCGCCAGACCGGACCCCAGAGGAGCAGCCCCCCGTCCCACTCCCCACCCGGCACCGTGCCGGGGCATCCATCCCGCTCTGCCGCTGGCTGCCGGCATTGCTCCCGGCTCGCAGCTCCGGAGGGGACATGTTTGGTCCCCGCGAACAGACTCCGGGTTCTTGTACCATCATGAAGCCTCTTGCGACGTTCAGCTCCTTTTTCACGCGGCCACGGCACCGGGACCTCGCGCGGGGTAACCGAGCGCGGCTGAAAACGGCCCTGCAAAGGCAGCGCTGCAGGTCCGGCGGGGCTGGAGCTGTGTGGCCCCGCTGCAGAGCCAGGCAAGGAGCAAAAACCAGTTCCTGCAGTCCAAGACGGGCTTCCCATGCCCACAGCAGCGGGGAGCGGCGATGCCGAGCTGCCCCAGTGCCGACGAGAAGAGACAAGAGGGTTCGGGGCTGCCACGCTGCTGGCGGCAGCGGCTCTGCACCGTGTCCCTGGTCTCCTCTGGCCGAAGAGCGTCCTGGAGATCCCGGCGTGCCACCACGGCTGCTGGCTTCCCACCCAGGACATCGGCACGGCGTGGGGCCCCGGGCCAGCGTCAGGGTTAGGTGGGGAGAGGGAGCGCTGCTCCTCCGTGGCGTCGTGCCTCAGTTTCCCCTGCGATGCTGGAGACGGGGCTGTGGGAGGTCTGGCACGGCGTGGGGATGAGCCGAGCCGTGGGGCTGCGGCTGCCCTGCTGCAGGCGTGGGGGCGAGGGGGACCTGCTCCCCGGCCATCCCCGAGGTGAGTATGGGCTTGGGGGGCTTCTCCCTGCGGCAGCACCGGCCTGGGTTCGGTTTTCCAGTGAACAGCCGGGAGCTGGCAAGGGAGGGACTGCAACCCCCCCCGGCCATCCCACCCAGGGGGGGCCTGAGCCTTCCTCCATCTCCTCCACGAGCATCACCTCTCGTAACATCTCATCTTCTCTCTCTCCTCCCCTCCCCTGCTCACCCTCCTCCTCTCCATCCCTCCAACCTACCCCCAAACCTTCTGTGCCCCCCGTTCACCCCCAAGCTGGAAGGAGGAGGACGTGCAGCCCCACAAGTGCTTACGCCTCAGGTAACGTTCGCCCCCGGCAGTGGCCGCAGCAAGCGGGCAGGGGCCGGGGGTCCGCAGAGCCCCAGCGGTGTTTGCAGGGTCACCACCGTTCGGCTGCTCGGCACCACGCGCCGTCACCAAACCGCTTTTTGGCAGAGCTCCGCCGCAGAGAAACCGGACTTTCCTCCGCGGGGCAGGCGTTAGTGTTTATGCAGGACCTACACAAACAACTCCCCTCGAGCTTCTTGCCTCCACAGCAGAAGGGGGTACCGTGGCCAGGTCCGGTGCGGCGGGAGATGCTCGCCGGCGGCAGGCGGGGACCCTGCGCCCGCGCCCTGGGGTGCTGGCATGGCTGGAGGGGGGTCGGAGAGGCGGTGACCCGGGATGCTCCGCTCCTTCCCGGCCACGGGCTAACTCTCGTTTTCTCCTGTGTCTCTGCCCTGACCCTCCAGCCCGATCTTTAGTGGTAAGAGGAGGCTCTTGTGGACGTGGGGCACGTGGAGACGGAGGTACTGCGTCCCGGCTGCCGGCGCTGGGCGGCCGCGCAGGGCTGGGGAGCACCGGGGCTGCATGGTGCTCCGTACCGGGTTGCCTGCTGACCGCGGGGCAGAGGAGGGTAGAGGCTGAAGGGTCATCCTTCCGCAGGGCAAGGGGGTCTGTGCATGGCCTGGGCTGAGCTGGCCGTCCCCGCTGTCCCCCCACCGGCTCCCACAGCTTGCCCTGCCTCAGTTTCCCCTTCCGTGCAGCGCGGATGAGCCTGGTCTGTTGGCCGTGCTGGGCTTGCCAAGTCCGACAACAGCAAAGTGAGGCACTTGGATAAACGCTGTCCCACGTCTGTCCTGCAGCCTGGTCCCTCGGGGGACAGCCCTACCCGTCCTCCGGCACAGCCGGGCAGCACCGCGTGCCGCCGGCTGCAGGGGCTTGTGGCAGCCCTGCCTGCCCGGGACCAGCTTGCCCACAACCTGCATGGGGAGAGACTGGGAGCCCAGGGCCCTGCCTGTACCCCTGCCTTGCCCTGGAAGTCCTGGCCCAGGAAACCCAGGAGGTTTCCCAAACAAACGCCGGGGTTTTTGTGGAGCCTGTTGTGCAGCAGGCGTGGGGTTTGCTCTGCATCCTCCGCGGCTTCGGCTTCCTCCGCTTGCAGGGCTGTGTGTCTCTTTGGCCTCCTTGCGTGTCCCGAGGTGCGCTTGTGGTCCCATATCACACAAAAGGCAGCACCAGATGGTATTTTTGTGTAGGTCCTACCTAAACGATGCCCGTTGTGTCCCCCCCCCAACCCAACCCAGCGGAGGAGCAGGTTTCAGGAGCAGAGCTTGCGTTAGGGCAGGAGGGGGCTGCTCCGCTTGCCCACCGGCGCAGAGCCCGAATTAGGTTTTTCCGAGGAGGATGAAGGGGCCCGGCTGGGTGCCCCAGCACGCCCCATGCCAGCAGGGACTGGGGCGGGAGCAGGGCTGCTCCTTGCGGGACTGGGAGCGATTGCTCTGCCGGCAGCTCTGCTGCGTGTCCTACCCACCGCCGTACCTGCCTCTCTGTGCTCTCCCTGTCTGTCTGTCTCCTCCTTTCTCTTCTCTTGGGGGAAAAAACGGTGTTTCAAGGAGTAACCCCAGAGCTGCTCCTGCAGGGGCGTGCGGTACCCCCCCGCTCCTGGCCCGGCTCGCACACGAGCTCATGCCCGTCGCGTGCCGGGGGCTCTCCGTCACCTCGGCACGGCCACCCCCGTCCTCACCCCCACCGCAGCGGGCACCGTGTGTGCCTCCCAGCAGGGATCCGCTCCCCTCCCTGTCCCCATCCCCGTCCCTCCCGGCACCCGGTCACCTCTGACGCTGCCCACCCCGCTCTCCCACCCAGCAACAAGATGGGCATCAAGGACCGCATCCGTCTGAGCGGCTCGCAGCGGCAGGGCAGCCGGGGCAGGCAGCACCTGGGGCCCCCCCTGCACCGCTCCCCCAGCACCGAGGACATCCCCGAGGCTTCCAGCCCCACCAAGGTGCAGAAGAGCTGGAGCTTCAATGACCGGACCCGCTTCCGTGCATCCCTGCGGCTCAAGCCGCGGACCCCGGTCGAGGGTAAGCCCTGGGGAGTGGTGGGGTCTGGGTCCGGCTGTGGGGGTCATGCTGGGGGGCTGCAGGTGGTTTTGGGGGGCACGGAGGGACAGCCCTTAGCGTCTGCCACCCACCCACTCTTGGCCCCCACAGCCGACTGCCCGCCGGAGGACAGCAGCGAGGAGAAGAGCTCCCACTGTGACCTGACCTTCGAGGACATCATGCCAGCAGTGAAGACCCTCATCCGGGCTGTCAGGTGAGACCGTCCCCTCCCACGTCCCCCAGCGTCCGTGCTGCCACCCTCAGCTCCTGGCCCTTGGGGATGAGCGGATATGTCCAGAGAGCCCCAGTCCAGCCCACGGCTGTGGCCAAGCTGGGCAAGGAGCAGGGATGGCTCCTGGCTCAGACCCCCATGGGGACAGTGCTCAGGACCTCGGTGCTTTGCATGTGCCCCCCGTCCCCCCAGCGTGGAGCCCGCGGGCACCCCTGGTCCTCCCCCGTGCCCTGCCACCAGCCCGGCTGTCCCTGCAGGATCCTGAAGTTCCTGGTGGCCAAGAGGAAGTTCAAGGAGACCTTGCGTCCCTACGACGTCAAGGACGTCATCGAGCAGTACTCGGCCGGCCACCTGGACATGCTGGGCAGGATCAAGAGCCTGCAGATGCGGTGAGCTGCTCTGAAGGTGGCGAGGGGGGCTCTGGGCTCCCCTGGGTCTCCCACCACTAGCCATGCCCGCTGGGAGGGGTGCTGGCCCATCACGGTGGGTGGGACGTGTTCCCAGAGCCCCGTCCCGATCGGTTGTGGTCTCACGTGCCCTCTGGTCCGCTGGGCGTGATGGGCTGTGTCCCTTCCCTCCCCGCCAGCGTGGACCAGATCGTGGGCAGGGGGGCCCTCGCTGCGGACAAGAAGGTGCGGGAGAAGGGAGAGAAGCCGGCGCTGGAGACGGAGCTGGTGGACGAGCTGAGCATGATGGGGCGAGTGGTCAAAGTGGAGAGGCAGGTCAGGAGGGGACGGTCCCCGGGGAGCACGTCACCGTCCCTTCGGTGGGAAGTGGGACCCCCCGGGCCCCCTCCCCGCAGGGAGGGACCCACTCAGCCCTGCCCACCCTTGCAGGTGCAGTCCATTGAGCACAAGCTGGACCTGCTGCTCGGTCTCTACTCCCAGTGCCTCCGCAAGGGCTCCATAAACTCCTTCAGCCTGGCCGCCGTGCAGGTGCCCCCCTGCGAGCCCGACATCACCTCCGACTACCACAGCCCCGTGGACCACGAGGACATCTCGGTCTCTGCCCAGACCCTGAACATCTCCAGGTCGGCCAGCGCCAACATGGACTGAGCGGGGAGGCAGTGGGACGGATCCCGCCAGCGTGCAGCCGGTGGGATGGGATGCCGGGATGTGGGAGCAGCGTGGCATCGCCCGTTCCCGTCTAGCCATGATACTGGAACCAAGTCTTCCTTTGCGGGGACGCGGCTGCAGCGGGGTGCCCGCTCTGGGGACGAGGTGGGAGCCCGTGGCACTGCAGCACGGCCAGACCACGCTCCTGGGATGCTCCTGCCCTTCCCGGGGGGTTGAGACAGCCCCCCCCCGCCCCCAGCTCCTGGGGTCTCGAGTGCTCCCCAACCATGGCGGGGATGCTCCAGGCTCCCCAGTGGGGTCCTGCCTGGTCCCCCAGAGCCGAGCCGGGACCGCCGCCAGCTATGCAAGGCTCCATCTCCCTTCCGCTGCCGGTGCCAAGCAGGGGCGTTGGGGCACGACCCGCTGTGGTTTTACCTGCGTCGCTCTGCGTCAGGGCAGTGGCAGGGCCCCCCCCCCCCCCCCCCGGTTGCGCGGGGGGGGGCTGGGCCCGCCCCGTGCCCGGCCCCCCCCCCCCCCCCACGCTGCTGAGCGGGGGGGGTCTGTCCCCCCTCACTCTCCTCTGCCTGGGTTGTTTCCCTGCTCGCAGGGCTGCAGCGCTGCAGCTGCGGCTGCGCCTCTAGAAGCACAGCAGAGCCTTCTGCCTGCCCGTGCATGCTCCCAGGGCAATATATATATAGACGAGATATATATATATATTTATGCAATAATGTCTTAATATGCAACACCCCCGGGAAGAGCAACCCGTGGGGACATAGGCAATAAGCAAACCCCCCCCCTACCAGCACACAGGGCTAGATCCTGCTGCCCGTGGGGGCCCGCCTGGGTGCCCTGGGGGCTTGGGGCTGGGTGACAAACCTGCACCCGAGGGTGGCCCTGGGGCCACGGGGCTGGGCAGAGCCTGTGGAGGAGGGAGGGGTGCAGGCACAGGTGACGGGGACAGTGGTCCCCAAGGAGCATCCCTCCCTCTCATGTCCCCGAACCTCCTCTTGCTTAGAGGATTCCTTCTTGCTTAGAGGTCCTGGGGTGCTCGCTTTGTCCCTCCCCATGTCCCCGTCCCCTCTGCGGTCCGGGGAGCACAGGCTGAACCTGGGGGGGGGTGGCTGCTCGGTGGGGACAGAGCGGTGTTGGCCGTGCCTCCCCGCATGCCACTGGCAGCAGAGCCACAGCACCTCCCGCGCTGCCCCGCTCCTCCCAGGAAACCCTGGGGCCGGTTTCCAGTCCCGCACCGCTGGGCTGAGCCAGGCTGGAAGCGATCATGGTAGTGCCAAAGTTTGCCAAGCTGGGGCTGATGTCTGCTCCTGCAGGGCCGGGGGTCCCGGGGGGGGGTCTCGGTGCCTTGCGGGGCTCGGCAGTGACTCCCGCGTGGCCACGGTGCCAGGATCTGACCTGGGCTGGCGAGGACCCACCGATCCCCTCGCTGCTGGTGCGGCCTCTCTCCGGGCTTCGGACCGTGGGATTTGCACACGCACACCCCCCTTCCCAAGCCCCCCCGTGCCTCCGCTCCTGGCAGCGGGCACCCCCTGACCTTGCTCGTTTTTCTTGCCTCGTTAGCGCACGTGGCCAGCGCGGGCCGTGCCAGAGCCGCTTGCAGCCTCCCCCCCTGCTCCTGCACCACCCTGGCCCCCTCCCCTCACCCCGGGGGTGCCCGTCCCCCTGGCTGGGCCGCGGGGGCACGAAGGGACGGCCGGGTGCCGTGGGTGGGTGGGCGAGTGGGTCGGTGCGTGGGTGCCTGGCCGCGGGGCGAGGGTGCATGGGACAGCTTTGCCCGCAGCCGCACGCAGGAACTAATTCGTAGGAACCCCCCCCGGCCACCTCCCCGGGGCTGGCTGGTCCCCGCAGACCTCCTCAGCCAGCAGTAGTTACCTCACTTGATTAACTTAATTAACTTATTTGTTTCATTAAAATTTGGAGTAGAGGCTGCCTGCCTGCCTGCCGTCTCTCTCCCGGCTTTCCCGAGAGGTGGCACTCCAGCCCTGCCGGCCAGAGGACACAGGCGTCCGGCCACCTCCCCGTCGTCCCCCCCCCGACCCAACCCAGGCTCCCCTTGAGCCACCGCAGCCCCCCGAAATGGGAGCGGGACCCCACCTGCACCTCGGATCCCCTTCCCCGGCTACATGGTGTCGCGTGCCCCGTGGCTGCAGGCCTGATGCCGCTGCAGAGGGGCCCGTCGTGCCCTGGATTTTGAGCCTGGGGGCTGGTGGTGGGGGTCACTGTCCCAGGGAGGGTCGCTGTCCCGTCTGCCTCTTTAGAAGTGTCACGGTGTGTCCCCCAACGGGGACGACGCTGCGATGGCCCCAGGGGAGGCGAGGGCGCGAGCCCCCTTCCCCAGGAGACCACAACCCCTCAAGGGACGGCAAAACCCTCACCCCAGCCCTGGGTGCCGGCGCTCCGCAGGCACAACGTGTCCCCCAGCCTGCAAATGTCGGGGGGCCGGGGGGGGGGGGGGCTCTTTCCGCACCGCCCCGGCGCTGGCTGGGGAGGAAGCCGGGGCTCGCCGCAGGTCGGTCCCTGCCTTTCCTGGATGCTTCTTGCCAACAATCCCGCTCCTGGCTCGTCCCGGAGCGCTGAGCCAGCACCTCCAGAATGCACCAGCCCCACTGCCCCCAGAGCTGTCCCAGCCTGCTGGGACGGGGGGGTCTCGGGGTGACTCCGGCCCCCCTGGCCCCACCAAGCACTTGGCGTGCGGGGTGCCATCCCCGGGGTCCCTCGGCCAGCCCCGGTGCTGCGGGCGTCCGGCTCACGGGCGGCCCGGGGGCTGCTTTGAAGGGGGAGCCAGGACATGGATGGGAGCAGCCGGAAAGCCCCGCATGAGCTTTCCGGGGGGGGGTTTGGAGAGATGTATCTTCGCAACAGCGGGGTCTTCAGCCAGCCACGGGGCTGTGCATCGGTGGGGGTGCTGACCTTGCACCCCACGGGGATGGCAGCGCGGTGCAGAGCCCGTAGCTGTGCCTGCTGCTCCGTGGGGTATCCAGGGATGACCCGCCTGGGTCTGGGCTCTTCCCACCACTCTGTGCGTTGGGGCACGGGTGCTGCGACCTGCTCCCTCCCCCCGGAGCAGACGCACTGCGGCGAGGGCAGGGCAGGCATGCGTGCCAGCCTGCGGCACTCGGCGCTCCTTCCCGAAGCCACGTGGGCCCAAGGTGCCCGGGCTGGACTTTACCCCCCCCCCCCCCCACCTCGGCTCCCCAACGTGCGCAAGAGGCTGCCACTTCCCGGATTGGGGACAGGCCTGGACGGCAGGGACACGCTGGGGGGGGAGATGCCAATGTCAGAGGGACGCAGCGAGCTGTGGCTGAGAGCGACGCTTGGCAGGCCGAGCGCGGCTGCAGGAAGGGGGTGAGGGGGGGGCTCGCAAGCACTTGGACTGTCGCCGCTCCCACCTCCGCACACGAGCCCTTATGGGCTGGGGGCTACAAGGGGAATGGGAAGGGGCCAGCTCTGGCGGCAGCACCCCACGGCATCCTCAGCTGCTGCCAGGGAGCCGCCTGGCAGGAGCACAAGGACCGGGAGCCCAAGCCGGGGATGTCCTTTTTGCCAGCGGCTTTGCTTTGTCCCCTGAGGGTCTTGGGGAATTCGTGACTCACTCTGGATTCCTGTCAGTCCAGTCACGGAGAAAGTACGTGAGGTTGGAGACAGTCGGACTCCGGGCCGGACCCAGTTCCTTCCTGAGGCGCCCAGCAGCCCTCCAGCTCCGTGTGCTCAGCCCAAGGCTGCGCTTGCAGGAAAAAGCCCTTCCGAGAGCGCTGGCCGAGCAGCCGGCCGGGGGGGTCCCAGGCTATGGGGCTCTCGCAGGACCCTCGTTTGGGCACCCCAGAGCACCCTGGGGTCCCAGGGAGCAGGCAGCCCTCGAGCCCAGTGGGACACGGTGTTCCCCACGCAGGGGCACCCAGGGTGCAAGGACACCTTGACCAGCCGCAGCATCCTCCCCGTGGGCTGGAGCCAGGAGCCCTCCAGCCCGTGGCCCTGGCATTCGGCCCCTGTCCCGGCGCCCGCAGCCACCCGGGGAACCCCGCTCCCCCCCCCCCCGCCACCCGTGATGCCTCCCGTCCTGGCTGCCATGAGGCATCTTCGAGGAATCCTTTGGCAGCGCCTGGGAGATGCTCCTCGAGGGCCGGAGACAGGCAGGAGACCCAAGGTGGGCAGCCAAAGCCCCCCAGTGAGTACTGGTGTTGCCTGTGGGGCAGCCGAGACCCCCTGCCCCATCCCCAGCACCTGGCTGGCAGCGGGGACACAGGTCTGACTCCAAGTGACACCGACTCCATGCCCTGGGCTGTATCCAGCTGCCCACACTGCAGTTGGGGTGCTGGGAGCCGCGGGGGGGGGGGGGGGGCGGCCTGCCGCCCGCCCCCCACCATCCCCTGGATGGAGCAGGGGGTGCTGGCAGCGCTGCCGGGCCCCCCCAGTTTGCAAAGGCACTAGGTGGGGGGACACACACACACACACGGATCGCGGAGCAGGAGCCGGGCAGCCCCCTGGCTCCGGGGGGGGGTCGGAGACGCTCTTCTCCCTCCCGCCCCGATGGGAACCCCGGACCTGGGACCCCCCCCCGGGCCGGGACGCGCCGCTAAGGCGCGGCGGGGCCGGAGCAGGCGCTCAGCTGCGGAGCGGAGCGGAGCGGAGCGGCGGGGGCGGTAGGTACGGGGCTGGGGGGGGGTGGTCATTGCCCCGTGGGTCCCCAGCGCTCCCCCACTCCTCCCCAGGCTGAGAACTGGGAGCTCATTACACTGCCCGCGCCTCAGCGGTGGTGGAGCTCGGGGTCCCGGCAGGCTCCCCCGGTGCCCCCCGTTTTTCTGGGGTTTTGCTTTAAGGTGTGGGTGGGCACGGGGCTCCTTGGGCATGCGGGGCGGGGCGGGGGGGGGGCGGTGGTGGTTTGGGGCAGCGCGGTGTGGGTCCCCCAGAGCCAGGGTGGTTGCAGGGGGAGTTAAAGAAAGGAAGGTTTTGAGCGTCCCCGGGGGAGGGCAGGGGTGAGGTGGCTGGGGGCTCGGTGGGCAGCACACTGGGTGCTGGCTGGGCTGGGCGACCCAGCGGGACGGGGCTGGCGTAGGGTGCGGAGCTGCTCTTTACCCATAGGGACCCCAGGTCCTGGGCTGCCGCCCCCCCCCCCCCCC
>JAVJGG010000021.1:2485385-2497156 GCA_035590195.1 Aviceda cuculoides
CGACCCGGCCCCACCTGCCCCGGATACGCCGCCATAACACCGCTGCCGCGCCCCGCCTCCCCTCGAGGACGTCACGGGCGACGCGCACGCCCATTGGCTGCGACACGAGGAGGCCCCGCCTCTCCTTTACCCCTGTGGGAGGGGGAGTGTCAGCTGGGCGGGGCGGTGACGCGCGGGAAGGGCGCGCCCGGAGGGGGGGCTTAAAGCGGCAATGACGAGTGAGAGGGGTGGGGCCCACCGAGTCCCGAAGGGTTCTCCCCGGGACTTGCACGGGAGCAAGGCCAGGATTTCCCCGGGAGCGGGTCCGGGATCAGCCCAAGAGCAGGGGTTGTGTGCCCCTGGAGCAGGGCCAGGATCAACCTGGGAGTGGGGCTGAGATCCCTCTAGGAGGAGGACCGGGATCGCCCCGGGAGCCGGTCCAGGATCCCCCCAGAGGCAGGGGCAGGATCAGCGCTGGAGCAGGGCCGGGAAGAGGCTGGGAGCAGAGCAGGGATCACCCCAAGGTCAGAGCTGGGATCGCCCCAAGAGCTGGTCTGAGATCCCCCAGGATCAGGGCTGGGATTCCCCCAAAGACAGGGCTGGGATCCCCCAGAATCAGGGCGGCAATCACCCCAGGATCAGGGCTGGGATCCCCCAGGATCAGGGTGGGGATCCCCCCAAAGGCAGGGCTGGGATCTCCCCAGGATCAGGGCTGGGATCTCCCCAGTGGCAGGGCTGGGGTCCCCGCAGGATCAGGCCTGGGATCTCCCCAGAGGCAGGGCTGGGATCCCCCAGGATCAGGGCTGGGATCCCCCAGGATCAGGGCTGGGATCTCCTCAGGAGCTGGTCTGAGATCCCTCAGGATCAGGGCTGGGATCCTTCCAGGATCAGGGCTGGGATCCCTTAGGATAACAGCTAGGATCCCCCAGGATCAGGGCTGGGATCCCTCAGGATCAGGGCTTGGATCTCCTCAGGAGCTGGTCTGAGATCCCCCAGGATCAGGGCCGGGATCTCCCCAGGATCCAACCCCATCGGGCCCAGGGCCAGGGGCTGGAAGGGGGGGCTCTGGGGCACCGTGCCCCCCGGCCGGGCTGACCTCGGGACCCCACGCCCGGGACTGGGGCTGCGGCCTCGGGCATCCTCATCCCTGGGGGACAGGGACGGGGACAGGGACAAAGCGGAGTTGCGGAGAACCGGCACGCAGCCCAGCGAGGAGGCGGGAGGCCTGGGGGGGGCACCAGCACGGGTGTATTTGGCCGGGCAAGATCCACCTGCCCTCACGATCACGACGGAGCTGTACAACAACCCCCCCCTCCCCGTCCCCGCCGCGGAACAGGCACGGCCCCCGGCACAGCGGGGAAACAATATTAACAGCAAAGGCGGGGGGCACGGGGGTGGGGGGGAAGGGGAGTACGGGGACCCCCTCAGCCAAAGGGACCCTTGAGGTTTTTGGGCTGGAAAAGGGGCTGCTCCAGGGGCACGGCACCCAGGCACTCCGCCGGGCTGCAGTGCCCCGTTTTGCCCGGCTGCCCCGTGGCACCCGGGGGGCCGGGAATGCCGGGGATACCCTGCTGTCCCACGGGGCCTGGGGGGCCCATCTTCCCGTAGCCTGGTGGCCCTTGGGGACCTGGAAGAGACGGAGAGAAAAAGGGAGGTGGCAAGGCGTGGGGGTTGGCAACAAGCCCCAGCGTGGGGCTAGTGGCCACACGGAGGGAGGGGGCTCACCTGGGGGTCCCGGGGGGCCGCTGTCCCCCATCACCCCCACGCCTTTCTCTCCTTTCTCTCCTTTGGCGCCTGGCTCACCTGGAGGAGAGGTGGATGGAGAGGGATGAGACCCCCGGCACAACCGCGACGCCCCAGAGCTCGGGAACACCGGGAATGTGGCGGGGAGCAGCACCTACCCCGCATGCCCGGCACACCCTGTCGCCCCTCTCTGCCGATCTGCCCCGGCATCCCCGGGGAACCGGGGGGTCCCGGCCGGCCGGGCAGCCCGTCCTTCCCTGGGGGACCGGGTCTCCCTGGGGATGCCACCATCTCCACCGGGAAGTGCAGCCGGGAGGTGTAGTACGCCATCCGTTCTGCGGGAAGAGGCGGCCACGCTCAGCACCGGCGGGGACGAAGCGATGCCGGGGTGCGACCGGCCCCCCCCACCCCCTTACCGTCAAACATCTTGTTCAGCTCCTGCTGGATGAACCTCTTGATCTCGTCGTAATTCACCACGTCTCCCTGGGGGGGACACAGGAGGGGCCATCGCCATCGGACCCTGTGGAGGGATGGGGGTCCCGTGCTCCGGCCGCCCCTCCTTACCATCATCCCCGGGGGTCCTGGAAGCCCAGGGTTGCCCGCAGGTCCTGGCGAGCCGGGGGGGCCCCTTTCACCTGCGGGACCCCGTGGCCCCACGAGGCCCATGGAGCCGCTCTTCCCCGGACCCCCGGGCATGCCGGCTCTGCCTTTCTCCCCCGGGTAGCCCCTCTCGCCAGGGGATCCAGCTTCACCCTGCGGAGACACGGAAAGGGAGGGCTCAGTCCCGGCACCCCCAGCTCTGAGCGGGGCTGTGGGGTGCCGGGATGGCGGCGGTGACACGGCCGGGGTCTCCTCTCACCTTCTGGCCGGCCGGTCCCGCGATGCCGGGTTTTCCTGGAGGGCCCTGGGGAGACACGGAGGAGCAGGGTGACAGGGATGTCCCCCCTCAACGGGCACCCTGGGGACACCATGGCCAGGCCAGAGGATGCCAGGATCTGGCCCCAGGATCCCAGCGGGCAGGATAGCGGCAGAACCGGCACTGCATACCTCTTTACCAACGGGTCCGTCCGGTCCCTGCTCCCCCTGCGAAATCAAAGCGGGGCAGCGTGAGATGGCGACCGGTCCTCGAGGTCCCCGCCGCACCGGGGTGCAGAGGTCTGTGCCCCCCCGCTGCACTCACCGGCGGTCCTGGGTGGCCCGGGGGTCCTGGCTGTCCTGGCATCCCTGGCAGACCTCGCTCCCCCACGGAGCCCCGCTCGCCCTTCAGCCCCTGCGGAGAGGCAGGAGGAGGCAGCCGGGAGCGTGGGAGTCAGCGCAGGGGATGGGGACGGTGACCCCCAAAACCCGCTCTCCGTGGCACCCACCCCGGCCCCCGCAGTACTCACCACTCCGGCGAGGCCGGCAGGACCCGGCTGCCCCGGGCTGCCAGGGGGGCCCTGGGGGGCAAAGAGAGGGGTGTCAGCTTGGGGAGGGGGGGACGGGACATGGGTGAAGTCCCCGCTCCCTGCACTGGAGGGGGGCCCCGCCGTGCTCCCCGCCATGGGCACCGTCCTGGTGCGCCGTGGGGGGCAGATCCAACTTACGATGAGCCCTGGGGGTCCCTGCCGACCTTGGGGTCCCATGGGTCCGGGGTCACCCTGAGGAAGGCAGTGTGGTTGAGGGGTGGCATGGGCTCCATCCAGCTTAGGGCTCCAGCGCCCACCCACCCCCTCAACTCACCTCCGCTCCCGGCCGGCCCGTGCTCCCCGGGGGGCCGGGTTTGCCGCAGTCACCCTAAGAGAAGGAAGGGACGCCGTGGGCAGCGCAGCGCGTGGAGACCCTGGCCCAGGACCGAGGTCCTCGGGGCTGTCACCACCGAGCGTCCCCCAGTGCCACCGTCGCTCACCTTGGGTCCCGGGAGACCCGGGTGTCCCGTCTTCCCCTTGAAGCCCTGGAGGGAGAAAAGAGCTGGGTGGGGGTCCCGGCTCCTGCGAGCAGACCGAGGCAGGTGACACCGATCCCAGTCTCTGCTGGGGACCCCATCCTGCAGCGGTAGGCCGGGGGGGATGCCCGCCCACCCACCCACCCCACCTTGGGCTCAGCATCCCCTGGCTCAGGGGAGACCCGGTTCTAACTGCAGGGATCTGCCAGGCACCGAGCACCAGGGAGGGGTGACACGGAATGCTGTCACTCACCGGAGGACCCATCATCCCTGGTGGCCCAGGCGGCCCAGGGTCACCCTGGAGAGAAAGAGATATGGGTTGGGGGTGTCCTGGGGAGGGGGCTGCCCCCCTGCCAGCACCCCGGAATGCCCCAGAGCCTCACCCGCAGCCCTGGCTTGCCGTCCTTGCCGTCCAGTCCTTCCAAGCCAGCGGGGCCCTGCGGTGGCAAGGTGAGGGTGTCAGAGGGTGGTTTGGACCGAGGGGGTCTGGGGGTCCCCGAGGGACCTGCTCTGGGCACCCCAGGCCATGGGAACAGGGAACAGGTCCCTGGGGAACGGGACCAGCCAGCGGTACTCCCCAGCAGCACCACGATACCAGTGGTCCTGCCCCCTCTCCCCACAAAGGTGGCATAGGAAGGGCGTCTTACCTGGATGCCTGGGGGTCCGGGGGGTCCGGGGGGCCCTGGCATCCCCGTGGGGCCACGCATGCCCTCGCTGCCCTGCAAGAGCCACAGGTCAATGGAGCAGCCGGGGCTGAGCACCCCTCCCAGAGCAGGGGCCAAACTGACCCACCAGCCCGAGGGATGAGCGGTGCCACCCATGGCACTCACCCATGGCACTCACCTTCTCGGCCGCGGGCCCCGGTGGCCCGGCCGGACCGACCTTCCCTGGGAAGCCGGGGGGCCCCTAAAGAGAAGAGGGGTGTTAAGTGGGGAGGGGGGGGTGTCATCGCGGTGGGAGAGCCCAGCCCTGCACAGCCCGCTGTCTCCAAACTCATTTTAACGGGTTTGCTCTGGGGGCTGCTCTCCGCACCTTATCCGGCGGGATGTGCCCACGTCCCCCTGGTAGAGCCCCGTGTCCCCATCCCCAGCTGGGGACATGGGGACACACAGCCAGGGCCAGGCATCATGTTCCGGGGATGCTCCGCTGTGCTGGAGCATCGTTCCCAGCAGCCCCAGCGGGATGTACTCACCGGTGGCCCTGGGAAGCCAGGCTGGCCCTGGAAACCCTGTGGAGAGACGAGAACTGAGCCGGAACCCCACGGCCGCATCCTGCCCGATGAGGGTCCCGGGGATCTCCATCCCTGCGGGACCCTCGGGGATGCTCACCTGGTCCCCCTTCTCGCCGGCACTGCCCGGGAGCCCGCGCTCGCCCCTCGGTCCCTGCGGAAAGAGGGGGTGAGGTGGGTGGGGAGCACCTCGCTGCACCCACAGCCACCGCAGCCCCCCCCCCTCCCTCCCCACAGCCCCCCGGGAGCTGATCAGAGTGGGCACCTACCGCTGGCCCTGTGGGACCTGGGAGGCCATCCAAGCCGGGGGGTCCCTGCGAAGGGGAGGGACAGGGTCAGATGGATGTGGCTGGAAGAACCTCAATCCCGGTAGCCACAGCAAGGGGGGCACCTGGGAGAGCCCCCAGCCCCTCTGCCCCTGGAGCACGGCCCTGAGGGACTCACCAGTTCCCCTTTCTCCCCAGGGGGGCCCACGTAGCCTCGCTCACCTTTGATGCCCTGGGGAAGGAAAGAGATGAAGGCAGCGTGCAGGACAGGGGACGAGCTGGGACGTGGGGCATGGGTGGGAGATGGGGGACCAGACGGGGCATGGATGGGGAAAAATGGGGCACAGACAAGGCATGCACAGGGCACAGATGGCTGGAACATGGATGGAGTCAACAGACGGGCAATGGATAGGGCACTGGGAACGTGCGGGACTGGGGATGGGATGGGACAGGGAAGAGTCCTGCAGGGACGTGGTGCTCGGTGCCCGCTGGGGTCTCCCAACTGCTCGCCCCAGCAGCATGGGGGGCCCCAGCGAGCACCAGGGAGGGACGCGGGGACACACGGGGGGGCTGGCGCGTGCTGCCCGGCACCCCACAGTACTCACGGGAAGGCCGGGGGGACCCGTCGCGCCGGGGTAGCCGGGCTGCCCTGGAGGTCCCTGTGCAGGAGGAGGATGATGCTGAGCCACCTGCAGTGCCCCAGCCAGGTGCCCAAAGCCCACAGGCCACCAGTGTCCCCCCCCATCCCCTCCTCCCACACCACTCACCGGCTCCCCTTTGGCTCCGGCAAGCCCGGCAGGACCGCGTTCCCCCTGGAGACCCTTGGGAAGGAGAAGAGAAGAGCTGCAGGGGGTCTCCTCCGGCCCCCGCCCGGGGCTGTGCCCACCTGGCAGCACAGCCGGGCAGAGGGCAGGGGGCCGAGGACCTGGGCACGGCCCATGGGGTCTGTGATCTCCACCGACCCGCGCCGGCCCCAGTCTGCCCAGCACCTCCGGGCACTGGGGAGAAGGACCCACTCGGCACCTGGCTGGGCTCCCTCCACCCACGGTGCCAGCCCCCTGCACCGGGCTCAATGGCCAAGCGTGGCCGGGTACGCCCCCCCCCCAGACACAAGTCACTGCTGCCTGTGCCCCCCACGCTGCGGCAAACGGGCAGGACCCACGGGCAGCCCTGGTGCCACGGAGCCGTGGAAAGCTCACTGCTGGTGGGGGGGGGCGGCTGCGTGGGGTGCCCAGCTCCCGGCACCCCGGCCACTGCCCAGGCCGTGCTTCAGACCACAGCTCCAGCCCGGTGCGACCCGCTGCCTCCCCGTCCTCCCAGGGCACGCCACGCACTGGTGACACGGGTGACAGCTGGGAGCCCCCGGGCTCCGTGCCACGGGACCACTGGGGTGGGTTAGTGGGATGACGTGGTGCTGAGGCGGTGGAGACTGGACAGGACACGCTGGCACACCGCAGAGCAACGACCCACACAGACCCACACAGACCCACACAGACCGTGGTGTTATGGTGACATTAGTGGACGAGGGGACAGGAGCAGGACACGACTGGCGCGGGCGAGGGAGGGCAGGATCCTCCGAGAGAGCCGCCGGCGCAGCCCCACCGCCTCCTCGTGCTAGGAGGGAGCACGGGTGGGAGCAGGAGGATGAAGATGAAGATGACGATGAAGGTGAAGAACAAGATGGAGATGGTGGCGGAGGCTGGCTGACCACAGAGGACCCGGGGACCAGGGGGAGGAAGAGGATGAGCCCGGGCAGCACCGACTGCACGGGGGGGATCCTCCCGGCCCCCCACGAGGGGAGTCCCCAGGGGCGGCCGGGGAAGGGGCAGCAGCCGGGTGCCACCTGGGGCACCCAGCCCACCCCGCGGGAGCTGCCATGGGCCGCCGGCACCGAGCCGGCGTAGCAGCTCGCCGGCACACCGAGAACGGCTGAGGCCAGGCAGCCTGGAGGCCGTGGCCGTCCCTGGGTGCCACGGCGGCGAAGGACCCCAACGTGGGGCACCGGGGCTGGTGAGCGCCAGCACCAGGTCCCCGAGCTCAAGAAGATCGTTCCCAAGCCTGGCGACCCCGGGTCCGCCAAGAACCCCCTGCATGGCAACGGTGGAGGTGAAAATGGGAGGATGGAGATGGGGTGGAGGGGAGGGGGGCGGCCGGGCTGCGGCCGCTCCCAGGGGGGACAGGGACAGGGGGACACAGCCAAACCAAGCGGCAGCGACAGAGGGCACAGAGCGGAGCCGTGCTGGGTCCTTACGGGCAGTCCGGGTGCGCCAGGCGTTCCAGGAAAGCCTGGGGGGCCCTGAGGGGAGAAACAGGGAGGTCACAGCCTGGAAATGGCACCCGGGAGCCTGGGCTGAGTCCTCGGGGTGCCGCAGAGCGGCTGGGCACGGGCCGCCTCGGCCTCGGCCTCCCACCAAGCCGGTTTTCCTGCTCCATCTCCGGGCCGGCAGCACCTCCGCCGCCACGTCCAGACTCGCCGGGGGATGGCCACGCCACGCTGCACCTCTGCCTCGCCATGGCCCCGGCCCTCTGCCCATCACCACGGCCTCGGGGCAGGGTGCTGGGCCACCTTGGCAACTTGCAGCGGCGGGGGGGAGGGGGTCCAAGCCCCCCCCCCCTCCCAGGACCATAACACGATGCCCAGGCAGCCCAGCAGCCCTCCGCCCCGGGCAGGGGTACTTACGATGGGCCCAGGTGGCCCCGGGGGTCCCCGCAGTCCTGGTGAGCCCTGGGAGAAATGGGTGCATTAGGCATGACCACGGCGGGGGGAGCAGGGACCTGGCCCCGCTCCAGCTCCGAGGGGCACCGAGGGACCACCCATGGCCCCCATGGCCACCGGGAAGGACTGGGATGATGGGGGGGCGGGTGGAGGAGAAGGGCAGCGCCGCGGATGGGGATTACACCCACCTGCTCGCCTCTCTCGCCGGGGATGCCCGGGGCACCCGGGAGCCCGGGATCGCCCACGCAGTCCGGGTCAGGGCTGTCACCCTGCGGGGAGCGGGGGACACATCAGGAGCGGGGTCCGGCTCTGCCCGCTGCCCACGGCCGAGCCCTGCCAAGTGCCCCTCGAAGCGACCTCCGCTCCCCAAAGCCCCAGCTGCTCCCGCAACGGGGGTACGGTGCTGCTCCCGCAACGGGGGTACGGTGCCGGGTCCTGCTCCGGAGGGAACCAGCCCTGCAGCACCCTGGGGGGACCAGGGGGGCCCAGACCAGCGCAGCAGCTCAGCCCCAGGGGCAGGGAGAGGGTGCCGGGTGGCACGGTTCACTCACCCGAGCCTCCTCCGTTCTCGGGAACTGGGCAAAGCACTGGAAGAAAACCCAGGAGTCACCCAGGGATCCCCTGCAGGGGTGCACTGGGGGGAACCGTGGGGCACAGCGGGGCGCGGAGCCCCGCATCCCGCACCCCTCGGGCGCTCAGCACCCTCTGCTCCAGCCTGCACTGGTTCTTGCGCAGGACAAGCCCATCACCCTCCCCAGGGACCCCCATCCAGGGCAGGCAGGACCAGCAGGACCAGTGTGCCCAGAGCGTGCCCAGAGCGTGCCCAGCCCTGCAAGCGCCCGCTGCTTTGCGCGCCTGCCGTGTGAGCCGATGCCCAGGAGCATCTCTGCACTTCACCCCAAGACCCACCAAGACCAAGGATTTTTGGGCACTGGGATTCCCACCAGTAGGAATACTCACGCGGGCGCAGCTCTCGCTGCCGGGGGCACCCGGCATGCCCCCGTCTCCCTTCTCTCCCTTGACACCGCTGGGCGCTTCGAAGGCTGCCTGCAGCTGGCTGCAGTCCCCGCAGAGGCTCTGGGGGAGGCAGGGAGTCAGGGGCACCCCGAGGTGCTCAGGGTACCCCGGGCATGACCCACGGCGAGAAGATGCCCCATCCCCACACTCTCACCTTCAGCACTTCGATGTTCCTCTCGGCCATGACGGCCAGTGGTCCCTGGAAGAGATGCAGGAGGGAAGGGGATGGTCCCAGCACTGGGGCATGGGGGGGGGGGGGCCCCGGACAGGCGGCCGTGGGGGTCTCTGCCGTGGGCACAGCCGCTACCTACCAGGTCTCCGGCCGGCCCGGGCAGTCCCGGCAAACCGTTGTGTCCTGGCATCCCCTAAAGCCGAGGAGAGAGCTTGAATATTTAAACCCTGTGCTAAAAGCTGGGCAGGATGGGTCCCCACTCCCCCAGTTCTGCTCCCGTCTCCCATCGCTCACCTGGCGGCCCGGGGCACCGGGGGGACCGGGAGGGCCGGGTGCTCCTGGGGGACCCTGCAACACCCCAAAAGGCAAATGGAGAGAGGCAGGGGGTAAGGCAGTGGTGGGTGGGGGGGCCGGCGGGCGCAGCGCAGCGGGAGCAGCACCCACCTGTGGGCCCGGCTGCGGCTGCCAGGACATCCCGGTCCAAAGTCCTGGGGCTCCCTGGGGCCGAGAGAAGGGGAAGAGCGTTCAGCGGGGGCGAAGCAGAGCCGGGGGGGTGCCCACGGGCGCTCACGGTGCTTACCGGCATGCCGGCGTAGCTGGGGTCCTGGCGGGGGCCGGGTGGGCAGGTGCACTCCCCGGGGTCTCCCTGCAGAGAGAAGAGGTGAAGGGGCAGCGAGGGTGGTGGGGGTGACACGGGGGGTATAGCTCGACCCCGACCCCGACTCACCTTCTCGCCCTGGGCACCCTTCTCCCCCTGCGAGGAGAAAAAAACGGAGATGTGCATTAGCAGGCGGCCCCCATCCCCATCCCGGTGCCCCCCCTCCAAACCCACGCCCAGGCGAGCACCGGGGCACGATCCGGCTGCCCGCGGTACGTACCGGCTGCCCGCTGGACCCGGGCGTCCCGGGGAGCCCCCGCTGCCCTTCGGGGCCCTGCGAGGAAGAGGAGGGTGAGGAAGCTCAGCTTTGGGCTCGGACCACGGCACGGCTGGTTTTAGCCGGGAGAGGACGGCGATGCCCGTCCTGGCGGGCAGCACTTACCGGTGGCCCCGTGACGCTGGTCCCTGGTGGGCCAGGGGGTCCCACAGCACCTTTGGGACCCGGAGATCCCTGCAGAGGAAGGACAGCAGGAGTGGGGGAGCATGGGGGGCGGAGGGAGGGCTGGGGGACGCTCCCTTACCTTTGCACCTTTCTCCACCACAATTCCTGGGGGGCCCTGGGGCCCGGGGGGGCCCTGGGGGAAGGAGAGAGTGTTAGGTCCCCCCAGCAGCCCCAGCCACCCCCCTGCCCACCCAGCCAGCCGCGGTGACAGCACTGTCCCCAGGGTGGTCTGGCCAGGACCCCTCCGCAGGGGCACAATCCCCCCGCTTGCGGGAATCGGGGGCGGGGGGGGGCTGGCGGCTGCTCCATCTCCTAGGGCTGGGCAGCCCAAAAACGTTACTTACGGGTATCCCGGGGGGTCCGGTTCTCCCGGGCTCTCCCTGGGAAAACCAGAGTGCGTGAGATTGGGCAGAGCCACCCGGCACGGCACGGCACAGGCACCCCGAGCACCCACCTGCGGTCCCGGCTGGCCGATCCCCTGCGGTCCCGGCTCACCCTAGGGAGACAGAGGGGCAGTGAGCGGCCCCAAGGCCCCCCCCCCGCGTCCGTGCCCCCGCAGCCCCGCTCACCTGCAGCCCCTTCGGCCCGGCGGGACCCTGAATCCCAGGCAGTCCTGGTTTCCCCTAAAACACACCGGGATCAGCCCCAAGGGCACGATGTCACGGGGCATCCGTGGCACCGTGGGGAGGGGGCACTCACGGGTCTGCCCGGCTGGCCGATGCCCGGGGGGCCCTGGTCCCCTTTGGCCCCGGGTTTTCCCGGGATGCCCATCATGTCCGAGAAGTCCCCATGCGGAGCGGGACCGGGCTCGCAGGCATCTCCCTGCAGAAGAGGGAGCACAGGAGGGGAGGTCGGGATGGGAGAGGGATGGAGGGGGTGGGTGACGCCACGGTGACGGGATGCGGGTCCCCATACAAGAGCGGGGGTCTCACCTTCTCGCCTTTGGGGCCGGCCGGACCCCTGATGCCAGGCTCACCCGCCAGCCCCGGGACACCAGCCGTGCCTGGGGTGCCTGGGTCCCCGGGGCTGCCTGTGTCCCCCTGACAAAAGAGAGGGGACAAGGCTGGCATGGGGCAGGGGAGCACATGGCACTCCCACAGCCTGGGGGGGGGGGGGGGGGGGGGGTGTCGGGGGGTATCACAGCCCCCTCTGCCCCCCCCAGCCCCGCCATAGCCCCCTCCGCACCCCCTCTCACCTTCTGTCCCTTCTGGCCAGCGTCGCCGGGTCTGCCCTGGGGGAACAGAGGAACGGGTCAGGCCGGAGCATCCCCCCAAAAAGGGGACCCGTGAGCGCAGGGGAGCACTCACCGCTCTGCCTGGGGGGCCACCCTGACCCCTCTCCCCCGGTGGTCCGGGCACAGCCAGCACCGTCGCTGCCCCTTCGAGGGCCTGCGGCACGGGAGGGCACTGCCCGCACGGCTCACCCTGCGGAGGGGACATCCTGGTGGCTTCGGGGACTGGGGAGGGGGGGCGGAGAAGGGTCCGCAGCCCCCACTGCTCTCCCCCATCTCAGGGCTGTCCCACGCAATGAGTTGCACAGGTCTCAGCTGGGGAGGTTTCATGGACGGGGCAGGGAGTGGGGTGCCAGGGGGGGGGGGGTCCCCCTCGCCGGGCGCGTGGGTCTGTGGGG
>JAVJGG010000021.1:2548760-2584194 GCA_035590195.1 Aviceda cuculoides
GGGGGGGGGGGGGGGGGGGATCAGCACAAGCAGTGCAGCTCACAGGACATAATTAGAGCAGCGTCCACGCGCGCGGAGGTTGTAACACCAGGGCTTTGCCTGCCGGATGGGAATTAGACCTGTCCATTAAGGCAAGAATAATCCGCCAGGCTGACACGGGGGCCCCAGTGCCGCCACGATCATTCTGCTGGTGCTGCTGCCACGGCTAAGAGCATCCACCCGTGGGCACCGCCGGGACAGCCAGCACCGGGCAGGGACCGGCCCAGCCCTCACCCCCAGCCAGGGCTCCTGAGGCAGCCGGCATCGTTGCTTTTCCGACGCCAGGCTCTTATTTCTCCTTCATTTGGCACAGAAATCAGGGACAGGGGAGAGTCACCGAGATGGCAGCTACTCTGTGCTTGGCCCCGGATGAGGATTCAGGGAAGAAAGCGACTCCAGCTCCCAGCCGGGGGGATGTGGGGATACTGCAACCAGCTCCCAAGCTCCTGTGGTCCCCGATGGGCCCGATCCCCAGGGCTCGTCTCCCCCGAGCAGGGCAGGGAGCAGCAGCTTTTCAGAAAGGCTTAGCAGGAGCATCTCGGCTCGAACCGCGGGGCGAGACGGGAGCAGAAGGCAGCCCCCGAGAAGCTGGTAACTGCAGCCGCCTGTCTGAATCGCTTCCCATAAACTTCGCTGTGAATCGCTCCAGTGAAAAAACAAAAGCAGCGATAAGCAGGAAAGTTTGGTTTGCAAGATAATCCGCTCTAACGGGAAGAGGCAGTAAGTGCCGGCGGAGAAGCCGTTCCCAGTCGGTTGATGCCCATCACCGGGACGGCTGGACCAGCCCGGCACAAGCCGCCCACAGCTGCTGCTCCCCTCCGAGGTACCTTCACGTGAAGTTTTCTGCTAGTGGTGGCAAGGAGAAAAGCAAAGGAAAAGGAGCGAGGGAAGCCTGTGCAATGAGCAGAAAAGGAAGGATATGAATAAGCTCTAAAATCAATTTCACTTCGGGGTTTGTTCTGGACCGAGGAGCGCTGCCACGGCGGTGCAGCCAACAGCCGATCCCAAGAAGTTCCCAGACCTACGGACATGGCCATTGTGCCCAGGAAGATGGGTCTCAGCTCTGCATCTTCATTTTGATTTTTCCAGGCACTTTGTGGGCGGAAGGATGGTCCAGGGCTTATCCCATGTCCATCTGCTCCAACATGGAGACGATGCCTTGGCACGATGCAGGGCAGCACGAAGGACTCGAGGCGCTGGGCCAGGCGCGCTGGGGATTGTTTCTAGGAGAAACTGGGAGAGTTTCTGCTGGGTGAGAGTGCAGAGGCTGCCTCCTGGACCTGTGGGATCGAGGGATGAGCACAGCATCGGTGAGGAGCCAGCGCGTGGGACACTGCGGGATTTTCACCTCCGGGTCTCCACATGCCAGAAAACAGCCCTGCACCATCCCAGGACTTCAGCGAGGATAAATCCCTCTGGATCCCAACGTGCTGGGAGATTGTCCCTGAGCTGGAGCAGCCTGGCAAGGAGCAAGCTCACAGCCAGCCCTGCTCCATCCCACCGCAGGGCTGCAGCCTGCAGCCTCCGGCCACCGGAGCCATTTCACTGCCCAAACTGGCAGCGGTAGCCGGATGGCGCCTGCACATGAGCAACTGCTCAAGAGCAAGAAACTTTGCATAAATATTCATCTCGATTAATAAACATGAGGGCTGCAGAAAGCCTGGCTGAAGCCATCAGCAGGGATGTTATCTCGGCTGCTCAGTCTTGCAGGAGCGCGGCGTTGAACGCCGACACCTGATGGGTTTTCGCAGCAGGAAAACCCAGAGGTTGGATGTTGGGAAGCAGCTCGGCCACGGCCCCTGTCCCCTTTTCAGCAGGAGGGTGGCATCTCTGGGGACCTCTCCCCCAGGGGGCTGGAGGCCCAGTGCCTCCCAGTAAGCCGTGCACTGGGATGCATGGGGTGCAGGAGGCTGTGGTAGATGAGGGCAATGCCGGGCTGCACCCAAGGGAATCTGCTCTGGTCGCCTCTGCCATGGGTGCTGCGTGCTTTGCCCCCCCCCCCACCAGTGCCAGCCCCGCAGAGACACAGGGACAGCCAGTCCCTGCCGTGGCGTGGTGGCACTGAGGCCACCGTGCCAGCGCTCCCCACCCCTGGAGCGTGCAGGGAGATGGATCTGGATATTTTCAACTTCCACCCTGGGGGAAACCGAGGCAAAAGGACAGGCCCAAGGCTGCCGGGGGGGGGCGAGGGGGGGGCGGTGGCAGAGGCAGCAGCTCGGTGCTGGCCCGGTGGCAGCCACGGTGCGGTGATGCCGGAGCCGGCAGGACCAGGTCACGCGTGGCTCCTCCGGGACCCTGCCTTTGTCGCTCTGCCAGCAACCCGGGGCATAAACAAGTGCCTGACATTTCCGCACCACCGCCAGGCCCTTTGGATAAAAGCAGAACATAATTAGCAAATTAATCAGGAGACAATAGCCGGGGATCTAACGATGCCGAGCTGTCATTACCTCTGTGCGGAGCTGACCCTGGGCATGTTCAGGGCCAGGCAAGCCGGGGATGGCCGCGCTCGGGGAAGGGGCAGTTGCCGTCCCCGTGTCCCCGCCGGGCTCGTGGCCCCTGCCGTGTCCCCCCTGCCTTCGCACCCGTGGCAGCCGGCGGGGCAGGAGGGGTGGCTGGCATTTCGTGCCCCGACAGGAGCCTGGGAATGAAACCTTCAAAGGGCAGCACCTTCCCTCGCTCGTCGGAACATTTAAAAACCGTGAATCACCGTGAATTTGCATTCAGCTTATTAGACACCCTGCAAATACGGCAAACCTCGTTCAAACACATTTCAGTGATAAAATGATATTGACTCTGAGTAATTAAAAACCATTTCCATATTCAAATACAGCTGATTGAGGAGAAATGGCTTCCTTTTAATTGCCTGGAGGGGAATTATCAACTTTTGGAGCATGCAGCCCGACAAATGCGTCTTCACTTGGCAGCCTGCGAGAGGCCCGTGGAGGAGGAGGAGGAGGAGGAGAGGAGGAGGAGGAGAGGAGGTGTAGGAAGAGGAGGAGGAGGAGAAGGAGGTGGAGGAGGGCTGGCACGCAGGCAGCACGCAGGGCGAAGATGTGACCCTGCCGCCTGCGAGAAGCTCTTCCCTTCCATGCCTGCCTGGTGCCCGAGGAGCCAGCGCCGATGCCCCGGCTCGACCCTGAAACGATGCCCTCCTTCCTCCCCCCTCATCCGGGGGGTCTTCCCTGGGAAATGTGGCCTCCCACCCCCTGCGGCAGCAGGGTTACAGGCCGCCCCGGACTGGGGGCTCTGGACAGACCTAAACTCCCCGCTGCTCAGGAAGGGATGCTCTGGGTGAGCTTTGGGCAGCCCCGATCCTGCACAAGCCCCCAGCAGCGAGAAAGGCAGGGACGTGACGTGCCCCAGCGCCGGTGACAGCCCCTCGCCGCCCCATCTCCGTCATTTGTGAGTAGTGGGGGAGCGCTCAGAGGCTGCGTTTCATCACCAAAATCCCCTCTCCAACCCCCCCCCCCTCCGCCGCAGCCGAGCTGCCACCAGCGCAGCCCCTCTTGCACCCACAGCCGCCCCGGTGCCACCGCACCGTCACCGTCACCGCTGTCCCCGGAGCGGCGGGTGGGACAGTGAGTCTCCGTGGGCGCAGAGCTCTTCGGGACACGTTTCCGAGCCCCCCTCCAGCACCTCCCTGCAGGATTTTGGCCTCCGCTCGGTTTCCTAGGGAAACCAGGCTGCAGCTCGGCTCCGCTTCCGCACGCGTGGGTGTGCACGGGAGACGTGGGTGGCCCACACTCTCCATCACGCCTCCCGGCTCTCGCTAGCTTGGTGACCCTGGGTGCAGAGCGTGAAGCTTCCCAAACACCCGAGGCGGGGGCCAGAGCGGAGCAGAGCACCCACTCCCGGGTGCCCCCTGCGCGGGGGTCCCTGGGGACGATGCGGGTCCCTGGGGACGATGCAGGTCCCACACCGTGAGGATGCTCCATGCTGCCCTGGACAGCCCCAGCCCCCAGGGCCTGGCTGGGACCGCTCAGCACCTGGCAGGATTGGATCTGGCCTCCTCGGGGCTCCGTGTGTGGCAGGAGGGGGACTCAGCCCCGGCTGTCCCCGCGCCCCGCTCGCTGCCAGTGCGGCCGTTTCCACGCTCCGTTGCCCTTCGAACAGATCTGAAAGTGCACTCGCTTTGCTCTCATCGATCCCCTCTCGCCCAGAGCTGTCGCTCGCTCCGTGGGGACGGACCACGCCGGTGCCAAGCCCCGTGCCCCACGTCCCCGGCTACAGGGGACACGCGAGACCCCCCCACCCCCCGTGTACATGCACCCAGCGCCAGGCGCGGATGTGCAGCACCTTGGGGTGCATCCAGAGCCCCATGCTGGACCAAGGAGGCTGCGGTGGGAGAAGGGAAGAGGGGAAGGCAGGAGAGGGGGTCATCCCTGCAAGCCCCCCCCTCCCCCCAGGATAGCCCTGCTCCGGCAGAGCCTCAGCCCCACGCTTTACAAGGGTGCACGGGCCTCCCGCTCCTCCAAGCGAACTTTTAGCTCCCGATTCCGGAAAGGCCGCCACCATCAGCATCAAACAGAGCCATCGCGTCCCGTTCCCCCGCAGCCTCTGCGAAAAAATGCACCCAAAGGGACCGTCCGCAGGTGAGATGCTCCCCCCGCGACCGGAGGGTGAAGGAAGAGGCAGGAGAAGTCTCCTCCAAGAGCAGAGCTGCAGGCAGGGAGTCATTAAGCAGACGCTGACGGATTTTCCAGGATTGCTGTGTTGAACCCAAGGAAGGTGCTTCCCTCCCCAGCATCGCTCCCGCCGCGCAGCCGGTCAGAGCACACCACCCCAGCTCGCTGACAAGCCGCTGATGTGCGGGGCACGGCTGGCCCTGGAAAGTTTTTGGAAGTGTTTTTTTTCTTAATAACCTACAGCCAAAGGCACGAAGTGTGCTGGAAAAGCATCAGGGAGAGCCCCGTGTGCTCCCGCGGCTCCGGGAGCTGAGGTTTACAGGGACAGCGGTCCTGAGAATGGGAGAAAGCCAGACTCGTGGTACCACGGATCGCTCGCAGGAGTTGCCGATTCCTTCCCACCCCCTTCATCCCACGGGATTACAGTCCCGGATCTCCCATCTGGGCACCCTGTAGCCCTGCTCACTGGAAGCACTGTGGTGGGAGCAGGGTCATGCCCAGAGGGACCCCCCAGCACCGGGGCCGTCCCACCCCGTGGGACGCTCGCCCTGGCACCCGCTGCTTGCAAGGGGAAAATATTGAAGATAAAGCCAGAGTCAGAGGAATTAAAGAACCATAATTAAAGAAAATTTTGCAGCATGTTGAAGACAGAATAGGATCATTGTGTTTGCCTCCCACATCCCAGATGGATGCACGAGGGCTGCAGACAACGTTGGAGCGCGTGGAGAAGAGGAGAGGAAGGGAGTGAGCTAGACCGGGACGTGTGTGAGCAGAAATTGAATTTTTATCAGTTTCTATGTAGATTGTGTTTATTCATCTGTCTCCTATCCATCTCCCCCTGCATCTCCTTATTTCTTTTACAAAATTACTTTCCTCCTTTGGCCTAATTTTGTTTGTACAGATAGCAGCTGCTTTCTTCCATTTCAGCATAAAAAATATCATCGTAAATGAGGTGCTATATATCCCTGGCAGAAGTTTTAGCAGCTACCCAGAGCACATTAGCCTTTTGCTCCTGCAGGGCCGCATTTCCATCACAAAAAGCTAATGCTTGCTGCCTGCCCTTGCAGAAAAAGTTCCTGCCACATCTGCCACGGTGTGTGGCTGCGGGACCACGCTGAGGCCCCTGGGGTCACAGAGGATGGGTCAACTGGCCCAAACTGGTCCAGGTCCCCAAGCGACACCCTCCTGCTGTGGGAGCAGCACCCTGCACTGAGCACCCAGGGGTGCTGCTGCCCGTGCAGCCCTGGGCTTGCTCCGTGGGGAGGCTTCGCTAATATTTATTAAGCATCCTCCCGCCAGAGGCAAATGGAGCCGGGATCATCCAGAATACCAGTCAGGGTGTTTTTTTTCCCCTGAGAGCTATTCTTGGAGAGAATATTCTATGGAGAGATGCACTGGCAGCAGCCCGGGTCGCAGGCGAGCCTGGAGCAGAGCCTCAGGGTGCTCCCGAAAACCAGAAGCCCTGGAAGGAGGCTGGCAACCAGGCGGGACCCCACATCCCAAGGCAGGACTTGACCCCCCCAGCATCCCTGGGAGACGCATCTCACTGGGAGAACCAGCACCGCCAGACCCGTCTCCGTACGGCCGACGACCCGGGGCCCAGCTGAGCACGTCTCTTCCATGCACAAACCCCCAGTAACAGCCGCTGGGTCCCGCAAAGGCGGAGAAACCTTCCCAGTGAGACCCCAGCTCCGCCAGTGACTCCTGAGGAGATGTAGCCGGGTTTGCCAAAGGGACGTTTCCCGGGGAGAGGACTTTGCCGTCGGAGGGGGAGAGGAGCCGGTGGCTCCGTGCCCCCCTCCCCTGCGCGAGGAACTGGCCGCTCTCAGCGCCGCCTCGCCAGACAAAATTGCTTTGTGTTGTGCCTTGCATTAGGGAAACTCAACTGCGCAGCGTGATTGATTCTCCCCCAGGGTCCACCATTAAAAATGTATGGAATTACTCATGCAAAGTCCCACTTACACATGGGTCTTTTGTGAGGACATTAAAATACCGGCGTTTGTCAGTCACTTACCCACTGTTTGCAATTTGCTCCCATTTATTATCAGGAACAAACCGGCATTGATTCTATTTTCGACTCCTTACACGTCACGCTGAGCTCCCAGGCTCCCCGGCGGGGCGGCGCGTGCTCGGCACAGCGCGGCTCCGGCCCCCCCAGCCCAGCACCAGCTCGAGGCACGGCCCCCCCATTCCCCCCTCTGCCATAAGTAAAGCCCACCTGGGGGGAAGCCAGGAGAGCATCGGGACGCTCGGGATGGGAAGGGCTTTTATCCTTGACCCGGATCCAGGCTCATCTCCAGCCCCTGCCTGGCATTCCCTTCATCCCTCCGGATGGGTGCAATGGGTGCCCAGCCGGTCGGGAAGCGGGTGCTGCTGGTTGCAGCCCAGGCTGCCGGAGCTGGGGGGGGGGAACGAGCACATTTACAGACACAGCGCAGGGAGGTGAAGGAATGTGAAGAATACAGTATATTGTATTCACCGGGTTCCTCTCGCTGGGAGGAACGGGGCTTGAATCACATAATATTTCCCCTCTGCTCTCAAAGCATTTCAACTTGTAATGCATTTCCCTCCCCGCCTGAGCACCTTGCAGGCTCGAAAAGACAAATTTCCCAAGGCTTCAAAAGCTGCTGAGAGCCACAGCTTCGTGCTTCAAAACCATCACTCATTTACCCAAACAGCCTGGGCTTTGAGCGGCTCCTGCCCCTCCCTCGCCGTCCCCTCCTCTCCCACCCCAAATTACGAATCGGCATTTTCCCAGGCTCTGGGTAAGGGTGCCAAGCTCAGGTGCAACCCCCAAAACACGGAGGTACAGGGCACGGTGCCTTCCCCTGCCCACCCACCCCGAAGCCCGAAAAGCAGAGGAGGATTTAAAGCAAGGCAGGGTTGGGGGCTCCGGCTGCGGGGAGAGGGGAAAGACATAGGAAGGCTGGATCCGGCCCCTGCCCTCCGGAACGACAGCGTGTGACGGAGGGAAGGCCGGCGCAGGCGATGCCGCCGTCACCGCGAGCAGCACCCGAAGCGGCATCAACGCCCTTGGCACCCGCGGGGACGGCAGCGCCCGTCACCAGCACCAGGACCGGAGCTGGGTCCTGGCAGGAGGCTGTGCCGGTACACGGGCAGGACACGTTCCACAACATCGCCCGGTAATTGCATCTCCCAAAAAGCAATTACCACGTAAGTGACCCCGCGGCTTCTGAGGCGAGATATTATTTATCTAGCCGGTAAGGAGGTGGCAGCCCTGGAAGGTCCCCTGGCACCGGGACATGGCATTTAACCCCCTGTTAGGCAGCCGTGCCGTGCCGCTGACACCTTGCCCCAGCCGGGCAGCCCCATGGCCGGGGGGGGGCCGGGGCAGAGCCCTGCGTTGAGCTCCCCTGCACGCCACCAGCCCGTGCCTCAGTTTCCCTTCCCTGTTTGCATCCTACAGGCGCTCAGAGCAGAGCCCTGCCAGGCGCCGAGCCCAGCCGAGCGTTGGCACCGCTCCTGCCTCTCTATTTGGTGAATATTTGACATATTATATGTCTCCCCCCCCCCCGAGCTGCCCCATCCCCACTTCTGTACCAGCGGTGGGTGACAACGTGCCCATGCAGCTGAGCCCAAGCAGGTAGAGGCAGGGGGAACAAAATACCAATTCTCAGGTGACATCTCCTAAAAATAGCCTGACCAGGATTCCAGCACGCGTCACCTCCCTGGCTGCAAAGCCCCAGGAGACACACAGACAGTCCGTCTGTCCCCCGTGCCAACCCACGGCACCGTGCTGCGGCAGAGGCTCCGTGGGTCGGGGAGCGCGGCGGGGTCTCTCCTCCCTGCACAACCCCAAACGGGGGGGGTTAACCCCAAATGCTGCTCCCTGGGCAGAGGGGATGGCCGAGGTCCTGCCCCATCTCTCCCACTGGAGACCTGGAGAAGTTTTCCTGCAGGCAAAAATGCACCGTTTGGGGCTCGAGACGTCAAATGGAAAAAACCCAACAAAAATCAACAAAATGAAGCAAAACCCGACACTTCCCTCCAGGAACGAAACAAGCGGTGACGTCGAAGTGAGAGCTGCCACTTGGTTATGGCAGCTCCAGCAGACTTTGTTCATTTTGACTCTTGCAATCAGGGAAAATCAAAACATTTCGCAGCCACCGAAATCCCTGCGTGGGAACCATCAGCTCTCGCTGAGCCCCAGCTCCCCAGCACAGAGCTGGGCAGGAGGCACAGACGGTCTCTGAACCGGTTTAAAAAGGAATCGGCAGGAGGAGAGACCTTCTCTCTCTCCTCCATCGCACCTTCCCATCGTACGTGAGATGCGGGATGGGTCTTTGATGGGGAGGAAGCAACCAGCTGGCTGTGGTGTGCTGGACGGGATGCACGGAGGGGGTTTTGGGGACACCTCCTGCCTCTCGCACGGAGCGAAGGCAGCGGCAGGTCCCATCCGATGCCTGGGACTGGGGTGAAGCCCGAAACCCACGTTTATCAGCCGGGAGACGGGCAAGGAAGGGCTTTTTTCTTCCAAACGATGGACCAGTTTTGAAACCTGCTCTCCAGTGGGACAGAGGATGGAGATGACACCTTTGCTCATTCAAGCATGGCCAGTGGTGATGGCAGCTCGCCGGGGCAGAAAGCCGGGGGGGGGGGCAATGGGGCACACCAGCCACCCCAGCAAGCCCCTTCCATCCCATGCCAGCCCTTTCCCCTTCCCTCCACCCCAGTTTCCCCCATTCCCCAGGAGAACCATATCCATACACCAACCTCCCGGATGGAGCAACCTGGGGGGCACCCCCCCGGCGAAGCCCCCCATGGAGCAGCGTGACCAGCAGCAGCGTGGTCCCATCCCCACGGAGGTCTCCCGTGGTCCCCAGCACGGGGAGGGGACCACCCCATCGCTCCCCCCGGGCATCCCCAGGCCAGCGGGCGCCGAGGTCAGGATGGCACCGCCAGCCCCGGAGCTGGCTCCGAGCCGCGTGGCGAAGTAGCGCATGCAATTAGTAAATTAATTATCGAGCGGTAACGGAGATTTCATAGCTCGGAGCTGTCACATCAACAGTGTTTTGTCAACCGAGATGACGACTGGTAGAATTATTACTGCGGTGCTGGGGCTGAAAAAAGAGGAGAGAGAGACTTGCAGGGAGAGGGAAGGATAAAAATATAAAGGGAAGAGATAGGAAAGAACAAGATAAGTGGGTTTTGTTGCTAATGGAAGCTGGCACAGGGACAGAATCGCAACTATTATAAGACAACACACTACACTACTAGTGGCTCTGAATGGTCCTCTTAATTAACAACCAGCACTAAAGAAGCCCCTGCCCACCTCCAAAACCCAGTGTCGCTGCTGGAGGAGCATGCGCGGCTCCACGGGAAGCACCCCGTGCACCCACGCCGGGACTGGCGACGTCCCAAAACGTGCGGCTGTGAGCCGGTGGGGATGCTCGGAGTGGAGGGGATGGATGCTCAGAGCCGAGGGCAGCGAGCCCTTTGGGTCCTTGCGTGGAGCAGCCGCAGGCACTGATGCCGACTCGATGGCTTTGCCTTCTGTCGCTTTGAGCATTTTGCATTTTGTACCCCCGTAACTGCCAGCACCCGCTGCGGCACGCCGAGCCGCAGGGACGTACCCTACGGGGACACGAGCAAGAGTGCGCGCAGGTCCCTGTCACCTCCCGCCACCTCAGCCGGGGCCTGGGAAGGAGAGGGACGTGGCACGGCATGGCCCGGAGCTGGCAGCGACGGGCGATTCTCCTGGCGCATCCAGAGCCGGTGGCTGCGGAGCAAAAACGCCGGGACGTGATTTCCCTTCCCCACCCCGCCCCGTTTCCTCTTCATTTTCCAGGGCCAGATTTAAGCTGCGTATCCAATAATATATAAAAATAACACCCCGCCCTCCCACTTGGGAAATTGATTCCTTCGCTTCCCACCCGGCTCGGGCTTTAAATATCCCCATTTAAATGCAGATTGTGCTGCCTCCCTGCCACCGCCTGGTGCGGAGCCGGAGCTGGTGGGTGCATGGCCATGCTGGGTCCTCGACCCATTGCTCCGCTCGAGCCCGAGGCGTGGAGAGAGGATCCGGAGCAAATGCCTCCAACGAGGTCCCCGAGGTGCCCTGACGCTCCTTCCCGAACCGGGCACCGGCCGTCCCGGGATGGCTCCGCGATCGAAGGCTGCCCTGCCCGCGGTTTGCCCCCGGGAAGCCAGGCAGAGACCGAACGGAGCAGCAGGTCTCATCCGGCATCCAATCCCCCTTAATCCATCGCCGGAGCCCTCCAGCCCCATGGATGCCGCAGCCCGGGAGGGACACGTCTGCTCCCCCGTCCCCAGCACCGGGAGCAGCAGATGCTGGGGAAGGGGGGGAGGAAGAGGAGGAGGAGACGTGGGCAGCACGGCTGCGCCCTAGTTTTTCAGGGCAAAATCTGGAGGGGGAAGCAGAGCTGTCGCGTGAGCAAATACAGCATCTGCGCCGACTGGCAGAGCTCGCACCCGCGGCCCCGAGCCTTCCCCAGCCCTCCCCGCACGCCGGCACCTGCCTCAGGGGAGACAAACCAGACCGGGGGAAGAAGCAGCACTGGGGAGAAGGGCTGGGCTGGGAGCCCAGGGCTGCCAGCAGGGATTTTAGGGTCCCCCGGGGTCTCTCAGCCGCCTCGCAGGGAGGCTGGTGCACGGATGGGGCCACGCGCACCCGGGCATCGCACGGAGCAGGGACCGGCAGCGACCGCGTGTTGTAACTTCTGATGGGAGGAGAAAAGCGACGGTGGGTTCGAAGGGCTCCCAGAGGGACCTTTCCCAGCTTCTCAAAAGTGCTTAATCCCTTCCCCTCGGCAGCCGCAGCCGAGATTCGCGGCAACGCTCCCGAAATATTCCCCCTCGCCGCGTGAAGAGGAAGCGACTCTGGGCCGTGAAGGTTTTCCTCTACGAGAGGTCCGACCCCGCGCCGTGGGGCTGAGCCTGGTCCCCTCCACCTCTTCCCAGGAAGATGCTGGCCGCAAAGCATCCCTCGGTGGGACGGGGACCAGCCGGCCATGCCGTGTCCCCGCCGGCATGGCCGAAGGCAGCTCGCGCGCTGCTGCCTGACGCTAGCGATGGCATTCACCGATTTGGAGTGGAAAACCGGTATAAATACTGGTATAAATACCAGTATAAAACCCCAGGAGCTTCTGGGAAGAAGGGCATCAGTGCTGAGGGGAGCTCGCAAATCCAGGGAGCCCCAGCTCCTCGTCCCCCAGCACGGTTCTGTGCCCCAGCGCTCCCTGGTCCAAAATTGCCTCCTCGGGCAGAGGTTAGAAGAAAAGCAGCGTTCTTGCTGAAATTAAGGAGGCAACAGGGCGAGCACAAATAGCATTTACATATTCAAGCACCTTAATTCTATTTTAGCACCTCTTGGGCTATTTTTGTCACAGCAGAAACACAACAGGAGGACAAGGCCAGAGAAAGGGCAAGGAACGAGCTCAAAATGTGGAGCAGAGACAGAAAAAATAAGTCCCAACCCCGGCACAGGAGCAGCTAAGACCTCTCCCGCTCATCACACCCAGCGCCTTAAGCCTCTGGCTGTGCCCATGTCCCCCCATAATAGCCGGGAGCCACCGCTGCTGCTAATGGGATGAAACTGGGTGTGAAAGGCACGTTTGCTCCATACACGGTGAATTTATCCAAGGGGGTTTTAAATGGGGGAAATTCACCTAAATGGGTGTAATTTGAACACCTGCTCATCCCCCTGGTCTAAACTGGCGCTTTCCGTGCCAGGGCTCAAGCCGGCACCAAAAGTTTTGTGTCTGGGAGGGGAAGACGAGTGGTTTGGGTGCGGGTGGGTGTTCTCCGGCCCGTGCAGCGTGGCCACGCTCCGGCATCGGGGGCTGCGCAGAGACCCTGTCCCTGGAGAGGACCCCCCCGGGGGCTGCCCCTACCCCAGTGCTGTTACCTGCTCATGGCAGGGGGGGTTCTTAAGTCCCAGAAGAACCCTCCAGCAAATGGCTTAATGCTAGCAGCTAGGCAGGCAGCCCGCTGCTAATTAACTAATTGATACTCCTCCGCTCTGCTGCCAGCCCTCCTTTGCTCCTTGCCCCATAAATAATCACAACCCACCGAGGAACTGGGGGACACGAGTGCCACCGAGCACCCCTGTTCCGTGCGCGCCCCGGGGGGAGCGGGGCGAGCTGGGGCCGTGAGGACGGAGTGGTCCCCCCTGTCCCTGGGGCAGAAGGGCTCTCCCTCGCTGGCTGGCTGCGAAAGGCGGCGGGACCCTCAGATCCAGGGGCAGAAGGGATATTTTGGGGGAGGGCAGCCCCCCGTAGCCGGAAGGGATCGGCCGGGGCTGGCTCAGCAGCATCCTTGCCTGTTGCCAGGACAACGGGATGTGATGGAGCCATCTCCATCAGGATGATCGCAGGCACAGGGAGACGTTGGGGCGTGGGGGATGCAGCCCGCCAGCAGGTTTGGGGTGCTGGGGAAGCCCCCCAAGCCTGAGGTCTATATGAGCCCTTCGGAGACCCCCCCCCCACACAAGACCCACCTGCACCATGCCGAGCGCAGCCCAGCGGGCTCCGTGTGGGCAGGGACATGGCCCCATGGCACGGGGCACTGCGGGGACATGGGGACAGAGGGATGGAGCAGGGAGCCCACGGGGACAAACCCCAGATCCCCGAGGAAGAGGCAAGGGATAGCCCCAGGGCTGGGGCCCAGCTGCCCCATCCCGACACCTCTACCCCTCCGCAGACATGGGGCGGAGGCCGGGGGTGATCAGGGGGACCCTGGGGTCCTCTGCACCCCACAGCATCCCACCGCCCCGGGCAGAGGGGCTGGGAACGCCCGGAGGCTCCGGAGCAGCAATAAAGGTGCAACTTCATTTCTTCGCTTTTGGTACCATGGCAACCTTTCCCACTTGGCTTAATTACAGAGGCGGTTGCTGCCTCCGCCGGGTGGGGGGGTGGGGGGGTGTCTGTTTGTTCACTGCTCCCCAGAACCAGGGCTTCAGGGTGGGAGCTGACGGGAACCCCCGGGCTCCCAGGAGAGCCAGAGGGTCCTTGCCCAGCTTCAAAGGAGCATCCTCACGGAGCAACCCTGGCGTGTGGCCGAGCCGATGCCAGGGCAAAGACGTTTTCCTCCTCCTCACGGCACGGCCACCGGGCACCAGTACCCCCAGCAGCCCTTGCCCTGGCTCACTCCTACCGTCCTACCTCGCTGCTCCTCAAATCCCTCAAAGCCCAGCCCGGCCATCCATCCCAACCAGGGTGCAAAGCAAGACCGGACCGAGGGGACCAGGCGTCCCCAGGCGCAAAAGCCCCGCGGGTGGGCACATGCGCGCGCAGCAGGATGGCGCCCGCCTTCCCACGCTGCTCCCCGAAACGCCCCGGGCTGCAGCTTGTGCCACTCTTGGCTTAATATTTCCTCCCTTTCCTGCCGGGGCCGTCGCGTTGCTCTGGCAAGAAAATGGGCTTTGGGCTGACTTCTTCACGGGTGGATGTGGGAAGGGTCCGTCGCGCCGGGCAGCCGCTCGGCAAGAGGAGCGACTGCGGGGCAAAGCCTTGCAAACCCGGCGGCGTTCGGGAGCAGCCGGCACCGAGGCAGGCAAATCCAGGGCGCTCGAGGACTGAGTTAAAACAAACAGCGACGAGACATCTCCGGCCCCGCGGGGATCGAGCGGGGATGTCCTCTCGCCGGGGCAGGCGAGCGGTCACAGGGCTCCGGCTGCAAAGTTGCTGCCCGCGGCTCTTCGTTACCAATTACAAACAATTATCCTCCCATGGCGGCTGACCCTGGCCCCGTGTCCGGGTGCCAGCTGGCCAGATGGAGCCCGGCCACGGCCGGCTGGTGGGAATTTAATAACCTTATTGATCTGCCAGACAGCCCGACATGCTGCACCCGCCGAGCCGGAGCCCGTGGGGAGCGTGGGGCTGAGCTCGTTCCCTTGCCAGGGGAGAGATTTGGGAGCCCATGGGAACAGCCAGGACCGGGGAGGAGGTGGCAGTGGGAAGGAGAGCATCTCTGGAGGAATGCAATTTAATGCAATTAAAAAAAAAAAAAAAAAAGAGTGAAAAGGAGGTGTAAAGGAGCCCTTCTGAAGCAGGGGAGAGGGTGAGGGGGAAAAAAAAAAAAAAACAAAAAAGAAAAAAAAAACCCAACCCAACCCAGCAGCAGCAAGTGCTGGGCTTCAAAGGTCACCTCTGGGCATGAATTTTAATTTCACACAGGAGTTTTGTTCATTTGTTAATTATTTTCAGATGAAAAGGGAGATATTCCTGCAGCCGTGAGGAAAGGGCTACAGCAACATTTGAATTTCAAAGGCAAGCTGTTTGCAAGGAAAACAGAAGGAGAGAGGGGAGAAACAACTTCAGGAGGAGAGAGGGGGTTGCGAGGGTCCCCCACTGCCCCCGGCTTTGCCGGGGACCTGCCGAGGGCACAGGGGCTCTGCAATAAACCCCGGCTACTGCGTTCACCGATCCCTCTCTCCTGTCCCCGAATCCCCTCGCCGTGACCCCATCGTGTCCCTCCGCTGCCCTCCCGAGCAACAGGGACACTAGGGACGAGTCCTGACCCCAGGATGTGACATGGGGCTGGGGGTCTTGGGGATGCTCCCAAAACCAGCCCCAAAGGGAGAATTGCCTCTGCCCACCTGCAAAGGGTCTAACCCCGCGGGGAGAGCGGACAAGAGCAACAGCAATCGGAAAGCCGGAGCCAGACAGGAGAGGAGGCGGAGGGGGGAGAAAGGCAGAGAGCGCTTTCCTCCTCCTCCTTTTAGTTTTTAAGGCAGCCGTTTGCTTTTTATGGAGTCGGAGGCCCGGGGAGGACGCGAGTGCATTGCACATAAAGCACAACCAGGCGAGATCAGCCCCCGAGGGCCGTGCAGCGCAGCGCATTACGCCAGCGTTCCAGCCGGCACCCCCAGCACCCCCCAGCACCCAACCCGAAAGGCGGCTGCTTCTGGGATGGAGCACAGAGCATCCCTGGGAACCTGCCTGGATGGGAGGGGAAAGGGCCCGGGGGCCCCCAGCACCCCCCCTACCACACAGGCAAAACCCCATCCTGGTTCATCTGCAATTTCTTTTTCTCAGCAGCTGTTTTTCTTTTGCAGCAGAGCCATAAACCCCCCCCGAAAATGAGCCCTCGGAAAGGCTCCTGCCTGCGGCAGGGAGCAGCCTCGGCTCCATGGGGCACAAATATTGATGCCACCGCAGTTACTCTATGCGTGAAACAAACAGAGTTATTTTTCCACTGATGAAAGGAAACGTTTCCCCTCTCCAGATAAATGCATTTCTCCTAAAACAAGGGGCAGGAGGGAGGCAGCCCGGGGGCCAGAGAGACCCTGCGCTGCTGCCTCCTGTGCTCCGGGGAAATCCTTCATCAAACCCCCAAAACCACCCCAGGTTGGGCTGCTGCTCCGCTGCCCCGTGCCTCAGTTTCCCCACTCGTCAGCTGGGGAGGGCCCAGGTGCTCTGCAGGCAGCTCGCGCACAAGGAGCTGGGAACGATCGTTATTCAGGAAGAGGAAGATTAGACCAAGGATTCATCATGATTTCTTGATCTCTTACTGAAGCTACCGGGGGGATTTCGCTCTCAGCTCCTCCGCAGCGGTTCTGCCCTGCCAAAGCCGGGGGAAAGTCCAATTTCAACAGCTCTGAGTCCATCCTGATCTCCTAAAACCGAGCATCTTTATGGCTAATGCAGAATTAAACCGCAGCAGCCCCAGCAGAGGAGAGTGGGGGTACACGGCAAAGGGTCTGGGGGCAAAGCAGCCCTCCCCGCGGCCGTGACCCCGCTCCCCGGGCAGGAGATGCTGACGCAGCCCGACACGATCGCCTCTCCCAGCACCATCCCTCCCATCCCCAGCGATGCCGGTGGGACATAAAGGCACCCGATGACCCAAACCCCCCCACTCCGAGGCTCACCCACAGCCCCAGCCTTTGTGGATGCCGGGACCCGAAGCAGCAGCACAGGAGGCTGCCCCGGACCCGGAGGTGAAGGAGACACCCCAATGTCCCCCTCACCCCCGGGTTATCGCTGCAAAACGGGGACATTCAGCCCGTGCTGGGGCTCCCCAACCTACCCATCCCGGGGGAGTCGCGCCCCACTGCGTAAATCACTTGCCACACCAGTTCCCCCCGGGCTCTCCCTGATGAGGCAGCAATAAAAACCAAGGGCCAGGTTTATTAATAAAGCAAAGCGGCTCGGCGAGGCCGCGTTCCCCTCCCGGCAGCACGGTAAGTCAATATGGATGAGCAAACCCGGCCCGGTTTGAACATCGCCGCCTGCACTGGAGCTGGCCGTGCCGCGCTGCGGCTCCGAGGTGGAATCGCTGCAGCGAGAGCCGGCCCCGGCCACCGGCCCCCGGCCCCGTGAGCATCCCCGGCTGCGGGCACCCGGTCCTGCCACCATTCATCAGCGCTCCTCCAGAGCCGCGGCGCTCTCACGACGTGCCGAAACGCTCGGTATTTTATGTGTCTACCAGAAAATACCAAGCGGAGTTTGCAAAGATTAGGCACATTTAAATGCAAATTGTGTTATTTCTGTCTTGAAAAGTGTCATTAATACATTTTCTGCAATTTGGAGAAATCAGTGGCAATTATTTTTTTTCGAAACGAACCATTAGCCAACTTTCATTTGAAGGGGGAAAAATATCAAGGAAATCATTATATGACTGACACATTTCCTCCCAGGTCTTAGAGCTGCTGAGCTGCTTCTCACACCAAGAATTATTAGTAAGGAAAGGAGCTAAAAAGTACTTCCAGGAGACGGATATGTACAAAGCCAAGTGTCTTTTGTTTCGGTGTTAACCAAAGGGTCAAATCAACACGTGTGCATCCAGACCAACTGGAGCCCCCGTGCTCACCAGTCCCTGCCCAGGCACCGCCGCGTGGCAGAGCCCATCAGCGGTGGCGTCAGGGCTGCGCGTTTCTTGCTAGAACTTCTAATGCCACGAGTCCAAAAACCTTTGCCAGCGTTTCACGATGCTCGTGCCCACGTGCTGATCACGGCGGAGGGTTTCTGGAGGGATGTAAAACACCGTAACGGAGGATAAGGCCAGGCAGGGGGGTCTCGGCACGGCTAACGCCGGCTCCGCCGGCGCGCGCTCCCCCGCGGTACCGGTACCCGGGCGATGCCTGCCTATGAAATCTGCACGCACTGGCTCGAATTTAGCATTCGGTGTGATCTCCTCTCTGCTTTGCTGCTAAATGAAAGGAAAAGGAGGAAAAAAGAAAAGACGATCTGTGGCGAGATTAAAAGAGAAAGGGAGAAAAAAAGGCACCTGCTCTTATTTGATTCCTCAGGGTAAGAGTGAAGAGCAAATTTACATAACGCTGGAAGTGCTCATTAACCGATGTTAAATGACGGGCACCCACCTACGGAGTGCGGCAAGGATACCTGCTGACCTCTCCTCTCCCCGCCTGCTCCGCAAAGCCCCGCCATGAAGACACCTTCAAAGCAGCCCTCGCTCCCCGGGGGGAGGAATTTGGGCCAAGCCAGAGGTGCCAGGCTGCCAACCCGACTCAGGGCTGGTCTCTCCCAGCGCCGTGCCCAGGCTGGGGCCGATTTTCCCCAACCTCCATCACCGCCTCGCCGTAACGTGCGGTCCGGCGGCCGGCGATGCCGTGCTGACAAACGGCACCGCGTCCTTCTCCAAAAGCAAGTGGAAAGCGATAAGGTCGGAGCCACCAAGCTTTGCCCGAACGCCACAGTCCCTGGGACATCCCTATCGGCATCACCCGCTCCAGGACCCTGAGGTCTTGCCATGCCTCATTTCTGCTGGATAATGAACGAAAACGTTCGCTCTTCCTCCCCAGGCACCCGGGAACCGACCCAGAGGCCGCCCGCCATCAGCACGGAGGACACGGGAGGGCTGACCCGATCCCGTCCCCCAGTTGTGCCCGCGGGATGCGGAGCACCGGCCTCCATCCATGGATGCCCAAGAAGCACCCGCACGCTCCAGCACGGCCCCGCGGGCTCTGCGCTGCTCCAGCTGAAAAGATTTCAGGGCAGCAGCAGATTTCAGGGTATGACAGCTGGGTGCAGCACCCTTTTCGCCGCGGGAGCCCCCGCCGTGCTCCCCCATCAATTCCCAGCCGCCGCCAGATCCTCCGCTCCCGCGGCTCGCCGGCATCCGCCTGCCAGCCTCGCTGCCGAGCCCTGCTCATAAATCGCTGTCCCTTCACCCAGCGCCCCGCTGCCGTCCCCTACGCCAGGTGACGGATGGCCGAGGGATCGGGGCGAGCGAAAGCGGGAGAAAAACACCACCTCCCCCCCCAGCAGCACCAGCACGACCCAGCGAGGGGCTGGGCGGCCGGAGCCGCCGGCCGGCTCCACAATCCTCTGGCTGGGATAAGCTTTGGCCACGATGCAGCTCCTCGCCCGTGATGGATGGGCCCTGTCATCCCTCCCAGCCCTTTCCTATCGACTTTTTTTTTTTTAATACACTTTATAAGCCCCCAGCGCAGCAGCCTGCCGCGGCCAGGCTGCCGCCCACACATCACCTGCGGGCAGCGGCGGGACGGAGGATCGCCAACGCCCCGATCCGAGCGGGCGATAGATGAGGGCTATAAAGCGTCCCCAGGATAAATGCCCTCTTGGCACGGTGGGCACGGAGCCCGGCAGGTCCCATCCAAAGGGATTGCGGCGCCAGGCAGGGGTTGAACATCAGCCCCCCTCCCCCAAAACCACCCGCAGCCCATCCCTGGGCACCCCAAAACACAGGGCTTTTGCAGCCAGGCTTGCTCGGGAGGGGGGCAAAAATGTTCCCTCCAGCCAAAGGGTGCAGGTCCTGCCCTCAGCAGGGCTTCGTTTACTCCAATAATTAAATCCCCGCGCCTGGAAAGCGCCTCCTTTGCTGCCTCTCATTTGCTCTTCGACAGTCGGTGGCTGCGCGGTTAAAGCCCCTTCTTCCACCCGAGCACATCCGAATTGCTCCTTATCAATCTCAGCCTCCCAGAATCACGGTCTCCCGCAGCCACGGGGTCGGGCTGCGAGGTCCCCGGGGGTCCCCAGGGCCCTCCCCGCTCTCCATCGGCCGCGGCAAGCCGCCGGTAACGCCGAACCGGCGCTCTTCGAAGGAGCCGGCTCTCGGCACCGAGCGAAACCTGGCGTGCGGCTGTTTAAGACCCATAAATTATGTTTGGGTTACCTGCTGAATGCTTAATCAAAATAGCGTATTTCACCCGACGGCTTGACTGATCTCCTCTCTGCTTTTAGTAGCTTTTTTCATGTCCTCTTTTGCTTCGATATGGATCCAATATCTCCTGCAGCGTCCAAGGCCATAAAGATAAAAAATGGGGTAATTGTGGCAGAAGTTTATTGGTGGGAAAATACACACGCACACAAACCAGCCCTGACAACTATTTTTTGGGCAGATGCACTGCAGGGAGAGACCCTCCGGTAGGAATCAATTCACCCTCCGGCTGTACCCGCTCCCGCTGGCGCTGCCAGGTGGCTGCCATCTCCGATGGAGGCACCGAGTTTGGGATATTATGAGATCTCAGATGGGTGATCTGCAGCCATGGGGGGGTTCGGGGTGGGTGGCTGCGCCCTGCGAGCAGCCTGGCACCCACTGAAGTGCTGCCCTGAAGCAGCAGCCGGCAAAGCAGGCAGGCTGGGAAAAGTTCAGATAAAGGGGACCAGCCTCTCTAGCCTGGCTCTCGCTCTCTGGGGTGAAACCTGGGGAGGAGAAAGGATGAAAGTGTGATTTTGAGGAAAGGAGCAGGTTGGGCTGCTTTCTCTGACACCGCCAGACATCCCTGGTCCTGTCCCACGAGGAGCAACGCCAGGGTCGGAGCATCCCAGGAGAAACTCTGCCAGGTGCCAGCCGGGATTTCTCCCCTCCGGCTTCAGAGGATTTTACCTTTCCCAAGCCACGGACCCACTCGCCACGGACAACATCAACCCTACAGCTCAGGGCCTGACAGACAGCTACGGCGGGAAGAGCCGTCCTTGCCCAGCACGACGGCACCTCCCGTCCCCCGCATCGCTGCCGACCTCCCTCTGCTTATTCCGCCGATGAGCAAAAGCCCCTCGTTAGCAGCCAGCAGCACCCGCGGTCGCGGAGGAGCGAGATGCGCTCGCTCCGCTCCATGCATCATCAAGTAAGTTGCCAGCGAAGCCCCGGTGCCCGACTCGTTATTGCCACGCTGATGCCTCGGTCAGAAATAGCCTAGCGCGGCATCGTAGGCATTGCCGGGGGGGGAACCGCAGGCAGCAGGAGGGATGGGAGGTTGATTTATAAACACGGCAGATTTGTTATGTCCGATTCGTTCGTGGGAAATGGAGAGAAAGCCCCGAGACAGGCTCTTCCGAGAGTCGCATTCCGTCTAGCGCTGCGCTTTAAAGTATATTCAAAATAACAACCCAATAAATTAAGAGCCGCGAGGCAGCCCGCGGAGCCGATCAGCGCAGCAAACCGATCTTCTCGGGCTCCTTCCCTGCTCCCATCGCCGATTTGGGGACAGCATCAACGTGCCGCAGCACGCCCCGGCAAACTCGCAGCGCAGCACGCCCTGGCACGCTTGCACCCATTTTCCCCAGCTGCCACTTGGCCCATGACCAAACCCCTCCGGTGGAGCCGGAATGTCCGACGGGACACCTTCTCCTCCCCCTGCTCATTCCAGCATCATCCCCATGCTTTCCCCCACCCCGGTACTTCATGCACCTCCCATCGGCATTGCACCCATCCCGGAGGAACACCGCCTTCTCCCCGCATGAATGTTCAAACCCGACGACCCCCCCTCCATCGCAGGGTGCCCCACGAATACACGGCGCCGAGCCCTGGGCTCCAGCGAGCAGCTCCACAGATAAGGTACGCTGCTAATTAAACCACAACTGACTACAGCTACATTACAATTAAAAGACAATTAGCTGCGCAAGCTAGCGTGCGGAGGCAATGAGCGTATTTTGGCAGGGAATCAAACGCCCCGTCCCTCCCGCCTCGCCGGCCAGGACTGCAGTGAAGGGGGGGGGGCTTCTCCTGATGGGGTTGAAGACCAGCAGCTCCTGGCCACCAGCACCTTTGCCAGCTGGGAAACCCCGGCTGCATCCCAGCACAGAAAACAGCACCAGAGAAATTCCACCACCCCACGCTCCTTCCCTTCCCAGGGGGGAGGATTGCCCCCCGCCACCTCTCCCTTCGCACCCAGCGTGTCGAGCACAGCGCTTACTTATTTTCCCCTTTTAATTTCTAAACTCTTAATTACTGCGTTATTAAGCCTGTAATAGCCGGTTAAATTGCGCACGTCCTTCTGCTGGATCCCATCCTGCGAGGAGGCAATGCTCCGTGCCGGAGAGCCGGGGACGGATGGGCGCAGCGGCATCGTGCCGGGACGGCAGCACCGGCCGGCGATCCCCGAGCAAAGGTGTTGGGACCGTGTGGGCAAGAGGGAGCCCAGGGCTGAGCAGGGAGAGACGCTTTCCTTCAACTCCCTGCCTGGGAAATCCCCTTTTTCCATTTACAAGGGATGGATTTGAGCCCGGGGATGGGCAGGGGCACGGGCCGGCATCGAGGGTGGCTCTGGACGTGGGAACAAGAGGGGACCGGCCACTTGCTCACGGCCGGGGCAGGACGGAGAGACCCAACGGAGGCAAAGCCGTGTTTTACCTCGATGCCGGCACCTCCGTCCCGCGCCACTGGTTGCCAGGAGCACGATGCTGCCATTCGCGTTACAAGCCCGGCAAAAACTTTCCCGGGTTTTGCACCGAGACTGCAGCTCGGTGCAAAAACTGGAGCTGCTTAAGCTCACAGATTCGGGTTTTCTTTTTCAGAATAAAGAAGAGATCCCACGAGCTCCTCCAGCAGCCGAGATTATCAACAATTTATCAAAAACCACAACACGCCAGTCCTTTTCCCCACGCCGAGCCCCACCACGCTCTTCCCCCCCTCCGCCGCCACCCCCGGCTCTCCGGCAGCGTGGGTTACGGCAGCGTGATTGGATCAGCCGGGAATCGCTTCGCCGTGCTGGATCTTTATGCAAGAGCTTCACGTTCGTTTGGTTTGATCCTCGCTCGCCGAGGTCCCGGCGGAGCGGCGGCGGGAGCACGACTGCGAGAGACAGGCTGAGGTGGGAAGCAGGGATGCTCTCAGAGAGCCACGCCAGCCGACAGCCAGCTCCCACGGGATGTGGGGACCCACACCGGGAGATGCTCGGGCGGGGAGGAGAAAACCAGGCTTAAAGGCTGATAATTAAAGCCCTCCTGTCAGGGTATTAATACCTAAATGCAACCAGCGAATGCATTAGCAGGGATCCCACTGGGGCTGTTGTGCTGTTTTATTTGATGGGTTTAATTAATTTATTGCTCTGCACACAACTGCTTCCCAACCGGTGGCGAACACGCTCGGCCGTCTCTTTCTCAAGGGCGACTCTGGGGACACCCCGAGGTGGCACGGCTGGGCTCGGTGACCCCCACGGGGGCCCGGGGACGGCCCCGAGCTGTCCCCCACCGCGCAGGGGCTGCAGCCCGGCTCCCGGCACGCACCACTCACCTGCCTCGGCTCCCCCGGCTTGGCCAGCCGCTGTCTGTGCCCTGGCAGTCGTGGTCCCCAGATCTCAGTGGCCCATCTTGGTGGCCCAGTAGCCCAGCTCGGCTCTGCACAGCCCCACAGGGTCCCAGCTGCTCTGAGCTCCCCACCATGGGCTCGACCCTCTCCAAATAGGGCAGGAGCCTCCTCCAGCTCTATCGCCCTCCTCCTCACCCAGCACAGCTGGGCTCATGGGTGGGGAAGAAACCCCCACCCACCCAGCCCTGCAGCTGCTCGCTACCCTCGTTAGGGACCCTCGTTAGGGACCCACGAGCTCCCCAGCACTTTGTGCTGTCCCTAACGGGGTGGCCCCTTTCCTTGCCCAGTACTGGGCTCACCCCCCTTGGGCTCACCCCCAAATAATTGAAAGGACAGGGACCCGTAAAGGACCCATCCAGCACCCCCCTGTGGCATCGACTGCACCCAGCACCCCAGGTCCAGGACCTTTACATTCTCGTTGACCCCTTCGCCCTTCTCCTACATTCAGAAAAGCGTCCTTCCCCGTGCCCGCCGCAGCCAGAAAAGAAACTGAGGGCAGGACGGAGCCAGGCTCACCGCGGGCCGTATCACCCCAGAGCACGGCCCCAGATTCCCGAGAGGATGGCAGCGCCGTCTGCCAACATCACTCCTCGTGCCGTCCCGGCACACGGGGCACCGACGGCTGCTTTGCCAGGAAAGCCCCCGGGCCGCCTTAGCGCCGGGCAGCGAGGGGCACGGATGGGGAGAGCGGCACTGCGGAGGCCGGCGGAGTCGTATTTATGCCAGACCGGGAGGGAAATAAAAGGCATCTATAAATTATATGATTTCTCTCGCCACGCTCGTAACAGGAGCGAGGCGGCTGGCGGTGACAGCCGGAGCCTCCGAAATGCCAAACCGGCCGCGCCGCCCACCGCGAAGGCCACCTCCACGTCCCCCCGCCGGCAGCTCTGCTCCCCTCCGGCCACCCAAGGGTGCTGGGGGCTGCAGCCGGCCCCGGGGGGGGGGGGAGCAGCTTCGCTGCAGGGAGGGGAGGCACCCAGCCGGGCTGAGCTGCAGCTCCGCTCCCGCTGCCGGGGCTGCCCGCTGTCCCCAGCATCCCTGCCACCGCGGCCATCCCGCTCCCCAGCTCGGGGCTGGCAGGAGGAGCGCGGGGTGGAGGGACCGACGGGCCGAGCGAGGACGAAGGCCCCCGCCTCGTCGCTTCGCCGTGGCGAGGAGCATCCCGGAGCGTATTTACGGCTGCCATCTTTTACGCCCCGGGAGCCGTTACCTCCGGGCTGGCGCAGCCCCAGCAGCCTTTAAAGGCTGATAAATCACCGCTCCCGAGGGGACGGCGTGGAGAGAGCACGCAGGAGACGGGGACTGGTGGCAGGCGCTGGGTGCAGCCAGCCCTGGGTCCCCCTCCAGACGTGACAAGCCACCGAGCCCCGCCACGAAATCGCACCCCAGAGGTGCAGGCGGTCCCCGGGCTGCGCACACGCAGATGTACGCCCCCCCCCCCACCGCACACACGTATACGCGCGTATATGTGCAGAGACACGCGTGCGCACAGCCCAACGCGCACGCTTGGCTCTCCTTTACTTCGTCCTCCCTCCCATCGTCACCGGCCCCACTATGGGGGACGATGGGAGCAGCTGCGGCGTTCCCCTCTCCCTCTCCTCTCCCCCGGCCTCCCTGAGGAGCAGTGGGCAGATGTTTTCTCTGTGACAATCTGCATCCTGCTGGATTTGATAATAATATCAATTACCCCAAGCTTTCATCCAAGGAGCTCTGTGTTCTCTGGAAATAAGGATGGATGGAGCCTCTGCACCGCCAGCCGGAGTGGCGGGGGGGTCCCACGCGGCAATCCTGGGGACACTGAGCCTGGCGACAGATGGCGAAGTCACAGGGAATTAGCGGCAGAAGGGGCAGGGAGAGCCCGGGGCTGGATTCCCTCTGAGAAATGGGAAAAATGCTGCAAACCTCCCCATTTCCAACCTCAGCTGGAGGGGAAGCCCTGAGCTCTGCATCGGTGTAGATGCGGGAGAGCGGCACTGCCCGGGGAGATGCCGGCTCCGGGCTGCTGGGCAGATGGCTGCCGGCAGCTCCTCGGCCCAGCTCTGCCAGTACAGGAGCCCACCCGGCTGGTGGGACGACTGGAAGGAGCATCCGTGCTCAGACACCCCCTGCACCCCCACGAGTGCCCCTGGCTCCCTTGGGACATCCCTCTCCCTTCGGGCTGGGTTTTGCGGTCCTCGCCGGCTGGAGGGAGGGCTGAGGTGGGACGTGGGTGGTGAACACCCCAAACCTCCCCTGGAAGCCCAGTTCCAGCCCCGGGGTGGGTGCTGCCCTCTTCCACCACGGGCAGGTCTGCCCGCTCCCCAGGCTGCTCCTCAAGGGGGTATCTTTTTTTTTTCACGCCTGTTATTATTTTGGCAGCGCCGGAGTCAAGTAGCTCAATTAAGCAATAACTGCCTCTGTACAGCTGCCCACACAGCCCACGGTAAATAATTAAATGCTGAAATAATACAGCAGATGGGAAACAGCACGGAGAGAGATCCGAGAGGAACCCAAAGGGCTCCTGCCATGGCAGCAGCTGCACGGGGCCTGGGATGCTGCCCGCGGTGCCTCCCCAGCAGCGGCCCCGGTCGCATCCAGCATCCCGCAGCCCTGGCCGGCCGCGCCGAGCAGCTGGAGGAAGGCATCGTGCCGATGGCACGCGCGGGCACGGCTGCAGTGTGATGTCCCTGGGGATGCCCTGCTAGCGGGGGGGGGGCTGGCTGTGGGTACCCCAAGGATGGAGGGACGGAGATGTCCCTCCGCAGCCGGCGTCGGCAGGGATCGTCGTGCCTGACCCTGCTCTGGCAGCCCCCCTGTCCCTGCACGGCGGCACCGGCTCCCTCCTGCCCGGTTCATCCCCATCCCTGCCTGCCACCGCAGCCCCCAAAATGTGGGAAAACGCCTGGAGGGGAAATTCTTCCCCCCCCCAAGCCCCGCATCCCCCTTCCCGAGGAGGCAGCAGAGCCAGCCGAGCGGGAGCTGCAGCACATGGAAAAGCATCATGGAAAATTTTAACCAAGCCCTGCTATTGATCTAGACGCGAAGCACATACCCAAGCAAGCCTGCCGCTCCGCTCGCGGATCATCTGCATTTATCTACTTCAACCAAGTACAGGAGCATCGTCGAAAGGCCTAATTACGAGCTGCTGATAGATTAATATTAATGCCAAACCCCCAGGGATAAAAATACGGTTTGGCGTTCGGAGGCCTCGGCGCAGGAGCCTCGCCTGTGCCTGGTCCGGCCGCAGGAGCCGAGCGGCAAGAGGCGGCGGCGGCGACGGCCGGTGCGGAGCTGGCAGCGCCCGGGCTCCGCCTGCGCCAGGTTCTCCGGCTGCGCATGGCAGCAAGAGCGGTGAAATCCGTTTCAGAGGGGCTCCCATCTGCCCCCAGTGCCCCCAGCACTGCCCGGCTCCCATCTACCTGCCGGGAAGCAGAAGGAGCCCCGCAAGCCTCCAGCCCACGGCCAGGGCACTAATGAGCTTGAAAGGGAGCTCCTGGCGTCTCCGAAGGGCCGGCAGCATTTGTACAAGGAGCTGGTTGGGGGTCAGTGGCCGAAGGCTGTTGTTTTATGAAGATCTCAGAGGGCACCGGCTCCCACGAGGCAGCCGGAGCATCCTCTCCGTATTCACATTTCCATCACATCCTCCTCAGACAGCACCGGCTCCACTCCTCCATCTGCTTAAATGCCACCTCCAGAAGGGATTGGCTCGAAACATCTTCTCCCCTTGTCATTTGTTTCCCATCCTTCTCTTAAGGACTCACCCACTTGGTTCCTTGGAGTTCGGGAGGGCTTTGGGCTTTGTGGGACCTGGGAGCGAGGCAAAACGTGTCTACCTGGGGCTGGGGCAGGGGACGGTCTCAAAACTTCCATGGGTTGCTTCAGGTTGTGTCCCTGGCCACGGCAGAGCTCCCACGCCGTGTCCCCACAGCCTGGCTTGCCCAGGGACCTGCAGCCAGCCGGGCACGGGCATCTCTTCAACGAGGGGAGAGGCACAAAGTCCCGTTTTTTAATGCAGATGGTGCCTGTTTGGGTCCATAAGCTCACCCCGGACAAGGCTGCGGTGTCCAACCTGCGATGTCACCCACTTGGGGACAGGCCCAGGGATGGTTCTGCCCCAGGCTCACAGCCAGGAACGGCTTCGCCGCTGCTTATTTTCTGAGCGTGAATTGAATCTCGGCTGAAAATAAGCTTTTCTGCAAGACCTACCTGCCCGGCATCTGGCAAATCAGATCTGTAAAATTACCCCAGGAGACATCTTCCAGCTCTTCATCTCCTCGACGATCAGCTCCCCGGCCAATTTAGAAACTGCCCCAGCACACAGCTCCGAGCTGCCCTTGGAGCTTAACCTCACGCCCAGCCCAGCCCTGCGGAGCAAGACGCAATACCGGCATGAACTGGGATGAACTGGGATGCTTTAGGCATCTCTCTGCAGGTGGCTGGAGATGCACGCTCATGCACACTCGCTCCCCGGTGCACGCACTACCCGTGGCTCTGCCGGGGGTCTGTGCCCACTCCGATGGCCGGGGGGGGGGACGGGACTCCGTCCCTTGGCCAAACGCCCCGTGTCACCTCCCCGGCCTCGCACCCACCGGCCTTTGGGGACAACGCCGACGCAGAGCCCCCCCCGCCCTGCTTCCCCACCGCCGCTTGCCGGGAGGGTGGCGGTGGCAGCGGGGGGGACCCGGCACAGCCGTTGCTGGCAGGGGATGTGACAGGGTGTTACAGCCCATACGCCCCCCCGGCACGCTGTCTGGGAGTATTTTTCCTGGGAGCTTGCTGAATAATTTGCATCCGCCAAGACGCAGCTTCTGGGCCGTGTTTGTCAAAGTCGATCTGCAGCTCGCTGCCCCCGGAGATTTGAACGTGATAGCGGCATCGAGCCTAAATGACACGCACGGTGATTGCTCCGGCACTGACCCCCCCCAGCGCCGGCACGGACCCGCGCAGCCGGCCCCGAGCAGCATCGCCGAGCCGGGCTGGTGCTGGGACTCTTCTGCCCATTCCGGTACAGCCCCCGTCACCCTCAACCCCGCGGCTGCAATTTCTTGGCTGCCGGCAAGGAGAGAACCACCAGCTCGTGGGTGTCGCAGGGTGGAGGTTTCCATGGCCCCCCCGAGCCTGCTCCCGGGCGAGGGCCATCGCCGGAGCGAGCCGCGGAACCGCTACGGAGACTAGCCGCTATTTCCACGCAGCGCGCGCAGAAGCGTCACCCCCAGCTCCGGCATCAGCCCTTGCGTGCCTGCCCGTGGTGCATGTCACGAGCTGGTGGTGCTCAGCTCCCACCTCAGCCTCCCTCTCTGGCACCGTGGGGACAGCGGGACACTCCGGGAGGTTCCCTGCGTGACGGCTGTCGATCCCGCCATGGACTTGTGTTGGCTCCGGTACCGGCTTTGATCCCCGCACAAAGGGAGCTGCCAGGGGAACGGGAGACAGCGCAGGCAGAGGGACCGGGACGCTGCGGGGCGGGAGGAAGACGGGGCTCGTCACAGCTCTGCCAGGCACAGGGCTGAGCTGGAAGCGGAGCGGGAGAAGGGGAAGAGCAGGAGCTCAGATCTTGCAAAGGGGCTCAGCCCCACCTCAGGGCCATCACTGGTCCTCGCTGAGCCTCCCGAGCACAAAAATGCACCAAAAGTCTGTTTCTGGGGTACGTTTGGCCGTGCCCCCCCTCCCCGGGGTCCCTGCCCTGTAGCGATGAGGGAGCCCTTGCAGAGGGACCAGGCAGCGGGGCCAGGCTGGGCTGCGTGACATGGGGACATCGTGGGGACGGCACCGGAGCTGCCGAAGCCCGGATGAGGTGGAGCTGGGAGCTTCTCCACGTCTCCCAGTACATGGCAGGTCTCCGCAGCACCCTGCTCCGCACAGCCCCCAGGGGTGCCCGGGCACCCTGGGGACCCCAAGGCAGAGGGGTGCCGTGGGTTGCAGGGCACAGTCTCTGTGGGCAGGCACCCACCAGCGCTGCCCTCCCATCCCTCTGCTTCACCCGTCACCACTTACAGCCGTTTGCAACCCAAACTCGGCGCTCTGGGATTCCCACCCTCCCCTCGCTCGCCTCCCAGCATACGCCAGCCGCGCTAAATCCCGGCGAGCATCCCCTGTGATTTGCAGTGAGCCGGCTGGATCCAGGCACTCCATCAACGTCCTCCGGCAAGGCCTCCCCTTCGCTTCAAAAGTTCCCGATTCAAGGGGAGTGGGGGTTGTTCTCGCTTTTATGTGCTATCTATAGTCCCCTCTATACCTCTATATATAGATTATATATCTCCTGGCTAATCTCTTTGCAATCATAAAACCATTAAATTAATTAACCAAGGGAAAGAGAGGAAAGGCTGGATGCCCCCCGAAGAACAGATGATCGTTTTACATTTATTTATACCAGAATTAAAGGCAGGCCAGCCCCAGTGCTGCCAGTCCCCAGACTGCTCCGGCCACACGGAGCAAAGCCACGAGTCCAGCGTCACGGGCCCCGCGGGCTGAGCCGGTGCCGGCGCTGCGATCTCTGCCAGCACCGCAGCCTCCGGCTCTCCTTCCTATTTTACAGATGGGGAAACGAAGCGCGAAAAGAGCTAGAGGTGGCTGAAGCTGCGCAAGACCAAGAGCTCCCGCAGCCTTGCCGGCATCTCCGTGCCGGATCCGGAGCATGGGAGGGTTAGAAGCGGGGTGCCAAACCCCACGTCCCCCCACGCAGTCCCGGCGTGGCTGCTCCCACCTTGCAAACGTGTGAGGAATCCACGCTTCGGCACGGGGCGGGAAGGGAGGGTGCGAAGCGGCGATAAACCGGCGGCAGCAGCCGGCAGCGAGGGAGCCGCGGCAGCCGGCAGGAGCAGCCGCCGGCGCTGGAAGTCTGGCCTGAGCCCCTTTTTTTAAGGGAGAGCTCAGCCTGGGCCGATACCCGCACGTTTGCAACCGAAGGCAACCCCAGCTCCTTTGCTTGAGGTGGAGAAACGTCATGGTGCAGAGCTGGGCATGCCTGGAGTTTTCCCAGTGGATTTGTCTGAACCACCGGGTTCAGATACAGTGGGAGAAGGGAGAGGCCGAGAGGAGCACCCGGGGAAGGAGACCACGAAGCATCCAGGGCTGCATCCCCCCCCCCGCCAAGCTGGCACAGCGGGAGCGGGGAAGCTTCTCCCTCTGCCAGCTCGGCGGCTGATGGATCGTCTGTCTGCCTGCAATCCCCGGCCGTCGCTCAGCCTCTAATCCGCAGCCCCGATGCATTCTCCTCGCTGACAACGAGCTGACACGGTTTTCATTGCACTTAATCAGCTCTTTAAATTTAATGCCCCAATCGGCAGCATCTGCATCGGCCCCTCGACAGCCGCCGGGTCCCGCAGAGGTGGAGACCGGCAGGCGGGATGAAATCCCTCACTGGAATTTTAAGGACCAGGCCAACAGCACGAAACCGCTTTCGGCGTCCAAAAGCCTCGGCGAAGGGCCCCCGTCCAAAACCCAGCTCAGCTCCCGGCACTTCCCAGCCGCGCTGGCAGCAGCCCGGCGCCGTTTCGGCAGCTCTCCTCTCCCTCCCATCGTGCCGGCGGGGAAGCAGCCCAGAAATCGCCGGGCAGGGCGAAACCCTGCGGGGTGGCATGTGTCCCCTGGCTCTGGTGACATCCCCTACACACTGTCCCCCCCCCCCGCTGCCCTGGCTGCAAACCACACCGCAGCACACGTCCCTGCCAACCGCAGCGCAGACCCGTGGTGGCCCCGGATGGGGGGGACGCAAATACAACCCGAACCCAGCCGCGCGCGGTGCCGAGCCCCCGGCAGAGCATCGGCCCCAGCCACGTGCGCCCTCTCCCCGTTCACACGCGGACTGGGGAAGCGTCAGGTCCTTCCGCGGCTCCCGTTTCCCACCAGCCTCCCGGGAAGCCGGCGGAGCTGGCGCGAGGCCGCGGCACTGCTGCGGTGGCACCTGGGCAGAGCCGCCAGCGCAGCCCCCATCCGCGGCACGGCACGGCTCGACGGGGCTGCCCAGGCTCGGCCGGCCGGTGAGGGGCTGCAAAGGGGCTTCCGCAGCCCTCGGAGGAGGAGGAGAAGAAGAGGAGAGGGAGGAGAAGAGGTTTTGCTCATCCGATTCCTGGCGATGGGAAGCCGGGACGCACCGCCCGTGCTGGAGCTCGGGCGTCGCTGCGGGTGGTGGCCCCAGGGATGCCGCTGTCCCCAGGGTGGTGGCCCTGGTGTCACAGCCAGCCTGCACGCTCCGGCAGCATCCGCGTGCCTCCGCGGTCCAGGGGACAATCTCCCACGCCAGGCCAAGTGAAGCCCCTGAAGCCCTTCGGAGTGACAAAGGAGGTGACCCCAGCGGCACAGGGGTGGCGGGGACCCTGGCCCCTGGCCAGTCCCGTGGTGAAGCTGGCCCGCGGCCATCGCCGAGCAGCGGGACGAGGAGGTGACAGCCAAGCTGCCAAGGACTGACGGACGCGGGGAAGGAAGCCTCGCTGGGAGCAAGGGAGCGGAGCGTCAGGGGACGGCCAAGCTGCCAGGCTGCGGCTGCGGAGACGGGTGACAGCCGGGTGACGCGCCGCTCTCCTGCGCGGCAGGCGAAGCCGAGCTTCGGCTTCCCTCCGGTGGGGCTTCCCTCCACCCGAAACACGCGGGAACCGATGGGAAGGAAGAGCCCGGCGAGGTTTTTTGGGTAGCGCACGCTGCTGGAAGTGGCTGGGGGTGAGCACAGGGACGCAGACGAGGCTGGTGCCGAGGCCGGAGCGGTTTCCCAGGGGTCTGGGGGCTCCCACCACAGCCGGCGAAGGGCACTGTGTCCGCATGGAGCGTGCAGGACTGCTGCCAGCAGGATGGGGGATGTTCTTCCCTCCCCAGCACCCTCCCGGCTGCCAAATCCTGCCCGACACCAGCTCGGCGGCTGGCAGCCCCCTCCCGCCGCCGGCTCCGCTCGCCGTGCTGCAGAGACCTGAGGAATTAGGGGACAGGAGCGATTTTTCTGCCTTCACCTTTCTTTGTACTTTTATGCTAATGGCAATAATAGGAATTAAACATCTCCTGCGCAGCAGAACAAAGGCCTCTATTGAGAGGAGATCGGCGTGACCGAGGCTGACGGCGGGCTGCCAGCAACACGGCAGCCAGATAAAAAGCCCTCGACCGCCGGAGCAGGAGCAAGGGGCAGTGGGGTGGGGAGCACCCTGCACCCCTCCAGTCATCCCCAGTCCCAGGGCCGGGGCTCATCTGCCATGGGTGCACCGCAGCCCCACCGCCTTGAACCCTCAGCCACGGCAAAACGCCTTCGGAAGAAATCTCCCAAGCATTTTGCCAGCTGGCCGGAGCTGGAGCGTGCCTGCACACATGCACCCCATCTGCTCAGGGCAAGGCAGCCCCCTCCGGCCCCCCCTTCGGCTGCCAAAGCCCGCGGGCAGCGGCAGGCAGCACTCACTCCAGCCCTCACATGCCGCGGTCCGTGCTGCGCAGGGCGAGAGCGGCTGCGGGAAGGCGATCGCCTGGGATGCTCCAGCCTGCCCTACATTCCTCCTAAATATAGCCAGCCAGGTGCTGCCGATTCACCCGCCGGAGCCAGCTCGGAAGAGGTTCGGCACACGCCTGCCCCCGGCTTGGTCCAGCTCCCCTTGCCCCGGGGATGCTGAGCCCACCGCCGCCAGTCCTCCCAGTGCCACCATTCCCATCCCGCAGCCCCTCCGTCACCTCTCTTATCCCTGACCGCGAGACCCTCGGCAGCGGTGTCTGAGTGGGGTCGAGGGGCCGGTGGCACCCAGAAGAGGTAGCCAGACGGCTGGATGGGCCCACTTGCTGCAGCTGCCCCCCCCTCCATGGGGAACCAACCCAAAAATAGACGGGAACACGCTTCCCTCGCCCCGGCGGCTGCGGAGGCGGCGAGCACCGGCACCGTGCCGCTGGCAGCCTCGGCGGCTGGGCGGCAGGGGAGGATGAAACGGCAGAGCGGAGCTCGCCACGCACGCTCGCTCTCACCTCCTGCTTCCCAAACCGACGGGAAAATACGGAGGCTGTGGGAGAAGGGCTTGTCCCTGGCTCAGCTCGTCCCCAGGTGCCTCCTGTCCCCAACAGCTGGCGAAGCGACAAGATGATGGGAGCAGGACCGCGTGCTGCGGTGGTTGCAGAGGATCCCTGGCCAGATTTTGGGTTTTCTCCTGCAACCGTTTGCTGCCAGCAGAGCCGGGCCCGATGCACAACCCGGGGCCCGTTTCCTCCTTGCCGGCTGCTTTGCTCGGGGCTCCGTGTCTCCGGGTCCCGCAGCGGTGGCGATGCCGGTGGAGACCCTCCCTGTGCCACAGGGACCAGGACGGACCGCGTTCGTGCTGGATACCAGCTCCCACCGCAGGCTCCCAGCTTGAAGGCAGTTGCCATCCTGGAGTTTTAGCTCATCCTCTCTGTTTGTCCCTAGATCCCAGAAGAACAGCCTCTCCCCACTTTGTGCTGGGCTCTCGGCCACCCCGTTCTCCCTCCGGCCGCGGGGCAGAGAGCTGCTGCCAACAGCCGTGGGCAAGCACAGAGCTCTGGGTGGGCTGGGGGGGTCCCCGCTGCTCTCCCCTGCACTCCAGTTCCCCGAGGGGCTCACAGACCCCCTTCTCCAGGCAGCCCCACGCCGATGCTCCGGCTCAGGGACTTGACTCCTCCACCCCGACTTCCCACTGACGGACGGTGGCTCTTTCATCTGCCCAAAAGCCTCCGACCCCCATCGGCTGCAGCTCAAGGGCCACCTTCCCCAGCCCTGCCAGGGGCTGCTTTTCTCACCCGCCGGGGTCACAAAACAGTCAGAAAGGGCCTGGGATTCTGCAGCAGTTCCTCTAACGGAGCTCCCAGGGCAGGATCCGTCCTCCCGTGGATGCTGCAGGAGGGGCAGCCCCAGCCCCAGCCTCCTCCGGCTGTGAGCACCCTGCAGGTCTCCCCGTGCCGGCACCGCGGCTGCCGCAAACGGGGGGCTCGGGGTGGGTGGTTGGGCACCCACGCGTGGACGAACCGGGCCGTCATGCATGGATTGCTTGGGTGGCCATGCAAAAACGAATCGGGCGTTCGTGCATGGGCTGAATGGGCGCTCATGCATAAATTACTCGGGTGCTCTCGCGTGAGCCCTCCGAGCGCAACCCTCTCCAGTGCCCGGCCCCGAGGCGGTCGGTTCGGTACCCAGCGCTCTGTGCCTGATGGAGACGGGGAGCGGGATAAGCCCATCGCCCGCAGCAGACCGAGGAAGCGGCGCCGACGTCCCCCTCCTCACCGGTGTCGGACTTTCCTCCTGTCTGCGCTGGTTGCCCGTTTGATTTCTGCACTCACACCTCTCCGTCACCCTGTGTGCTGCCAGCCCTGGGGACGGAGCAACATCCCGGACACCGGCTCACGCTGTCCTTGTCCTTATCGTCCCCCGGCCGCCCCCCCCCCCCTGCCCCGCCCCCCCTCACCGGTTTCCAAAACCCAACGGCCTCTTCCTCTCCCCACAGCCAGGGTCACATACAACCCTCTCCTCCCTGCACGGCCCCACATCCCCCGGGGTGGGACACCCCCATGGCTACGGTCCCCCGTCCCTTCCGGACCCTCCGTGCCTCCTGCCCCCCTCCTCAGATTTTCCTCCCGTGTGCTGTTTTCCCCTTTGCATCCTGGTCTTGCCCAGGAGTTTCTCCAGGCAGGAGTCGAGGGGTTCGCACCGCGGGGCCCTGATCTCACTTAGGGACTCCGGCTGCTGCCGCCGAATAAAGGCTGCTCTTTTAAAAGCTCCCAAAAGCTTCGGCTTTTGGCAGAAAGCTGACGTTCACCTTGAAAAAGCCATTTGCTGAAGGCCAGAGACACGATCTCTGCTGAAGTCAAAAGCCGCTCCGGTAATGGATGTGCAGACAAAAGCACCGACTTGGCAGCGGAGGGTTGGCGAGGCCGCCTCGCCCCCTCCCTCCCTCCGCCGCAGCCCCCGGCAGCACCGGACCACCGTGCTGGGCAACCAGCTCCTTGCTCGGCCAGGTAGCCCCACGTGCCACCAGGTAGCCCCACGTGCCACCAGGTAGCCCCGCGTGCCACCAGGTAGCCCCGCGTGCCGCCGGGCACCGCGCACGAGGGTGGCTTTTCTCCGGCCAAACCTGGAGCTCTGGGGACACAGCCTTGTCCTGACACCCGCGTAGCTCGGGCGGTGCAGGATGCGGCCCTGGGCGGCGAGATGCCTTTGCCGGACCTGCGAGCTTACGGAGAACTCACGGCTTGCTCCCGGGAAGGAAGGAGAGAGCGAAGACGGTGCAGGAGGAGGGCTGCGCGCCGCTGCTTGCCCCAAAAATACGTTTCCTCCTGCTCTTCCTCCTCTTCCTCGCCCCACGGCAGCCGCCGCAGCTCTGCCACACGGG
>JAVJGG010000021.1:2584208-2615243 GCA_035590195.1 Aviceda cuculoides
TCCCCCCCCCTTCAAAATGAACCTCCCAAATGACAACCCTGGGCTCGCCGCACCTGCGCAGGGCACCCTGCCCGGCAGCTCGCACCAACCCCTAATTAACTGCCATCGTTAGGGCCGCCTGACAGAGCCACCACCGTGATGGGAAGCCTAATTACAGCAGTGTTCCACCATGACAGGGTTAAATTAACCTCGGGGGGGGCTCTCCCCTCCCCTGCCTGGCTTCGGGCTGCTGAAGAGATGCTTCCCACCCTCCCGGCAGCCGGCCGCCACCCCCGTTATTCCCCGCTTTTGGGGTATTTTCCCAAAATGCTGTCATCTTGGCTGAAGCCCCCGGCCGGCCGGTGCCCGTTTTGGGGCTCCCCGCTTCCATCCGAGCTCCCCGCCGTGGCCGCCGTCGCTCCGGGATGCTGGAGCATCCCCTGGTATTTCTCATCCCATTAAACCCCATTAAGGACTGGGCTTTACCCCAGCCCGCCCAGCAGGCAGCCCCGTTTGGGTCCCAACACGCACCGCCGGCGCTGCGGTGAGCGCTTCCCACCCTCCTCCGCTGTAATGACTTGACATTTTGAGCGCGAGAAGACACAGAGACCTTTTAAAATAGGAAGTAATTCATAAATCCAAATATTTCAGTTAACAATTGCCTTTTTCCCCCAAACTGTCCAACCTCATAAATATGTATTTCCCTCTTTTCACTTTCTACAAATCTATTATTGTTTTTACCGCCAACAGGAGGCTGCAGTTTGCATTAGGAGTGCGTAATTTATCATTAAAATGTAATTTATAACATATAGAGTAGAGCATAATAAAGTCTGGATGTGGTGATGGATGGTCGGGAAGCATGTGTTTAAAGGGTATCTTGTTTACATCCTTGTAGGTGTGCACAGAAAGGGAAATGTGACTGTTTAAAAATAATTATCTCCACATTCTGCATTACCCTGCGCTCCCCCCACTCCTCCGCACCCCCTGGCCCTGCTGCCCCCAGGAAAACCCCAGAGCAGCACCCAGCAGAGCCGCTCTCCCCGGAGCTGGGCAAAGGCTTGAGGCTGGAAGCGCTGGGAATTTATAGGGCATCGGATGCTGCAACCCAGCCAGGGAAGGGAGAGCACCCAGGAAAAGGTGAGCACCCAGGGAAGGGAGAGAACCCAGGGATGGGCGAGTTCCCAGGGAAGAGGGAGAACCCAGGGAAGAGGGAGAACCCAGGGAAAGGTGAGAACCCAGGAAAGGGAGAGAACCCAGGGATGGGTGAGCACCCAGGGAAAGGTGAGAACCCAGGGAAGCGAAAGCACCCAGGGATGGGCGAGTTCCCAGGGAAAGGTGAGCACCCAGGGAAGGGAGAGAACCCAGGGAAAGGTGAGAAACCAGGGAAAGGTGAGAACCCAGGGAAAGGTGAGAACCCAGGGAAGGGAGAGCACCCAGGGAAAGATGAGAACCCAGGGAAAGGTGAGAACCCAGGAAAGGGAGAGAACCCAGGAAAGGGAGAGAACCCAGGAAAGGGAGAGAACCCAGGAAAGGGAGAGAACCCAGGGATGGGTGAGCACCCAGGGAAAGATGAGAACCCAGGGAAAGGTGCACCCAGGGATGGGTAAGAGCCCCAGGAAGAGAGAGCACCCAGGGATGGGTGAGTTCCCAGGGAAAGGTGAGAACCCAGGGAAGGGAGAGAACCCTGGGAAGGGAGAGCACCCAAGGATGGGTGAGCTCCCAGGGAAATGTGAGAACCCAGGGAAAGGTGAGAACCCAGGGAAAGGTGCACCCAGGGATGGGTGACAACCCAGGGAAGGGAAAGCACCCAGGGATGGGAGAGAACCCAGGGAAAGGTGAGAACCCCGGGAAAGGTGAGAACCCCGGGAAAGGTGAGAACCCTGGGAAGGGCGAGAAACCCAGGGAAGGGTGAGCACCCAACGGCTGTTCGGCAGTGGGGTGGTTCGTGTGGCACAGGCAGCCCCGGCTGGATTGGAGCACCCAGGCAAGCTCTGCCCTCCTCCGAGCTATTGCAGTGCAGGCGGAGACGAACCAGTCAAAACTTACATTTCCCAGTGAGCGGAGCGCAGAATACATGTATTTCTAGGCGGAAGGGACCGCTGCGAACGCCGAGCTGTCACTCGGCTGACGGCAGCGGGACACGGTGCCACCAGGAGCCGAACCCGGGCGAGCCAGCCGGGGCATTTTCCTCCCAGGGACCTTCATGTGGCGGCTGAGGCAGAGCTCGCCTGAGCAGAGGCGGTGGGGGCCGCTCCCCAAAGTGATTTATCTGCAGCGTAGAAGCCAAGAAAATTGTCTTTTACAAATCACTGGCCACTGGCTCTGCTCCTGCCGGCCAGGCCTGCGCCTGTGCAAGCGGCTGCACGCCCGCGGTTTCTACCCTTGCGAGTCCCCGTGCCGTATCTTTCCTAAATATTAAATAAATACAGGGGATGCGGGAGCAGGACATGGTGGTCCAGGCTGCATCCCCGCAGCCGCCAGCGAGCTGGGAGGATGCTTGTGGTTAATTTAGGTGTCTCAAGGCTGCAACTGCGGGAACTTTGGGAATGTCCGGGAGTTATGTAGGGAAGAGGGAAGCAGGCGCGTGCAGGCAGCGGGCATCCCGCACGCTTGGCCTTTGGAAGTGACGCCAGGCACCATTCCGCTCTCCATCCATGGGATGTAAATCCCACACGGCCCAGCTGATCCAGCAGAGATTCTGGCTTCAGTCCTGAGCCGCCGAAAGCTGAATCTGGCCCATTGTTTTCAATCTGTCTGCTTTCAAATTGCTCCTAAATAACACAGTTTATCTTTGGCTGATTGAGTCTAAGAATTTTGCAATTACACACAAACAAGGACATTCAGCATCACATGTTATTTGCATTTTTAAGGACCGAGATTTTTTTCTGCGTGTTTTTGTCTGATGATGTTTCGGGCTGGAGCTGAGGAGCGATTTCAAAGTGTTGCACGCTCAGCCCGTCTGGCTGGACCTGATCCCCCGTGCAGCTCCTCTCCCTGGCCCCCCAAACCTCCCGAGCGTGTGCTCCCCCCCGAGCCCAGCCCAGGACTCCTTGCACAGATGGGGAAGCAAATTCAATCCCAAATGGTGCTTTTTTTTGCTTTTTTTCCCCCTTTCTCCAGCTGCCGTGAAGCTGTGGGAAGGCCAACTGCAGCCACGGTGCAACAGAGCGACTCTGGGGGCCAGCAGCGGATCCAGCACTGGTATAACTGGGATAACCCCGCAGTGAAACCGGTCCCGACCTCCCTCTCGGAGGCACCACGTGCAAACGCGCGCATCCCGCCGGCGATCCTACACCCCGTCCCGTACAAATCCCACCCTGGCCAGGAACCCACCCAGCACCGCGGCCGCGTTCTGGCTTTTATTCCCCTTTTTCCCCGGCGTGCCGCAACCTGCCGCCCGGCTGCTCCATTAGGTAGGGCTCCCTCCTCCAGGCCCCTTTTTCTGCTCTAATTGCCTCTCCCCTCGGCACGCACCCCCCCGCCAGCACTGCAGACCTCATTGATCACCTTGTCAAAACTTCCCCACTCGCCGGGCTGGGGGAGCGGGGCCGCGGCGGCGAGGAAGAGGAGCGGGAGAGGTGTAATTACTCCCTCCAAACGATGCCAGGGGTCCCAGAGCTGTATGAATGATTAATTACAGCCCCGGCTGCGTGTGTGCGGAGAAGCTGCTGCTAATGCACTAAGTGCTCTCCCCTGCAAAATACCTGCTCGGAGCCCGGAGGGAGCAGAGCAACCGCGGCGCGAACGTTGCACACAAACCCGAGTAATGCCCCAATTTTCAGGCCCGCGGGTGCTTGGCGAGGCACCCGTCCCTCCCAGCTCCTGTGGGAAGCACGTGGGTGCTGAGCCCCAGCAAACACAAGGAATCCGTAGCAAACACCCCAGCAGTTCCCATCCTTGCCGTTACCCCCCACATCTCCTTTTCCCCCCTCCCCAGCCGCCATCTCCTGCCCTTTTAGTCAAGCCTTTGAAATGTTGGCTTGGGCAGCCTGGAAAAATAAGCTGAATCCTTGGATTTTTGCAGCAGGGATGGGCAGGGAGGAGGTAGGGCTTTGCCCACCACGGTCTTTGATATCACTGCTAACGGTGGATCCCTGCCCGAGCCCGTCCCAGCAGGGCGATGGTTCCGTGCTGGACCGCACGGCGATGGGATGCTCTGGGCATCCCTGTGCCCACGGTGCCAGGGACACAGCCCCCCTCTCACGTGGGGTCCTGCCCCGGGGCTGCGCAGCCCCTCCGTCCCCAGTCAGCCCATTGCCATGAATTCCCAACAACTCCCCAGCCAGCAAGCCGTTAAATCAAAGCCGTAACTCATCTTTCAAGCTCCTTTTTTTTTTTTTATTTGTTTTATTAGGTTGTTTATGTTGCTAAGTGCAATTAATTCCTGACTGAGAGACAGTGGCAATGGGGAAGGAAAAGCACCCAGCAGCAAGGGGCTCAGGGCTCGGCCAGGACTGGCGTCACCTCCCTCCTCCTGCCACCCCCCGAGCACTGGGGCCACTGGAATTTTACCCCCGTGCCCCTCTGCAGCATCGCTGCCTCCCTCGAAGCCCCAACCAGGATCCGCTTCGGCGTCTCCAAACTCTCCCACTAATTCTGGTTTTTAGTGTTCTCGGTAACGAACCGCTCATGGAAGTTCACAATCATATGGTTTCGTGTTGTTATGGAAGAAGGACCTAATTAAAAAGGGAAATGAGTATGACATCGTAAAAATGTTCAATTAAGTTTATCTCATTACAGTTAATATCAGAGGGGAACTTTGGGCTTTTTATATTTTACTCCAAAATCTGGGGCTGGCAGTTGAAAAGCAATGTTCAATCCCAGCCTCTTCCTCGGGAAAGGGCAAGGGAAGGGGATGGGAAGATGAGGGGGCAGGGGGGGGATAAAGATGGTATTTAATTAAACCTGCGCCTTATTAACGTCCGTGGCTAATGTGACATTTCAGCGCGGCTTGCGCAGCGCTGGCAGCCCCCGTCCCGCCCCGTCCCCCCCCCCCGATGTCCCACACCTGGCAGCTGGGGACCGAAACCGCGCTCAGGCTCCCACCCCGGCTGGGCGGCGAAGGCAGCCAGGAAACAAAGCCGCCGAGATGTTTCGATCCAATTCACTGCAATTTATTTTGTGCTCGTCAGCGCTTCCCCGCCGGGGGATTTGCAGTTTCACCGGGATGTGCCATCTCCGGTGGGAGATCCCAGAAGCAGAAACCTTTTCCTTCCCCAGGCCGGCACCAGCTCCCGATCACGATTAGCACCCAAGGGATACAGGCATTTTTCAGCAGTGACTCGCGTCGAGTTTTATTGGGGTGAATCCTCATAAATCTACACCCCGTCAGTAAAGGTTCTTTCGGCATTTAGATTTTATATCCTGCACTTTTCAAGGAATAAAACTTGGGTTGGGTTTTTTTTTTTTCCTTCAGCACCCTGGATACTGAGAATTACTCCCCTCCATCCCTGTCTCCCAGAGTGAGCGGAGGGGATGGAGCAGGGAAGCCACGTCCGGAGGAATTCCAGCCGCGGGGACCCACCGTGCCTGGGACTGGCCAGGGGATAAATAAAGAAGTAACCCATCGGGGTGGTGGACAGGCACCTTTTTCTCCTTCTCCCTCTATGAGCCGCACACCCGAGGAGGGTAAACAGATGTTGTTTTCTTCACGGAGGCTCTAATTTATAGCTGTACCCACAGAAAAAGGGAAAAGCAGGGGCAGGCGAGGAAGAGGAGGAAGAAACGGGGCTTCCTCTAAGGACCTGGAGCCATTCGCTCAGCCCACGGCTGCTGCTGCGGCCCCCCTCGTCCCCACGCTCGCCGCCGGGGAGCGGAGCGGCCACACGAAATGCCCGGGTAAAACCCCAATATGCTGCATCTCCCATCAGCAACCCCCCCCCACCGTCAAAGCCCCCCACCCGCAGGCTGGTCCCGGGGGTCTGGCTGAATCCCGTCACGGTGTCCAACCCCAAATCCTTCCCATGGCCCAGCCGGACAGAAGCCAGCGGAGGACGGGGGACACCCCGGGGGGCAACGAGCATCGCCGGCTCTGCCGAGCGGCCCCCGGGGACACGGGGATTTCAAGGTGCGTTTGATGCATCGCCTGCGAAATAAATACCTTTGACGCAGGAGAGGCTACATAAGCACGTTACACGTAAAAAAAAACGGTATTACTGGAGAAAGCAAATAACGTCTCCTGTCTGCGCCGCGCAGGGCTGCTCCCCAAAATCCCGCTGCTCTCCCCGGCCCCGGCCGCTCCGGCACCAAAACACCCCTTTTGTCCCCAATCTCCCGGAGAACGCCCACAGCCGAAGGGTCCCCGGCGGATGGGGTCCTCCTGGCTCCCGTCACCTTGGCCGGCCGCAGCCCCCCGAGGGGACACAGGCACAGGAGGGGTGCCGAGGTGCTGACCCCCCCCCGGAGACCTCCCGTGCCCCTTCCCCAGCCCACAGCCAGGGGAGACGGGGGGGGGTTGCCGCTTCCTTTCATCTTTCCCTCGGCTGAACTTTCATTTCTTATAATCAGGCCTGATATTAATGAGGCATAAAATTACCCCTGATTAAAAGAACCTTTTCCAGCCGCGGCGGCGGGTAGAGAGGAGATCACGCGGGCAAGGAGCGGTGCGAGCCCCCGCCTCGGGCACCCACCCCCGGAGCCCCACGGGGGGAGCAGAGATGCCGTTCCGTTCGGCTGGGGGGTTATTTAGGGACCGATGGCTCCAGTCGCTGAATCCTCACACCTTTGTTCCGAGCCTTAATTAAGGGATCGATGAGAGCATCCCAAAGCCTGGGGACAGCAGGGGTCACGCACCACCCAGGTCCCATTCTGCTACGAGCCCAGAGCTGTTTGCATCCCCTTTGCCCCCCCATCTCAGGAGGGGACGGGGGGGGTATTGTCACCTGTCCCTTCAGGGAAGCCATCTTTTTAACAAAAACTAAGGCTTTTGGTGTGTTTTTTCTATGTTTTAAGTAAGTAAATGGCGCAGCTAATGAATGTGAAATTGCAGCAAAAAGAAAAACACCCCAGATCAAAGCCCCTGTCATCTGCATGTCAGCACCGGACCGGTAATCGCTATTACAATAACCGCGCGGCAGGCGCCGGCGAGGGGCTGGCAGCGCCAGGAGAGCCAGCCCGGTGCTTCCGCGCCGGAACCGGCAGAACCGGCGGGATGCAGAGCGTCGACAGACGGGTCGCATCCGAGTTTCTGCTCCCCCAAAACCCACTGTGAGCCCTGAGCCGGCACCAGCCCGGCAGCCCTGCGCGGGGTTGCTCCTGGAGCAGAGCAGGCAGCGAGCCCAGCACCCCCAGGTCAGCCGGAGCACCCACAGCCTGCACGGGGAAAAGGCTTTGCGCCGGCTGCAACGCTCAGCCGTGGTCAGAAATGGGGTGCGAGATGCTGGACCCCAGTACAGGTGATGCCGGACCCTGGTACAGGTGATGCTGGACCCCGGTACAGGTGATGCTGGACCCCAGTACAGGTGATGCCGGACCCTGGTACAGGTGATGCCGGACCCTGGTACGGGTGATGCCGGACCCAGGGCGATGCTCTTGGAGCAGAAGGCTGAGAAGGGACCAGGCACCGGGATCTCAGCTTTGCTCTTCATCTAAGCACCAGCATCCCTGTGCCAAGTGCCTCTGCCCAGTGGAGATACCAGTAAGATGCTTGTGGAGATGAAGGGAATAAAAGCACTCCCGCAGGGGGGCTCCGGCGAGGAGGGCAGGGGTTTTTCCATCCCCTCCACTCGCAGCCCTGCTTGGGGAGCACGGCCGGCTCCAGCGGAGCTTCGTTGGCCGGGAGAGGTTTGTTTGAAACGCAGCTTTGCAAAACAGCCCGGGAGCAAGGAGAGCGGCAGCGATTACCGGCCGCGTCGCGGTGAAACGAGGATGCGAGGGGCGGATGGCACCGCGCGGGGAAAGCAGCAGAAAGCCCTTATTGCACCTAAATTACTGCCGGCTTCTTTTTGTTGCTTTTAAGCAGCTCTTGCTGCAGCCCCATGGGCTTCGGCTGATGGAGGGAGATTATCTCTGCCTGAGAGATGGGAGGGGATTGGTGACTCCAGGGAGGGAAAAACGCGGCTCCGGGGTCCTGGGAAGGGCCTGACCATTGGGGATGGATGGAGAAGGTGCTGGCAGAGGCGATGTTGGAGCTGCTGGGCACAGCAATGGCCCCAGTCGCCCCCAGGTATCTCCTGGGTCACCACGGAGAGCAGATATTGGGCAAAAGGGGCTCTGCCAGCTGGTCCCATGCTCCCGCTACGCCCCAAGGACACAAAAGCACCGGGGGTGCCCACCCAAAGCCCTTCCCGGTGCCCCCTGCTCCGGAGGGCAGAGCCTCCAGCCGGGTCCATCTCCAGAATCCCCCTCTGCGAGAATATTTTCTACTCCCACTTCTCTCCGACGTCAGCGAGGTTTTTGGAGGGCAGACACCAAAGACCTCGGTGCCGCAATCAGCCCCCAAACCCCCTCAGCCAGGGTTCCCAGGAGCAGCATCCTTCCAGCCCCCAGCCCCGCTGTAAATCCCCGGAGCTGCTGGCAAACCAGCCCCGAAATCTCAGCCAGGGAGACGCGCCGAGGAAACAGCCGGCTTTCAGGCTCCATTAACTTCGTATTTACAGCCCCTTTTTAAGAGGACAGGGGTCCCGTCGCTCCGTCGTGCTGCTGCTGACGGAGGGTGCCCGCGGCAGCGGCACGTGCCGGGAGCGGGGCGATGCCCCAGCCACGCGGAGGCACAGAGATGGTGCGATTGGGGGGGGCACCCCAAGACCAACCCCAAATCGCCCATTTGCAGAACCAAGACCCATCGCCAGCACAAAAATCCCACCCCCGGGCTGTCCCGCGCGATGCTGCCAGCCCAGCACGAAAAGCTGGGCACAGGGATGCGGAGAGGGATGGAGAGCGGGAGCATCCTTACGGCTTAACGCCACGCGTGTCGTGTGTCCCCCCCCCAGCCCCTCCTCTCTCAAGGGCTTCGCTGCCTGTCGAAGGACTTAGTCTAATCCAGGGAGAAAAATGAAAGCCCCGGCCCTGCAGGACGGAGTGTGCTGTCTGGGGTAGAACTAATAGTTATTATCTACATTAAGCACCACGGCTGTCAGGGAGGAATTAATTTCCAAGCAGCAAGAGATGAAAGTTCCCCATTTTTCAGGGAAATCTACACCGTGCGAGGTGGCTAAAGAAAAATAACTTAAACGTGATTAAAAATGATCCCCATTTTATTAAAAATAATTCTAATTTATCTCTCCCTCTGGCTTCCTGTTTCACTGGCATAAATCCCGGTTGCCAGAGGAAAGGCGACTGCCGGAGATCCCAGTGGCTGGGCTCATGCTGGGGCACCTGGCCAGTGCCGGAGCTGGGGCATCCCCAACGTGGCTCCGGATTTTGGGCACGGAGAGCACGGCATATCACGTACCGGAGAGCAAAGCTGCTCCCTGCCAAGCCCTAACACCTCTTTCCAGCACCAGAGGTGGAAAAGTCAACCCCACTCCCACCCCTCCCAGACCATCTCCCCGCAGGCAGTACAGCCAGGATGCTGAAATCCAAGAAAAATTGGGGAAAAAATTCAGATCTGGAAGCCAGTGAGGGGTCCCCGGCCGTGCCGCGGGCTGCTGGTAAAGCCAGGCACTGACTCAGCTGCACGGCCAGTCTATTTGTCTCGCTGCAAAACGAGGATCCTGCTTCGCTATCTCGCCAAGATGTTGCAAAAAATCAATTAGTTGCTAATGACATTACAGCGGTTTGGAGATATAAAGCTTTACAGGAATGGTAAGTGGTGGTGATACACAGTAATTCAGATTCCAGCGGTGAAATATGGGAGATTGCTCTCATTTTATTAGCGGCCGCCAATGTTACTCATCTCATTAAGTTTATTAATAAGCTGATCTCCCCCCAGCCTGGCAGGGTCTGCAATGGAGACGCAGCTCCCGCTGCACCTGTGGGCTTGGGTGAAAGCTGAAGCAACTGGGGATTATTTTAACCAACCTCCCCCCCCACCGACACTCACTTTTCTCATCTAAAATCAGGGGGTTTAGTAATCTGTAAGATCAAAAAATGCTGCAAAATGGAAATTTTTTGCTTTCCAAAAATATATCTGTAATGGACAAAGTCAGGGCTTGGAAGCGGCTGTTTGGCTTTGAGCTTTCAGGCTTCGATTTTATTCTTCTTTCATTGCAGCTATGCCAGCAGCGACAGTCTCTGTCCTACCGGTGCCATTCTAATAATATTCTCTTGTAACAGTTAAAACATTTTATTTTCTGTTTAAAGCCTACAAGGAAGGATTCTCCTGCATATTCAGAGATACCCGCTTTCCCTTTTTGACTGCAATATAACCAATTAAAAAAAAAAAAAAACCACATAAAATCCACATTTCAAAATAACTCCTGGAAAATGGAAAGCCTGCTCAGCCCTGGTGTCACTGGGTTCTATTACATCTGCTTCTCTTCCAGCCTGGATTGGGCACAGGTTTACAACCCCCCCAGCAAACATCCCTACATTTGATGGCGATGGGCTGCAGCACGGGCTCGATTCCCTGGGAGCGCTTCCCAAACCCACAGCAGATCCCTTAAAACCTCAACATTGCCCCCAAAATGGGGGAGACGCCCTCCCCAGCGCCATGCCTCAGTTTCCCCAGTTGCACAGGCAAGCAGGCTGGGGCTGTCCCCATCCCATCGCTGGGAACGTGGAGTGGTCCAGGCCCTAAAATGGGGCAAGATGCCGGGAAATCGGCACCGGGGTCACGGTGCAAACAGGAGGCCAGGCTCCCCCTCCGGATCCTCCTCCTCCTGCCCCCATTTTAAGGTTAACGCAGCAAAATAAACCCCCTTTTCGCTCTTCCCAGCTTTATGTATTTTTCTCAGGCGCAGAAAACCCAGGGAGACCGGGACTCCCCGGGTGCCACCACCAGCTCCCGGATGACGGAGCCCGGCACCCCGCAGGGCAGCGTTCCCGACCCTGTCCCACCGCCGGCTGCAGCCGTCTCGGTGCCCAGCCCAGGACTGGGAGCATTTGCCCCATCCCACCACCCCAGGAGTGGCTACGAGCCAAGCCGGTGCTGCAAAACCAGCCTCGGCTCCCCGCTTTTCCAGGGGTAACATCCCAAAGGCAGGAGGGGGAAGTGGAGACATCCCGGAGCGGCATCCGAAGCCCGCGCCGGTCAATGGCAATGCGGGTTTCATGCCCGAGAGCAGCCCGCAGGAAAGGTCATTCCCTGCGACAGCTTTGGCGTTTATTGACCGAGCTCTGAAACAGCAAAATAATTTAATAGCTTAATATATCGGATCGATGCAAGCAGGGGTGGGGAGCAGCGGTGATTAGCCGGAGCTGCCGGTGTCGCTCCGGCGTGTGCTGGAACCAGGGTTTCCATGGGGTTATCCCAGCCGGGAACCGTCACGGCGCGTGGCCGGACGCCTGGCAGCCGAGGGGATGGACGGGCTGGGAAAGGGCAGGATTTATCCCGAGCCCTGCAGGACTCTGCTCCGGGGGCTGCAAACGGGAACCCAGCGAACGCACCACTGAAATTCCCAGCAGGATGGGAAACCAAGGCATGCACCGGGGCATCTCCGCGGGTACGGCACGGCTCTGCCGGCAGCGCGGTGACTTCCACGGCACACGTGTACGCGTGCCTGCGCTCCCCCTCCTCCTAATTGTTTCTCTTCGTCTTTTTATGGTTGTTAATTGCTCCCTCCTCCGTTCACTGTGTTACTCCAAGTGCTGCTCTTAATTTGCCTCTCTTGCTGCAGGTGCTGGCTGTATTATTAACTTTTAATGTGGAGTGTTAGGGATCCGTGAGTTTGTTTTCCTTGTTACTGATGGATATTTAATTGGCGAGTTGCTGCCAGGGTGGTGGGGCCATCCAGCAGGAATCTGTCGCAAATACGATTTTACATTCTTCTGCTCCCTCGCCGGCTGCCAAATATTTTAAACAAATAAACGTGATGGCGTCAACGCATCCCCGAGCACGAGGCTCGCAGGTGCACCCGCGGCCCCGCCGCCAGCACCCGTGGGCTCCTCTGCAGCCCAACGCCAAACCGCCCTGGGATGATCCCGAAGCCGGTCCGGGAGAAGCTGGGCAAGGGATTTGCCGGCAGACGCGACCCCACCGGCGAGCACCCGGCATCCCGGTGCGCATCTCCAGCGTCAGGCCCCGCTGACGCCAGCCCAGGCAGGGCGGCGTGGGGAAACAGCTGCTTAATAACACTTTGCATTAATGTCCCGCAATGCAGACACTAATCAAGAGGCGGCATCTCCCATCCCAGCGGCGATTTAACCCTCCGCCGGCCGCAGGCAGCCGTGTCCAGCCTCGGCCTGATGGCCGGCAACGTCTCTCTCGGGACTCGAAGCCGGGTTCTGGGCTCCAAACCCAGAAAATCCCAGCTCCCGGCTCTGAACTAGCCCAAATCCCAGCTCCCGGCTCCAAATCCTGGTACCCGCGGGTCGGTGCCGACCTCCCGTGCCCCGCGGCCATCGGTCCGGCACATCGGGGTGCCGGCGGGGCTCAGGAGGACGCCCGGGACACCGGCCCCATGTCCCCTTCCCAGCGGGAATGCCCCAGGGTGCCTGCTCCCCTGCCCGGGCTGGGAGATTGACAGCTGCCACTCAGCCGTCCTCTGCCCCATCTCCCCGAGCGGATGAATATTCATGCTTTTGGCAGTGCCGGGGGATCCTTCTGCGGGTTCCTGTGCCGTTAACTATTCATGAAACGCCAGGCAAAATGCTAATGCTGACGGGTTTGGCCCACGGCAAGCGGCTCCTCCAGCACTGGCATCGGCGACCCTCACCCCCCCCCCGTGCCACGACGGGTCCGGGAAGTGCCGGGATTGGCCCGGGAGCTCGGGCAGGAGCGAGTGGATGGACACCGGGGTCCCCCCCTCGTGATGTGATGCCTGGTGGCATGACCTCGGCCCCGTCACCGCAACTCTCCGGCAGATCCATAACCCTCAGCCACCCCGGCACGGCCCCAAAACAGCCGGTTCCCCTGCCCCAAGCACCAGCCGGCCCCGCAGCCCGACCGTGCCCCTGCGCGTGGCCACGTTCTGCTTGCCGCTGGGGAAACTGAGGCACAGAGCGGGGCAAGGCCAGCCTGAAGCCGCTGCGAGAAGCGGGACCGGAGCGGGTCTGGCCGTCGACTGCTGCTCAGCTAACAGCACCCCGACACCTCGCGTGCTCCGCTCTCGCCGACTTAACCACAGCTCAGAGCCCTGCGATACCGTTAACGAGAGCGGCTGAGCTAATTAAATACCCGTTAGTGATACAGTCATTACCGAGGGCAATAAAAGCCGCCTCTGAGCTCCCTGGCTTCTCTGCTCTGCACCGTGCCTGATGTCCACAGCAGAGCTCCCTGCAGCACCCGTGGGTCCCCACCAGCACCCATGGGCCCTGCGGGTGGGACTGGGTCCCAGGGGTGCAAGCATACAGGCACATGCACGCAACACGTGTGTGCCGTGCGTGTCCCTGCCCCGTGCTCGTGACATCTGCCACCAGCCTGGGCCCCACCAGGGTCCCCAAAACCACCACCCAGGCTGCCCCCAGGCTCTGCTCCAACCCCAGCTGCCCCAGTGCCACCAAAGCCCTTGGGGACCGGTGGGTGCCCACCCTTGCCCCAGGATCTCCGCAAGGACAGCAGAACTGCATTTGCCGGTGACCCCGACAGCCGAGCGCTGAGCACTAACGCAAAGCAGAAAGGAAAAAAGGAAAAGCAGCAAGGGAAAAACCAACCAGAGAGATAAAAGCCCAAATCTGGGAGCTGGTTCCATTCACCGTAACAAGATGGGCATTAAAAATAAATGGAGGAAAGCAGGAGCCTCGTGGCTCCTCCTCGCTGCAGGTCACCCCTGCAGCAGTACGCACCGTACCCAAAGCCGGCTGTGGCCCCGGCCGGCGAACACCGAACAACCGGCTGGCGTGGGGCGGCCGCGCTGCACCCACGCCGAGGCAAAATAACACCTCCATCTCGTAGCAGAAGGCTGCTTCGGGAGGCTGGGGAATGCCTGGCTGCTGGCTGGCCGAGCCAGGGGAGAGGGGGACTCATCCTGCACCCCCCCAACACCAGCTGCAGAGTCCCAGCTCCCAGCTGGGCGCTCGAGGGGGTCCTGCCCACTGGGGATGCTCACACTCACCCTCCCTCCTGCCCGGCACCATTTGGGTCCTGCAGTTCAGTTCCCAGCAAATTTGCTTTTTCTGCTCCTAATGGGAGATTCCCCCTGGCTTTGGGGAGCCCGAGTATTTGAGTATACACCAGGGAAACTGAGGCACGGAGCCATAAAGCACAAAGTGGTCTGGACTCACCGCTCCCGGCTGTGGTTGTCACCAGTCCTGCCGCTGCCCTGGCCCTAACCGCTGTGCTCAGGTGCATTGGTGACCAGGGTGGGGGGAATCAATTACCCACCCAGTAAAACCTGGCACTCCCATCACAGCTGCTCTGGTGCAGGTGGGCTCCCAGGGAGCTGCGCGCTGGGTCCCCTCGGTGGGGCTTTGCAGGGATGCTGCCGGCCCCGGGGTGGGGGGGGGTCTCTGCCCCTTTGGTGGGAGCCCTCTTCTCCAGAGCCAGCTCCCCAGCAGCTCGGCAAAGCAGAGAGCTGCGAACCCACCACGGCTTTGCTCTGCAGTTAGCTGGATGTGAAACCTCGATCAGCACATATGCAACGAGTTTCGAGGGCTCAGCTCCCACCCAGGCGGGTTGCTGGAAAGCCCCACAGCAGCAGAGCGGAGGGTCTGGGGGTGAGTGGGTCTGTGGTTTCTCGCTCCCCAGGTGGGGCTGCTGGTCCCGTGCAGGCATGCAGCTGCTGCAGGATCCCCTGGGGAAGAGGTGCAAGTTGAGGAAAATGGAAGCCCCTCAATATTTAAGCCCTCCCCGGAGCAGGGAGCAGCGCAGGCTCCTGGGGGACGGAGAGCCCAGGGATTTGCGTGGGAAATGAAAGGGCTTGGCCAGGGGCTGCGTGGCCGGGGACCTTTCCCAGCTGGCACAAAGCAGGGGAGGCTCTTGCATATGCTCAGGTGGCTCATTAATAGCCCATCCTCTCTAATGAGCTGGGCACAGAAGTGCAGAGACAGGAGTGATGAGCCCCACGGGAGCCCTGGGAAGGGTCACTCCGGGGGCCCACGGGCAATGGAGGTCCCGGCACTGTCCCCTCTGCTCCGTCCCTGTTGCCACCCGAGCGCAGTAGCCAAAAAATCACGAGTCCCAGCTGCTGCCTTGGCTCACTGCTGTAACCGCATCCCCAATCTGCCGCCCTGCGATGGGGACGACCTCCTGCCATCTGCCTGCAACCCGGCCCTGTCCCCACGCTGCGGGGACAAGCCCGCAGCCTCGCCGACATATCGGCTCCGGAGCCGTTCATCCTTGCACTTTCTGCCTGCCCCAGACCAAGCCAGCCGGGGAACCGGTCCCCTCCTTGGCCATGTTCATCCCTAACCCAGCCTGACTGCTTCGCACGCGTGGTTTCCATCCACGCTGGAAAGCCCCGACGGGGCCAGCAGCCTGCAGGGAGCAACTGGTGGCAAAGCAGCATCCCTGCCTGCTCTGGGACCCCCGGCCTGGCCGCCCCGCGGAGAAGGGAGATGAGCCTGGGGAGGACGAAGGAGTTGGATGGAGGGTAGAGATGAGGCTGGAGGAGGAGGAGGAGGAGGAGGAGAGGGCAGCCTGGCTCTTTCCCACGCTCCCTCCTCCCCACCGGAGACGCAGCAAAGGCAGCGGCAGCACTTGCACGTCGCAGCTCACCTTCCCGGGATGTTTGATCTTGGCGAAGCCTTGGACCGACACAGCTCCCGCCTCCCCCCGCCCCGCCCCCCCCCAGCTTTTCTTAGTTTAAACACATGGACGCATGAAAAATAAATGTTGCTTGGGAAAGACAGCAGCAGAGGGCTGGGAAGCAATTAGCATCCAAAGAGGCATAATTAGTGCTCAGAATGCAAGCAGCAGAGAAGAAATAAAGTAGCATTCGGATGCAATCAGGGTCGTGCCTGAATTACAAACCGTTAACTGAATTGCTAATTAAGCACAGTGTGTGAATCACGTCTTATTAAGGGGCTGGGCGCAGTATCCGCCACCCGGGACCGTGGTGGGACGGAGGGGTGAGGCGGGCTCGTGGCGGAGGCTCGCCGTCGAGGCGGGACGGCGCTTTCGTCGGCTGCCGGCTTCTCCCTCGGCAGCGGCGCGGCGCGATCCTCGGTGGCACCCATCCTCGGTGGCACCCATCCTTGGTCACGGATCCTCGGTGCTGCCGTTCGCCCAGGAGGGCAGACGCGATGTGGGGGGCCCCGGGTTCTGGGGACAGCCCGCACCGGGAGGGCAGCAGCCACCGTGCTTGCTCTGAGCGGGAGCAGGCCGGTGGCAGGGCAACGGCTTCCCGCCTGGCAGTTAATTAGCTGTAATTAGCAGGATTCGCCTCGTTTTAGCAGTCCGGGCAAATATTTGTCCAGGGAGCGCTGGCACACCGGCTCCCCGCAGACCGTGCTGGCTCCTGTGGGGATGGAGCTGGATGAGCTGGCACGGGAAAGGGCGGGAGCCACGTCTGGCCCCCGACGTCCCCCCTGGGACCCCGCAGGCTATCCTGGCTGTCACCTTCGCTCCCCCCGTTAGTGTGTGGGTGAAGGCAGGCTCCCAAGTGGGGCCGCTTCCCTTGGGGACCCCCCCCAGGACATCCCCGCATCCTCACACCCCACGTCCTGGCATCCCGCTTTGGGGGGGGGGGTTCCCCATTTATCAGCCCAGCGGCAGCTCAGCGCCTGCAGAAAAACATAGTGCAGCAAGTACACAGAGAGCCCAAGCTGGGGGGGGGGCAGGATTAATTATTCATATTTTATCAAATTCAGACACGTCGTATAAAGGTCTAACAGCTCTTGCTTTGCCCAGGGGGGCGGCTACCCCTGCCTCCTTCTCTTTTGCTTTCTAACCCTTTCTGTTTTTTTTTTCCCTGGGATTGTTTTTATCTTCACCTTCTCGTTTCCTTTCTGTTTTCCCCAGCGTTTCAGCAACGCTCCTCCCTGGCGCATCTCTATATGCCCGTGTCCTTGCCGGGTGCCCCAATATCCCCCTGTGGCAGGTGCCAAGCTGGCGGGGACGCACGGCAGCCCTGCTCCATCCATGCTGGGCTCACCAAGGGCTGGCATCCCCCAGCCTTTCCCTGGAAGGCGAGTGGCGGCCCCAGCCAAGCTCCTGGTCTCCAGCCTGGTGAGCTCCTGGCCGGCACTGGGATGAAAGGCAGATGGGTTTTGCTTGAAGCCTCACAGTGGGGAAAGGTCTTCAGAGCACCGCGGCGATCAAAGGGAGCTCTTCATCTATTTCAATAAGTCTCTGCCGAGGCGCTGCGGTCCGTTCGACGTGAGGAAGGGGCTTTCTGGAGGAGATCAAAGCCCCACGTGAGCGTTGAAGGAGCTGGGGGACTCGGAGGGAAGAGAGGAAAAGGATGGGAGGAAGGGAGCGAGGGCTGGGAGCAAAAGGAGATGGAGAGGCTGGAGATGCGGCTCCGAGCGCCGGCTGGAGACTCCACTTGGAGCTTCCCCGCCGCCCGGGCAGGAGCAGAGCGTCGGGGGCAAGCCCCTCTGCCCTCGGCCACCACGACAGCCAAGAACATCCAGGCCGGTGCCTGCCACCGCGCTCAGCACCACCCCCCCCCCGTCCCAACCGAATGCGGGCACCGACCGCCGAGCAGCCTTAGGGCCGAGCAGAGGTGGAGGGGGATGGAGGGCTGAGGCTGAGCAAAAAGGGCAGCTGGCGGGGACGTGGGCAGATATCCCCGCTTGCCACGCTGGCAGGAGGCAGAAAGCCATGAGGATGCTCCTGGGAAGGGACAACTGAAGGGTCTCTCCAGGCGCAGGCGGAGGGAAGGTCCCTCCCGCTCATCAGCGCATCCCCAGGCGCCAGGGCCACCCGCGGGTCCCCAGGACCCTGCCAGCCCTGGCACAGCCCGAACACCTAATCCTGGCTCATGAGGGACACCAACAACGGCAGCGTCATCCTGAGGCCGATCCGCAGGCTGGGATCTCTCCACCGAGTTACAGTAGCAGGAAAAAATACAGTGAGAACAAGAGTAAACGCGCGCAGCTCGGGTTCCCAGGGAGAAAACGTGCAGCAAATGAAGATGCGCAGTGGCGGAGCGTTTATCACTCATCAGCTCCAAGATGGGCCCTCTGGAGATGAAAGCCCTTTTTCTTTTACAAAGGATTTATCAAGTTTTGTTTAAAAATCACCAAGGAAGATTCCCTATTTGGATAAGCCTCTGGCTTGTGCTGGATTAATGTCCCGAGCTGGGGACTCGCGGCTGCCTGGGAACAAGATAATAAGCAACAGCAAACGGAGCGATAAGGTACAGCGGAGCACAGAGAAGTGCTCTCCCCGGCCGGGGCAGTTGCCTTGCCGGGATACCGGGAGGATGCCTGGCAGGGAAGCACGTCGCCCCGGCTGGACAGGCACAATGCTGGATGCTGCAGCAAGTGCTCAGGTGTAGGCAAAGCCCAGGGACTGCTGGAGCAAGGGAGATTTCTTAAGCACTTGTAACTTTTGGACAGTGGGTGGGTTTTGTTGGTTTTTTTGTTTTTTTTTTTTTAACAGGAGAGAAAATGTGATGAAACCCCCCAGCCCGTGCCGCAGGGCAGACACCTGGCTCTGCAGCAGCAGCAGCGCAGCGGAGCTTCCCAGCCAAGCGCTCGTCACGGCACAAGGCAACACGTGGCTGGTGTTCCCCCAGCCCTCCCCGGGAATGGCTCGGCTGCACGTCGCTGCCGACACGGCTCAACCCGAGCAGAGACAGAGCCGCTGGAGCCTGGCAAGGCAATGAACAACCACGGACCGGCTCCTGCGGTGGGAAACCCCGGCGAGGGGCTCGCGGTGGCACAGCAAAGGGGATGCGCTGCACGGGGATGCGCTGCACGGGGATGGTGCTCCTGGTCCCCACGTCTGGTGCGTCAATGCGCGAGGATATCCTAGGGCATCTCTGGGAATTCCAGGGCTTCAGGTTGGTCTTCCATGAACGGAGCAGCCACGGTTCCCCACGGGTGGGCCGAGGCGCCGGTGATGCTCCACATCCCTACATCTCTTCCCAAAGCCGGCAGGAACATGCTGTCACTCCAGGGAGGAGCCGGTGGGGACCCAACTCTGCCCCGTGGTCCTCGGCCTGGCGGCAGCGGGACCCTCCGCTCCCGGGGCTGCGGCCGTCGCCCCTACGAGCCCACGATGTGCCTCCTCACCGACGGCTCAATTATCAGCATTCAACTCCTGGTTGCCCGCGGATCCTGTAATCAACGTCTGCATGTGTATTCTGGCAAAATTAATCATAATTGCTGAAAGCAAGACACATCACACTTGTAACTTCGGTCCGTTAATTAGAATTCTGTAATTGGATACAGCACTCCCTGTAAATCCAATTACCTGGGATTAGAGCGGTGGCAGCAGGGCAGTGGTGCCCGGGCACCCGGAGCAGAACCCCAGGGCCGAGGTGGCCACGCCAGGCTCCTTCCTACCCCTCAAACGTTGTCCCAGCCCTTTTCTTCCCCCATAACGAGGGGAGCTGGGAAGGTCTGAAAGAGCAAATGCCCCTAACTCAAGAGTCAGTGGAAGGATGCTTCCCAGAGCCCCAAATCCCAGGGCTGCATAACCCGGAGCCATCCTTAGCCGGTTCAGCAAGAAGCGATTGCCCTGACCCAGCCTGGAGGAGCTCCCAGCTCAGCCGGCCACCTCCACGCTGGAGCAGCTGAGAAACACTTACGTGCTCAGCAGCAGCCAGCCCAAACCCTGCTCCAGGCACCGGAGCAGCTTCCTCCAACGATGCCCAAATTTCAGCGGAAAGGAGCAGCTCCGGAGGCATCCGGCAAGGGAGCTGGAGCCCATGGGCTGAGGTGCTGGGGGGCACAGCCCTGGCAGGGGCGCAGGAGACAGCGATGCTCTCCAAACTCCGAGGATCTGCGTCGCCCGAGCCCCTCAGTGCCTCTGCTGGCTGCTCGTTACCACATTTGTGCACCCCTAAACCTCCCCAAAAACCCTCTTCCCACCCCTCAGCCCCAGTTCGGGAGCCTCGCCAGCTCCCAGCGAGGCTGGCAGGGCAGCCGCACACCCGCTCTCCCCTGGTCTATAAAGATTAAATTATAAAAAAAGAAGAGATTTTTTAACTAGACTGAACAATCATCTCTTTTAATATCCATAGATAAAAACTGTAATTGTTTCAAGCGAGAGCTAGGTAATTTAGGCTCCGTTTTATGGTGTTTCGGACTATAAAGTCCCCGTGCTGAAATCTCCTGGCAGGCTGGTGCAAAAGGCTAGGTTTGTTGTGAGTTATTTTTATTATTTTATTTAAAGTTAGTTGGAAAATATGGAACAATTACCCTTTAATTCAAAGTGTCCCCAGGGCTTTGGCTGCTCCCAGCTCTCAGAATACCTGAGGATCGTCTGAAGCACAGAGAAAGCAGATACAGGGGCAGAAGCGGCCGCCCACCGCCCCGAGCTGATGCCCTGCTTTGCCCCCCCCAACACCCCCAGTTATTTAGGGTCTTTTCAGACTATGGCCAGGTTCAGAGCTGCTCCGGCCAGGTCCCAGCCCCAGGGAAGGATTTGCAGTCGCTAGGCTCAAAATAAGCCCCAGCCCTGGAGAAAGCCACACGCAGGGAGCGGATGGCCAAGGGGACGGTGCAGCCAGGGCTGTCCCAGGAAGAGGGAATGCCCGCACATGTGTGTACACACCTGTACAGGCATATACTGCACGCGTGCACACGCTGTGCATGCCCACGCAGGCATGGACGTAGGGCGTGCATGCCTGTATAGGTGTGCACACACGCTGTGCGTGCCCGTGCAGGTGTGTACCCACGCTGTGCATGCCCATACAGGTATGTACGCAGGGCATGCATGCCCGTGCATGTGTGTGCAGCTGCTGTACATGCCTGTACGTGCCTCCATAGGTGCCGGTGCAGAGCAGAGCCCGGCCGTGCGTGCTTCTCCCCTGCCCCAGCAGCCCAGCGCCAGGCAAGAGCTGCAGCCAGCGCTGTGATTAACAAACCGGCGCTTCCCAGGCGGTGACGGATTTGTATCACTGCGAAAGACAAACTCGCTCGCTCGCGTGCCCTGAGCCCTGTGAGGTTTCCTAACAACATCTTCTCCCCTGTCAGGCTCTAAGTGTCAGCCCTAATCTTGACTGACAGTGGCCATTTAACACCCGGATTTGTGGCACTTGTGGAAGGAGCCTCTATTCATCTGCCTGTTAATAAGCTCCGTCTTCCCCTCAGACCCAGCCCTGCCTCATTAAACTCCCTGTCACACCAGGATGCCATTTGGTGAATCCCATTTCCATGCAAGCTCTTTGATCCTTCCCGCACGGATGGCACCGTCCCACGCGTCTGTCGCAAATGCCACCTCCATCCCCCCGCCCAGCCAGGAGCCCCACGGGTGACGGGGACAGTGACGACCATCTGCACCCCCATGGCAGAGTGTATTTTCCTCCCCAGGAAGGACAGGACATTCCCAGCTGCTCTTGGGAGGGAATGGCTTCCCCTCTCAGCTTTCACCATATCTGATGTCCTCGTCCTCGTGCTTCCCCGCAGGTCCCTGGAGGCCTGGAGGATAAAAGACCATCAAGCAGGAGGAAAAATCTGTGCTGGGTCCTCTCCCAGCCGGCACAGAGCACCGGGAGCAGGGCAGGGGGGTGGGCTGGCAGGCAAGACCCCAAGCCCCATCCTTGCCGGCCCCATCCCTGTCCCTGCTGCCGGAGCTGGGGATGCTGCTGCCTGCACGGGTGGAAAAGGGGAAAAAAGGAAGAAAGAAAGGGGAGGGCAGCGAGGGAGCGTGTTGGAGGTACCGGCGGCATCCCCACTGTCACCTGCCTGCCAAAGCCACTTGGCCCTTTGCTGGGAGCATCCCTGGGGATGCAACAGACTCTTCCTCATGGTGCTGGGCTGCAAACCCCACCTCAGGACCCGGACGGCCCCTGCACACATGCACAGACGCAGCACACACATGCACAGACGCAGCACACACATGCACAGACGCAGCACACACGTGGCATCAGAGGCCAGCAGGCACGCGCCCCCCCCCCCCCCCACGCATCCCGCTGTGCCCGCAGCTCTCCTTGAGCGGAAAGGGGATGGATCAGACCCCCAAGGGGAGCGCAGAGGGAAGCTCTAACCCTCATTTTTTCTGCAGACACGCTCCTGCAGTGCTTTGCTCTCTGCATCATTCACCTGCCAAAAATCCCCCGCGCGCCCCTTCCGACGCGGGGCTTCGCAAATGCAAACCCCAGCACATCTTGGGGCGCTCGCCCCGCGTCCCACAGCCTGCACAGCACCCAAAACCCCATTGCACCGTGGGGTGCTGGCTCTGCACCCCAGCTAGGCGCAACCTGCATGGCACTACTGCAGCTGCATGCAGCGGGCACCGCCGTGCCAAGCCTGCTGCTGCCCTCTGCAGCCCCGAAGCTGCTGCCAGGGAAATCCTCCTCTCAGGACAGGTCCTGCCTGGACCTCATGGCCTCACCCTGCCCGTCCTGGCCCTGCTCCTGTGTGAGTCCTGGCCTGGCTCCCCACCCAGCAGCTGGCTCTGCACCCCAGGACAGGGATGCTCTGCACCCCAGGACAGGGATGCTCTGCAGGAGCCCATGAAGCACTCCGGGAGCCCTGGGGCTGGCTGCAAACATCAGCCATGGAGGTGGGCAGGAGGGTTGGTGCTGGGGGACTCCAACTCCCAGTGCATGCAGGAGAGCTGGTGTAGAGCACAGTGACCAGCTGCAAGGGGTAAGGGGCGAGCCTGGGCTTGGGGCACTACGAGCAAGGAGATAAATCACCTTGGGGATGGGAAAACTCCCTCAGCTGGGACCCATTGGGATGGGGATGAGCATCCCCAGACAGACACGATCAGGGCTGTGTCCGCACAGCCATGCAACCGGCTAAGGATACTGGTCCCCATGCCAGGGACAGGGGTCCCGGCCGCATCCCCACTGCAGGGGAGTGGAGCTCAGCACGCCCGGCCGAGGCAGGGCTGGACCACACACCACCGCAGCCCCTCCGCTCCCACGCCGCGACCTGCCGCGCCGCGTCGCTGAGCCCCTGCACGCCTCCACAGCGCAGGCGGCCCTATTAACATAATTAGTTATACCAGGGGCTCGTGGATTATCTAATTATAAGTGCGCCTAGTTTTGATTTTTCCTTTTAATTAATTTGTATTATTTACAGGCAGCAACAGCTGCCCGGGCAGAAGTCAGGGTAAATGTCTCCTCACCGCTTGGCAAAGAGCGGGTCCCAAAGGAAAGGGGTGGCCGGGGCTGACACCTCGGTGACAGCACCCTGCAACCCAGGGCATGGCGGGGAGACAAAGTGGGGTCCCACGAGGCCGTGGGAAGGGGTAAACAAGCACAGCTCCTTTGGGGGTCACTTAGTTTTAAAGTAGTGACTTGTCCTGCAGTGGGACATGGAGCAGCCACCCAGGGACAGCAGCTCCCAGCACAAAGTGCCACCATCCCGCAGGAGTGTGCCCTGCCCTGGGGACCCCAAAGGCTGTGCCCCTGCCGGAGGGACCCCAAAGGGAGGTGTCGGTGCCATGGGGACCCCAAAAGGAGCCCAGCTGCCAGACCTCACTAGAGGGCAGCAAAATGCTGCCGTTCCCAGGGCTGGTGACACGGGGCCACCGGTCCCAGGTGTGGGTTGCCACATCCTCCTTGGGGGGCCCCCAGCACTTACCGTCCCAGGACATGGAGGCAGCTCTCCCCGTCACTCTGCTGAACAGGGAGCTGCAAACTCCTGGCTTTGCCTCCCCACAAGCTGTAGGGGATGTTTGGGAGACCCCAGCACCTTTGCTTGGTTGGGTGATGCTGAAGGTGACAGTGTCCCAGCAGCGTGCGGACAGCCAGCAGGTACTGCTGGGGAAACAGGGCAAAGAGGGGCTTCAAGGCCCTGGGGATCAGACCCCAGCTCTGCCGGAGACCTACCAAACCTTCCCTGAGGCTATGAGTTTCTCTTCAAATTCCTAATTTCATGCTCAAAAAGCAGGACCCGTGGCTGAACAAGACAGTACTGGGTGCTCAGAGCAGCCCGGCCACAGGGTCACTGCTGCAGCCTCCGAAGAGACGAGAGGAGGAGACCAGGACCGACACGCCAAGGACTGTGGCCGAGAAGCACCAAACGCCCGGTCAGAGCATTTCCAGCACCGCCAGGCTGCCTGCTGTGTTTACTACGAGAGGACAGGGAGCTCTGTGCCATCTGGATCCTGTACAAGGAAATGAGATAAATTCAGAGGCGCAGAATTTCCCCAACACGCTCAAAGGCAGCTGGGCACCCACGGGAAGGAGATGAAGCCCTGCCACTGCCGAAGCAGGATCCGCCTCTCACCTCCCTGCTCCCCACACGCAGCCGAACTCTAAATTCAATGTTTACAGCAGCAAACCTCCAAGGTAATTCCAGGAAACACCTTGTCCAGACACAAATTCGCCTCCTCTGCAGGAGCAATAAAAGGCTGCCAGATGCATCGTGCTCCAGGGAGCAATAAAAGGCAGCAGGAAACTCTCTTTAGAGGGTAGAACAGGGCTTGCTGGGGGGGTGCCGGTGCAGACAGCACCCTGTTACGTGGAAAAACGAGGGCAGGGGCACCCAGGTCGGTCTGTCCCAGCAGGGTGGATGCACGCGTGCAATGCGGCTTCGCTGCTCCTGCGAGATGCGGGTCTGCACCAGAGGAGCTGGAGGTGACGGTGCTTGGTCCAGGATAACACCAGGGAGAGGCCAGCCCAGCACCAGTAGCGAAAGCACACATATGTTTGGGGCTCAAACACCAGTTAGAAACAGGGAATGCTGCCCTGGGCAGCCCAGACATCCTGCCCTGCCATCCCCCCAGAGCTGACACGGCTTTTGGGTGGCCACCCAGAGCACCCAGTACCTTGTGCTATGGTGCCCCGAGAGCCTGGGAAAGAGGAAGAGCAAAGAGAGCGATTGGGAAACTCCGTGCAGAGCTGGGGAGAGAAAGGGAATTTCCCACAGACGGTTCATTAGGCCACCGAGTGCCTGCGCCCCACGATGCGTGTCCTGCCCCGTGGGCTCTGATGTGGGTGGCCACCGTCACCCCACGTGCTCCCACTCCCCCTTGGCTGCTCCTCAGCTCTCCCGGCAGCAGGGATGCCCCAAAACACGGCAGGGATGCCCCAGGACGTGCACAACTCACAGCATTTGACAGGCAGACAGAGGTCCTGGAGTTTTCTTCCAAAAGCACCTATTTTGAAGACTTCACAACTGTGCGAGACCCGCCACGTGCAGCCAGCTATCCCCTGCGCGTGGGTCGATGCACGACCCTGCAAATCCCATGAGGATTCACCCCCGGGGTTTCCGTGGCGGCAGCTATCGGGTAAAGCCCCGTGGGCTCAGGCTGACCTTTCCCAGAGCCCTTGAGAGTCTGGCAGGTATTGCTGAGAAACACTGGCACCGCCACTGCTGAGCAGCAGCGCCCAGCGCTGGGAAGATCTGGGGCTTTTTTTCCACCCACGCCAAGATTTTAACAAAAACCAGCCCCCAGGTGGGAGAACTGCCAGGAAAAGTGCTTTGCACTGAGTGACAGAGTTAAAACCTTCAGGGTTATATCACATTGCACAAGTCAGCAAATCCACCTCTATCTGGTGTCTCTGCACTAAAACCATCATTGAAAAAAACTCTATTAAAAGCCCAAAACTTCGACCTGCGCCCATGCCAGGTGTAATTAAAATTTAAATCCTTTCCTCTCAGCAGTCTGCTGTTTCCAAATGGGTACATAAGGTGCCTTCACAGCAAGGCCACAGACTCCACCTGGTTAATGCAGGGTATTTTCCTGCCCTCCTGGGGAAACAGTCAATAGTTATTTTTTAGCCGCTGCAAAAAGCCGAGTGACCAGAAAACATCCTGCTCCCCACCCCACCTCATGATCGCTACCTGGCCACCCACCCGTGATGGGCTCCAAGCCCTGCATGTTATTCCTGCCATCTCGAGCTCGTGCAAAGCCCCTCACAAGCAAACAGCCGACCCCAGGGCTGAGCCTTTATCCCCCAAGAGCCAGCCTGGATCACCGGGAGAAGGTGAAAACACATCAGCCCTCTTTGATCCCTGTAAAGAGGGCATTTGCAGTAAGAAGCAGGGATGACCCATCCATGTCCTATTAAACAGATGTATGGCGTTAGCCTGTGCTCTCCGACCAGGATAACATTTTTTTTTAGCTGCCAGCCACCTCATTTGCTAAAGTCATGCTTTTGGCCTGGGGACAGCGGCATTCCCCAGTGCCACCAGCACGGGATATGGGGCAAAGCCTACAAACTGGCTGAGGAGCTTGGCCACATTGGCCAGCACTGCCCCGCTACCAGGGGAATATGACCTGCTGCCTTGCACGGCATGGTTCTGCCATCCCAGCTGCACAGAATCCATGGGAGGGGATGCTGTGCCCCCACGGCCCCCCATCCACGCCGGGTATCCTGCCCGCTCCCAGGCAGGCAGACAAGTGCCCTGTGCCCAAAGCTGCAGCCACAGCTTCAAGCACTGCTGCTATTTTCAGGATTTCTCCTGCTGTATCGGAAGAGCCCATCACTCTGGATAGGGAATATTGTTTTCCTTCTCAAGTGACACACCAACGCTAATTGTATAAATCACTCTAAATGAGGAGATGTAGCTATTTCTGCATGCAAACATGTCACTGCAGCTCAGCTCTGGCTCGAGGCTGACCACAGCTAAAAATAAGGCACCACTGCTCTGCTGTGGATGAGCAACAACCTTCAGTCATTGTGAGCCGTGGCAGAAATCACTGGCTGCTTGGAAAAGACCAAGTCTTTTCCAATAACTCAGGCGACATCGCCCTTCCTTTTCCCAGCTGATGCTAAAAGCTCTTCACTGCCCCAAACAGAGTCACAACAGTAAATTGATTTTTAACCAGGGCTCAGGAGCAGGATTAGTCCCTGATGTGCAAAGTTGGTTTTGCCAACAGATACTGCAAACTCATGTCAGCACTTCTCCAGGCTCTGCAGCCACCGAAAACCTTGACCATGCATTAACCACCGGTCACATCCCTAGATATTACAGGGAGTCCCATCCACCTCCTCCGCTCCTGCCACTGCCCCTTCTCCAAGGGGCTCCTCAGCAGAGAAAGCAAGAGCCTTTGAAGGAATACCTCGGTGCTGGCTGGCCCCGTGCTCTCCAAATAATCCCAGGTGGCCTCGGGGAGAATACAGCCTCTTGACTGCCTCTGTGGGGTAAAGCCTGTTTTAGAAAACCTTTTTAAAACCAGCTCTTAAGGCCAAAAGAACAAAAATACATGAGATTATCATTATTATTTATTTGATAACCTTCAGATTTACTCAAGGCCTATGTATGCAACATGATACTGAGGCTGTTATTGCTATTAATCTCTATTATTTACTTCTAACATTTATAAAGTGGCCTTCCTGCGGGTTGGGGCACATGCTTTGCATTTCTCAGACCAGAAACAAACACTAGAAAGTGAAATGCTCTTAACCCAAGCTGCCGGGAGACTTTTTCCAGCCCTGCTAAGCAAGACACACAAGGGAAAAAAACCTCACATGTGGGAAAACCCCTCCTCTAGCTCCTTGAGCTGAACCCCGTCTCCCCTGCACCTCGGGAGCAGAGGTCAGCTTCGGTCCGTATTCCCCCACTGCAGTGCAGCTGAAACCTTATTAATGCCAAATATCCAAGCGGCTCCCGCACCGGGCTCCCAGCCTCGGTCAGCCCGCAGGCAGCGCTCAGGCAGAGGGAGGACCTTGCTGCAGAGGGAACGGGGCTGCGATGCAAAACCCTGAGCCCCGCTCCCAGCTCACTGCCCGGTGCGGACATTCCCAGTCCTTCGCTCACCGGAGCAGGGACATGCTGGACCATTTCTGTCCAGCTCTGGGAAAGGATGTTCGGCAGCAGTAAGGCCGTCCCCGAGGATACCCAGTGCAACGAGCGGTTCGGGCTGTATTGGCTTTCCTGACCCTTGAGGTCCCACCTAACTGGGATCCCCAGCGAGGGACCCCACTTTCAGCTGCCAGAGAGGGGGACATGGCACAGACTGAGCAGGAGTTTTCCCTCATCCTCAAGAAGAGGCAGCGCTAGGGAAGTTTAAGGTACAGTAACTTCCTCGTGGAGCGAGCCGATTCCCCAGAGGAAACACGACAAGTAGGTTTGTTGTGTTTCAGAACAGCTTGTTCCAAAGCAGCTCTCTCCAACAGCACAGCAATCGCATCCGAAACAAGGGCTTCGCTGCCTGCATGTTTAAGGAAAGAGGCATTAGACGTGAGACTTTGCCTGGTAATTGCACCCAGCTCATGGAAAACAGCACATTCCCCACAATTCTCACCCGCGAGCCACGTTACCTTCTCCGCACCACCCCTGGCAAAGCTTGTGCCCTTAATCCAACTTTCTTCTTCAGAGAGCTGCCACCGACGGACAGACAAGGAAGCTTCCTCAGAAGATGCCTCCCCCCTCCTCTGCTCATCCGTACCACATTTCGAGAGCCCAGCCCCGACGACCTCAGCCCCTCTTTCCAATAACGAGAGGGATGCAGGAGCACTGAGCATCCTCTGAGCGGGAGCACGGGGCCAAGGTGCTCTTCAGATCTCCTACTGAAGGCATGTTTGAGTCTCAGCATCCAATTAAAAATTGTTCTTTGCCTTCCCCAAACCTCTCTCCTGTTCGTATCGATGTGGACAACAGAAGAAAGTCATTTTCTGCCTGAAATCATTCTCAAAACACAAGGTGCTGGGCAAGCATCTCACAACTAATTGACACCGCCTTCTCATTAGCGGCACAAAGGGACCTCGCTGTTGCACCAGGCAGCTATTTAATACCTGCACTTGCTGAAAGCAGAGGAGGACTTAGACCATCACCTGGATGACCAAGCTGTGTTTGTTGTTATTTTAATTCCTCCCTATGTCAGCTTACTTAACTATTTCTTTCCTCATCCTTGGCCCCAACAGAACTCCATGCTGTGCCTAATGAATGGGCTGACCCACAATTAACTCGAGACCGTCTTTAAAGTCAGCACAGCACTCCCAGGGTGGTGACAGCTCAGAAAAAGGCACGGGGGAAAAAAAAAAAAAAAAATTATCACTCTGCTAAATTATAAGGTTGTTAATATCAAATTCCACACGAAAGGAAACCTCACATTGCATAACGGCATACAGAGGCAGCTGCAGCCTGTGGCAAACACAAGGCAAACTTTTATCTGCCACAGATATGCATTCTTTAATATCTTTCCAGGTCAGCATGTCCACCACCCTCGAGCATCGCTGCACGTCACCACAAAGCTGTGTTCCCCACGCCACTGGCTGCCGGGCACGTCCCACCGCCGGGTACGTGAGCCCCATCGGGGTGTATCCTGGCATCTCAGAGCACCACGTATCTTAATTACACTCAAAAGAACAAAATGCAGAGGGTGGATGCTCTGGGTCAGGAATAAAGGCTTTGTGTGACAACCCAGCAGCGGGACTGCCACAAAGCGGTGATGCTCAGCGCCTCCATCCTCCCACTCCACAGGCTGGAAAATTCCCCCCAACATTGCTTAATCTGCCAGAGTAGCAGCGCTGCTTTATCTTTTTAGGATTAAGGTCTAATCTATTTATAGCGAGCCAAGGCACTGCGCTCCAGGACAGGACTGCTGCTCATCTGCTACCTGGGGAATTACGGAGCTGTGATTATAAATAAAACAAAGGTCACCTAACCCATAGGCCAGGGTGCAAGAGACTGACAGCAGGAGCACTGCCACCAAATTTGGCTCACCCTGGGCACCGTCACCGATCCCCTGTGGGGACTGCTTCCCCGCTGCCAGACAGCTCAAATAAATGAAACGATTCCCCTCTGCACCTCCTGCTACACTAGCCAGCATCCGAGGCGATGCAGGCACCCTCGCTGATGAAGATCCCCAAATCAGCTTTTTATACCCATTTTCCCTGGAGAAGACAGAGGACAAGGGCGGGGTGGGCTGCACCAAAACCACTCTTCTCGCAGCATCTTTACTGTCGGCAATAAACGGAGAGGCAGAGCTCGCTCTCAGAGCCTGGGTGAGACACCGGCCAGCAGAGAAATCCTCTTTTTGACTCCTACGCTGCTGTGGAGCTGCAGGAGCAAGAAGAAAAGCCCTCAGCTTGACCCGCCAGCCCACTCGGTACGTAACAGTGCTTGGAGAATCCGGCAGCCCCGACGCGCTCGCCCAGCATCGTGTCGGCACAGCGATAACAAACTGGTGGCACGAAGCCGCTGCCGGCTGGAAGGGAGTGCCAGGGCGGCGCAGGTTCAGCCGCCGGCGCAGCAGCGCTGCTAACGAGGCCCTGCTAATTCAGGGGGACGGGAGCAGCGGGCAGAGGTCACAGGCTGCCTGCAGACTCCTCCGGTGATTTGCCGCAGCCGCCACAGCCTCCGAGCACAGGTCTTTGTCGGAGAGTCGCGCTGCCGGGAGATCACTCGAGGCGAGACCGCAGGCTTTGTTCTGTGTATCTCGGTTCACAAACCTCAGTCGTGACCTGAAACGATGGCTGCTGCTCAGGGACGTTTTCAGCAGCTCCAAAGAGGGCTGGGAACCAACAGGAGACAGTTACATGGCCACCAGATCCACTTTCCCCTGCCTACACCAGGCTAATCCACAGCCTTGCAGGAGAAAAAGAGAGGGGCTGAAGAGCAGGAGACTAAACTGCAGCGCTCTGCCAAGGTCCATCCTTACACCAAAATCCATCGCAGCATAACCCTCCCACAGAGACCTTCGTAGTCCAATTGCCCCCTTCGTCCCTACGCACGATCGTCAAAAGGAACTGAGGATCCTGACAGTTTGCCAAAAAAAGAGAAGGGCAGTTCTCACATCTTGGAACTGTTGCCTCGCACGGCTGCGTGCCCAAATGCTGCTGACTGATTAATAAACATTTCATGCTCTGAAAGTTAATGTTTCAACCAGAAGGATTGCACTAGCAGCCAGCTTCCCAGACACTGGAGAGTCCTACCGAGATAACAAAACCTGGTCTGCCTTGGCTCTCTGAGCTCGCATTTCCCACCTTTACCATCACATCTGCCCTGCAAGCAACCCTGCTCCAAGCTCAGCCTCAGTGGGGACTGATCCCCCTGGAAAAGGGATCCTCCAGCATGGGGGGGGGGGGGGGGGGGGGTCCCAGCCGCACCCCCTTT
>JAVJGG010000021.1:2615343-2637507 GCA_035590195.1 Aviceda cuculoides
CCCCCCCCCCCCCCCCCCCCCCCCCCCCCCCCCCCCCCCACAGCCGCACCACGTTTGTCACCAGGGATATGCGAGATGCCTCCGAGTGCCACGTGCCCTGGAGCAGATCCAGGAGCACTCGGTCCCCAGGGTGGTATCACTTCCACCACTGCTGGCTGCTGATGGTGCTGTCCTGCAAAAACAGAAAGGGGAACACCGTGGGGAATTTCCACCCCGGCAGGCTCAGAGCAGCCTTCCACAGCCGACTGCGACGAGTTGCATGACCCAACATGGTGAGCACCGAAGGACAGCCAGGCTACCCAGACCCCTGTCCTCCATCTAGAGGACATTACTGACCAGTGTGCTGTGCCATCTGCCTGACCACCTGGGCTGCAAAGGGGTTTGAATCTCTTTACAGAGAGATGGATCCGTATAGCCAGATCTAGCCATGGTTTTGCACCCAAATCCCCATTAAACCAAGATGCATTTTTCCAAGGTCAGTGCCCTGGAAAGTTCCCCTTTCAAGGTGACTTCTCAAGCTGTCGAGATCCAACATCTGCAGGATTTTTCCCTTATAATAATCCTGCTGAGATTTACCTAATCTCCAAGTGACTCATTTGCCTCTCTGTATCCCCTGTCCTAATTATGGTAACACTCCTCAGCCTCTCGCTCGTTGTATCTCCCTGCACACCCACATTTGCATCAGACCATTCCAGCCTGTTTTACTGCTTCCCCAGGCCTGGAAATGCTCTCTCCCTCCCATTAATACCTTCCAAATACCTGGCCGGTGCATAGTACCCTTGTTATATACAGGGACATCCATCCCCTTGCCAGGCTGGTTCCAGCAGAGCTGGGATTTCCCAGGCAGCTGTACCATGGGGCTCCCCGGCTGCCGGACCGTGGTGGTGTGGGGGGCAGCCCCTCTGCCCCACTGCTTCTGTGGGGCATTGCTCTGTGTGGGATCAACATTCTTCTCCATCGCATGCAGGAGTCAGCAGCTGGAAACCTTCTGATCTACATGGGACCTTGGGCAGATTTGGATGAACCATTGTGAGACAAAGGGTTCATTCATCTGCTCTCCAAATCCTTTCTCTGTTATTTCATATTCCCAGTTGGGACGTGACAGCCATGTCTTCCACTACAGATCACGTCGTTGCAAGGGAGGAATTACCCAAAATGCTTCAAAAATCAGCAAATCCCTCCCAGGGTTAACTCATCCAGTGCCTCCCAGCTCTGCATCTCAGGTGACTTCTGAATTCTCCTGCTAGGGGCAAACAGCTCTGCCTCAGGCACCTTCTGCTACAGCAAAAATTGCCAGCGATTGAGCTATCTTCAAGGCTGAAGATGAATGCTGAGCAGGGACCAAGCTTCAACCCACAATTCCCCTGTAGCCGAACCTCACACAAAGCAATAGGCATTAACAACACTTGTTCACTCAATATGAACCAAATGTGGCCAAACTCCCAGAAGAAGCTGCCGAAGCCAAGAAATTAGCAACACTCCAAGAAGAAGCATATGTTTATATGCATAACAGTGAATCATCTTACAATAGTTAACTGCACACAGGAAAACAAAGGGAAAAATACCCTTATCCTTCCTGCTTTGGACAAATCTTTATCAGGGATCAGGCTGAAACATTAACAGTGGGGTCTATCTAGTGGAGGGTCACTTCTAGAGTTCTTGGTGTAAACAACTGGAGACCAGATGTGATGGACAAATTCTTCCCATCCTACCACACGCATCTTTTAAAGACAGTAAAACATAACACCATGAGTTAAAAATTAGGGACCACAGAGATCTCCATTTTCAACCACCACCTCCTCACCAAGGGCGCATCTTCGTCCCTGAGCGTGGGAAAAGGCAGGTCTCAAGCCTCACACTGGGGCCAGCTAAAATGAAGTCTTGTTTATCTAAGACACTGCCAGGCAGCCTCTTCCCTGTGTCCTCACTTCAACGGTGCCTTTCCAACCTCATTCTTTCACTGGCAAAAACAGGTCACCATCTGCTCTCCCTCCTGACTCTGGCTAAATGACAGCGCCTGCCTCTGCAGGAGATAAAACAACTACTCTGCAAAGTGCTTTCCCTAACACACGCTGGGGAGTACAAAGATTCACTCTCCAAATCAGATGACCAACAAGGACACCAGACGCAGGGATGATGGCTGTCACAAGGAGGCCTGGAGGCTATGAAATAATGACCAGGAACGTCTGCCACATTCATCAACATGCCCCCAGGAGACAGGAGATCTACAATTTCCACCTGCAAGGAAGGAATTCACCCTGCTCCACTTCCAGCTTTTATTTTCCATCCTCAAGTCCACAGCAACCGACTCCTGCAGCCACTCTCTGCTCCTGCATGGCTGTACGGTGTTCGGACACAAAACACTCGAGCAGGCGAGCGACAGGCACAGGCGAGACCTCCAACCCTCCCAGGCTCTGTGATCACCAGCCTCTGGAGGAGAAACTAGGAGATTTTAACATGCAGAAAGGTTGCAAAAACAAGGGCCAGAGAAAAGCTGCCTTCCCTCCCAGGGAGCCTCAGGGGCCTGGCTCAGTCCTGCTGCCCTCCCTGCTGTACCCAAATCATCCCTGGGCAGGGCAGGCAGGTCCGGGCTGGCACCCCTCCAGTTCCTGCTGCTTCCCCAACAGCCCTTCCCTGGGAAGAAAGCTGTTCCTAAACCCTTTCCCTGCTTTACAAAGCAAGTCTCTGTCTCACCTAGTGACTATTTTCTTGTGTTATGGTCCCCATCAGTGATGCTACCCTGCCAGCCAAGGGCGGCAGAAGCGAGTGTTGGGGTCTCCGGAGGGACCTCATTCCACATCCCAGACAAGTGCCCAGTGCTCTTGGCTACCTGGAGTCAGATGACTGCTCTTGTTCACAGGGATAAGATTTTAAAGTGCTGGGTTTGACCTCAAAGCACCACTGCCTGCTCTTCCTGGTGGTGGAAAAAAAACAAAAATAAAAAAAAACCCCAAAGGTCAGCAATGCACACGGGTTGCACGCTGGGTGACTGATGAACAAAAGGACCCTCTTCCTCCCCTGGACAGAAAGCAAACAGAGATTATAACCTCACTGGTGTGCTCACAGGTGTCTCGTATTCCCTGCTCAACCCTGCACGGTGTTTCAGCTGTAACCCGGGGGAGACAGCAGCCCGCAGAGCCGCTAACTGCTGTACCGACGCAGTAGGCAGCCGAGCTGCGCCAAGCACAAAGGTCTCTCCCTCTCCTGTTAGGATGGGACACACACAGTGACAGCCACCACGATGGGAAGAGCTGCTCTGCCATTGCCAGGCTGCTGCAAATTTAGCTCACCTAACCTTGTCCAGCTGCACTTTGCTGCTTTAAGCCTAAACCAACATTCCCCAGACCTCCACCCCCTTCCCTGAGCTAACCTGAACTTCTGCCGACTGCAGCAAGCCGTGGCAGGAGTGAACCCGTACACACGCCCCACTGCTTCTACACTTGTTCTTCGCCTTGATGAAGCCATTTAATGCTGCCGCGTTTAAGGCAGCAGCCCTCCTCACAGTGACACTTTGCATCCATCCCTGCATCCTGGCATGTCACGTTGGTTGCCATGGCAATGGACCGTTTGGAGGAAGGAAGGTTTATTATCAGTTTCTCTATTGAATAAAACCTTGGATGAAATTTTGTTTTCTCCCTGCTGATGCAAAATGTCATGGATTTGTTTCTGACCCGGCTGAAGCTCCCTCAGTATTTATACATTATCCAGACCAACTTTCAAAGCATATTTTCTACCACTGCTGAGGGAGTCTAATGCACACACCCAGTCAGGGCAGCATCTGAATCCCCATTAACAACTCGCCCAAACCCTGGGGTAAACCACAGAGAGCAGCATCCTGGAACAAAGCTCATCTGGACACTTCCCAAACACTCAAGAAACATGCTAACTGTTGTTAATTAAATGGCAATCAGCTGTCTCCATGTAAAAAACTTTCCTACAGACCAGGGGGCCCTAAGATTAATCCTGTAAGGTGCAGAGCCCTTTCTGCTGAGCTCTTCCATGTTCTCCACAATGGTACAGAGAGGCTGCAGAGCTGCAAGACATCCCGTACCACATGAATTAGGCCCTCAGGCTGAATATCAGAAATGCAGAGCAGCAGGTTTATGAGTCAGTTCTAGGAATGTGAGAAAACTGGGTAGGAAATGGCTAAACAAATTGCAGATTTTTTTTTTTTATTATTTTTTTTAAAGCTCTCTGTATTGCGGTGCCAAGGACCCTTCCTACGCAGGCCAATTCCCCTCCTTCCCCTCACATCAAAAGCTCTTCAAAATTTGTTCCCATCACGCTTTCAAGCTGACGCACTCTCCAGCGTGTTCTCTGTAGTACAATGATATGACTCGAGAAACGCTTCAGTGTTTTTAACAGGTTTTTAAAAGTCAGTCGGGAAGCGGGAACACAGAGAAACCAGAAAGCTGCAGCACAGCGCAGTAACACAAGTGAGTGGGCTCCTCTCTCCCAGGATAGGAGATTCCCAGAAACAGGCGTTAGCCTGAAAATCCCATTTCACTGCAGCCCAGCGAGCCGGGCCTCGGCAAAGAGCCTTTCCTGGAAAAGCAGGGAGAGCGTCATAAAATCCTCAGGTTTCATCCCTGTGGAGTTTTGCAAGCTATTTGCAAAGCAGTCCGCTCGAGCACACGGAGAAGCAGCCTGGCCTTCCTCAGATGGGGTTTGGGAAGCGCAGCCCACACTTTAGGAAGGGCGACTGTGTTTCTACCACAGGTCCACGGCAAGCCCGGGGTGCAGGCGCCGGGGTCGGACGTGCCTTCCCCCGTGCCGGCAGCGAGGGGACGGGGAGCAGGGCAGGGAGGCAGCAGCTTGTTAAGCCACGGCAAGTCACTCGCTCCCCATCCCTGCTCGGCGAGCCCAGGCACGTGCGGCTCCATCTGGCACGGAGCAGGAGAGCCGCTCCACCAGGACACAGCAAGACGCGCTGCCTTTGCGGCACACGCGCCAGTGGGTCCCGGCTCCTGCCAGTCATCGCTCGTGATCCCCTTCCATCCCCTGGGATGACTCAGTCCCAGTCTCTCCCAGCACCGCCGGGAAAAATCCCAGGGTACTGCACTACGGGAATCTGCTCTTCACTCCTCGGCAAGGCAAAGGCAGGTGCTCTACCAGATGGCAACAACTCAGCTGAACATTAAAAGATGTATCCAGCATCGGAACCAAAGGAGTCTGAGCCCACAAGCCTCTCCGTTTGATATACACCATTTTGGACCATAGCCAAGAAGGGAATTTATTTATGGACATGCTCCTTTTCGCCAGGAACCCACCTACGCTGGGCTCTGCCACCTCTACGTCCACCTCACTTCTCTTAGTTAGCAAAGACAACCCGCTAAGGGACATCTAGAGACCTCAGTGGTCTGGACCTGTCATGCTCAGCCAGGTGACAAATATGTCCCGTCCCCCTCTGGGATTGCATTCAGATTGCACAAGGCAGACAGCAGATGGGAAAGTCAGGCTGTAGCTGAACCGGGAATAGCATCTACATTGCTGGTAATCACAAAATATAGCTGCAGAATTCAGACAGGCTGGGATGTCACCCGGCGCACAGGAGATGGATTATATTTCTAATTTCACTCTAAGTCTAAGGGCAACAAAGGCAGCCAAGTAAAATACCTTTTGATCTGCGACACGTCTCCCATGGCTTGTAAGGGGAGGTTTAGAAAGATCAAGCCGTGGAGGAGTCGGCACCCCGCTGAAATGAGAAGGCAGCTTCCGAAACCTCTCCGCTAGCAGCAGCAACATTTGGCTCTGGGGCCACCCTAGGACAATCTCGCCAACGCAGGAAAGACCTGATGCCATTTTAACAGTGAAAGTTTGCATTTTGCAAGCTTCTGCGAGGGGCAGTCTGCAGCTGAGGGGTCCCACTGCCTCGACTGCCAGGAATTACCATCGCTTTACCTCTCCCCAGCCCTCTTGCTCCCACATGAGGCTACCAAAGAGCCCTGCCATACACAGCCCAACACCAGCAAAACATCCCACCCCGACAAGCTTCAGGCTCACGGCCTCGGTACAGCATCGTGAGTGACGGGGCAGGGAGATGCCCGGCTGTGCAGCCACATCGCTGCGGAGAGAGAGGAGCCAGCGCAACTCGTGAGCGTAACTTGTGTGGAGCCCAAGGGCTGCACATACTCGAGATGTTAATAGTGCAGATTTAGAAGGTCACTGTCCTCAGCATCACTGCTTGCCCTTGAGACATCCTTGTCAAGGGAATGAAAATCATCTCCTGCCTGAATTCTGCCAAGGATTCCATCTAAAATCCTTTCTTTGTCTTGCACCAAATGCAAAACATGCATTAAATCAACACCCCTGGTGTTTTATGACCCTCTTCTCACTAGAGAGGCAGTGCTGGACTCCAGGCGAGCTGGAGACATTCCCCCAGCCTTTAGCTCCCAGATCCACCCTCATCCATTTTCTGCCTCAGCTACACAACAAATGTGAGGGCGACTCAAGTTTATAATGCAAGTTTTATGAAGCAGAGCTACGACACGATGGAAACGCGGTGACAGGACAGGATTCAGAAGGCAGCGTTGCAGAACTCTGCGCAGATGCGTGCCCTGCCCATCTCCAGCCAGGACATCACTTTACGAGGCTGCAAATATATTTCAGGACTTCCCATGAGAAGTGGAAGAAAAGGTACAGCTTTAATGCTGCCCCATTTCTACCATGTATTGATCAGATATTGGTGTTCTGGAGCAGCAGAGAGCTCTCATCAATTAGGAAGACACTCCCTGCTGCATTAAGCCCTGCAGACGGCAGGCAGAAGCCCTCAAAGGCTGACTCAGAGAGCAATTCCTTTCTGTATTATTGCATTTTCAATACGAGACTAATCTCTAAGAGGTTACATTTATTCCCATCATCAAAAATTGCTAACTGGATGAACGATAGCCCCAGTAGTCAGAAAGCAAGGGCACCATAGGGATATCTGCAAACAACCCCAGCAAAACAGGACAGAGCAGCAAGGAGACCATTGGTTTGCCGTAAGGACACGCTACACGGGAGGGAAGAAGCGCCTCTCTAGGGAGCTGCCAGACTCTACGTTACAAAGCACATTACAGACACGGACAGATAATAATTCCTAAAGAGGTGTCAAGAGAAGAAGACGGACCAACAGAAGCTCTCGCATCCTGTGCTGTGTGACCAGCTACCGTCAAAGACCATCCTCCAAAGAACCTGCTCCCATCGTACCCACGCCAAATTTCAGACTCGGGGAGGCTGGTTCATACCACAGTACTCAGGCGGTGGAAATGCAAGAGATTTGTGATCTGAGGCCTCCATCTGCCTGGACTGACGATGTCACCTGTCACCTGAGATTTTGCAGGCTTAGTGCAAGGAGTAAAACTGAAAAAGAAAAGAAGGAAGGCTGGGGAAGGGAAAGGTGTGAGGAAGAGCAGGAGGGTGTAATTGGTGCCTGCAGAGATGGTGCTTTTGCAGAGAGAAGAGTCGTGAGACACAGGTCAGGAATCCCAGACTTTGGTAAGTGCTAAAGGCAATAATTCATGTCCTTTCAAAAGCGAGTAAAAGGACAGCTGCGGATCCTGCATCCCAGCTCACATTGTCAGCAGAATGGCCTGACCAGCTCCTGCGCTTTGCAGGAAACCAGAAAAACCAAAGATGAGGCCTCGGTGGGTGACAGGAGAGGGTGCAGACAGCCAGAGCCACTGGAAAGAAGGCTGAGATATTCATTCCTCCGTCTCACAGCTCGCTGTTACCACCTTGCTGCCAGCAGAGACCACAGCTCCACTGACTGCAAATGTCGCATAAATGCTCTTCACCCAACAAACTGACCCAGTCTAGCACCAGTCCCGCCTGCAGCTCACACACCTACCCAGCTCCTCCTGCAGAGCAGAGGGGCACACAGTGCTCAGCAGCTGGAAGAGACCTGGGCAGTCATCAGCTCCATCAGTCAGGGACATCGTAATCCCCTGTGGCACTGTGCGGTGACTCTCCGAATCCTCTCTCTGACCTGAATCGCTCCCGCTTGGCTTCCAGAGTTTGGAAACCGGACCCAAGCCGAGGCCATTAAGGAGAACTAGGTAAGAGCAGCAAAGAGCAGAACAGCTCACAGCCCGCCGTGGCATCCAGCCAGGACTTTGTACCTGGCACCCGAACGCCGGTGCTTCAGAGGAAAGAAAAAGCTCCCCGTTCACGTGGGCTGCTCCACGCGTTGTTTCCAAATGAACACGTTTCCAGAACTCAAAGAGCTGAGATGGAAGGGGCAGGAGGCAGCAGGGGAGAGTGCTCAAAGCAGGCAGGGTTGAAATCTTCTGGAGTGCTTTCCGATGCCTTGATCTACCAAGGCAAGCAGCACACACACGGATCGCAGAGACAGTAAAACAAATCTGCTCGCTGTCTAGCTAAGAGGCATTTCTTTCATGCTACAGCAACTGCTTCCTGTAATCAATTCACTGCTGAGGCCACAAGACAACAGAACATGTTTTTTCCCCAAAACAAGAAGTTGATTTCAATTGATCTGAAGGTGGAAACAGCCTCCTGTTATCCCAGAAAGGCCAGGACCCCAGGAATTGCCAGGTACCCCTCGGAGCCTCTTCTGCTCAGGGCCAGCTTTCCCTAGCCCCCGTGTTTCTGGACCAAGGAGGAACTGGCAGCAATCACCGCTGCCAGAGGGAAAGCTGGCCCAGTAACTTGCTGAGTGAGCAGAGCCCTGGCTGGGTGCAAGGGAAAGTGCAAGCCGTGCTGCGGGATGCCCGTGCTGAAGCCCAGATCCATTTGTATTCCACAGGATCCTCTTCTCTGCCTGTTAGCACAACAGACAACGGGGTCCCCCTCAGAAGCCGAGGCTGGGATGAATGCTCAGCACTTGCTCTGCTCAGCAGAAATGCTGTTTCTATTCGAGCTCCTGTAGCTATGCCCTCCTGCTGAGGATGGGTTTTGCCACAGTGCTGGTTTGTTAGACTGCAGTAAGCAGGATCTTACCAAGATTCATTACAAGAGAGGTGCAGGAGCATCATTTCACGAGCATCCCTCCCAAAGGATGCAGCACTGCTCTGCAGACTGGAATCCCAGGGGCTCCGAGGCAGGTGGGCAGCAGCCTGGTGTCAGGAGGCTGACAGCTGGTCATATCACGATATGATATTGCAGCACAGGTAGGCAGCAGCTTCTTGTCATAAAAGCTTGACAAAACTGTTTTTTAAATCCCTCAATTTTTGAGCTGGTCTGGTTTTTTTTAACCCTGTCACAATTCTCTACCACAGAGGACTGGTAATTTCTTCTTCTGTTTCTCAGCAATCCCTCTAGAGCAGAGCATAGCAGATTTCCCTAATTCACATTATCAGCACCATTTGCCTCATGAACAACAGGAGGACCACCTGAGATTAAAAGGAAAGCTGTTGCCCTTTGGGTTTTCCTCTCTCATAGGCTACACAATGTCTCTGCTTTTAGCCTCCTGCCTCAAGAGCCACACGGAGTTTAAATCCACTGCCCACCAAATGAACAGTACATGCAAAACCTCTCTTAAAGAGCAGAAAATCTATTCCCTTCCTAGGCTGTTAGACGCCATGGATAATTGATACATGACTCCACGAGATAAAGAAATAAACCATTCTTCCTTCCGGAGGCCCCTTCTGCCTCTGACTCTCAGAGCTGGGTAGCCTTTAACCTTGAGTTCTTGCATTAATGCCTGCACACAGCCAGAACAGGGATATCACACACGCACTCAGCTCATCTCCTGGGGTTTCGCTTTCTTCTGCCCCTGAATAATGGCAGCTTTGTCCTTTAGTAAATGAAGGAGCAGCCAGTTTATTGTAGGCCCAGCTTGTTCTCAAAGATAAACCCAGTGAAAAATGTCACCTGCTGATTTGAACCGCCCTGTGTGCCACTTTAGCAGCTGCTCTATCCCAAACACCCATTACCATCAAACAGGTAGAATAATGGAAGTGTATACAGCATATATACATAAACATGAGAGCTGGAGGAAAGATGGCATTTTGTCTCTCAGCCCTGCAGGCCTGGCTTAGAGAGCTGCTTTGTTTAGGCGTGACAACAGCCCAGATTCACAACGAAGCTCCGTCACTGCCCCGTTGGCACTGCTGCATCCAAGGGCAGAATTTACAGCAGCTGGACACCAGGTCCCCTGCAGACCACCCAGCTCAGGGCAGTAAAGTGGGACCCCCAGCAGTGATGGGGGTCAGGAGGCAAGTGTCCTGGCAGCACAGCAGAGCTGCCTTGGACTTCACTCCCGGAGGAGTTTAATGCATGTCCACACTTAGAGAAGCTGTGGGGGCTCTGGCGACGTATCAGTTATTACACAGCTACAGGGCAGAGGAAGGCAGGAAAGTGCAAGTGCTGTTTGCAAAACAGCTGCCCAGAACCACCTCCCATCCCAGTTATCACTAGCAGACTCAGCTCCGCGAGCACCAGAATTAATTTAAAGCCATTTCCAAGCAAAGGCAAGCAGTTTAATTCTGCTGCCCTTTGGCAACCCTGCTTTGATTTCTTACTGAGGTCCTGAAACAAATGGAAGGCTTGGATTCAGCTTAGCAGAACACAAACAGGAAAGCCATATGATAAATTACCTTTGCAGGCACGAAGGATTCACCTGGGACAGTGCTATTACCTAGTAACCAGGAAGCAACCGCCGGTTATCAGCGTCACATCTAGCTTTTGCGAGCGCAGCTTTCACCTATGATGTGAGTATGTGGGAGACACCAGCTCTCTCATTACTCCCGGGCGAAGCAGCTCCAGCAGCCTCACCCGTGGGGCGATGTTAAAGGAGTCGTAGCAGCAGCAGCAGCATCCTGAGACTTGGCAGCTATCCACAGCCCTCCTGGGGTGTTTAAATTTACTGTCATCATTAAGGACAAAGACGCAAATGTCAAACGCAAGGCATCCTGTAATGGATTTAACGCAGGCTGGAGAGGAGTTAACTGAAATGCAGAGCATTCGTCTTGCTTTAAGTAATTATCCTTGCAGGAAGAATACTGCTACCAAAAGCAAGTCTGCTGTAATTTCTGTCACCTTCCTCCTGACCCCTTCTCCTATTTAAAATTTCTGGCTAGCTTAACCGAAAGGAAAGCAAGACTGGCTCATTAATGAAGGTACAAAGAATAACTACAGCAGGTTGGGATGGAGTCCACACGGTAATCAAAACAAGGCTTTGTAGTTAGCACTGAATTCCTGCTGTCTCAATTACGTTTGTGGAGCCTACCCCGTGCTGCACGCAGCTCTGCTGTGGGGAGACTTTTCTTTGTGCCTTATTGGCTGCGCGCAGTGGTACTGTGAGAGCAGTTTCCTTGACAACATTTTTTTTTTTTAATAGAATCTTTTTTCTTCTTGCCCCACTCCATGGCTGCAAGATCAGGCCTGACTTTGAATCCCAGTTGCAAAGATACCAGGAATACGAATTAGCATTACATGAAAGGGAACACTCCAAAAGCCTTTTCCTAACGCCAAGGTCCCTGTCCCACACAGCTTGCAGTGCGACCAGTGGCAGAGGAGCTAAAGTAACAGTTGGGAAGAAAGCGATTATCATTAAGTTGTGCATTATGCAGTTCTTCCTCCAGATTTTTTCCTGCTAGCATGACAACATTTTATTACCCTTCATCTTGTTTTCGGTGTCTAAGGAGCAGAGAAAGGAAGAAATCTACGGCACATACCCACCCTACCACAAGCCATTCCAGCACGGGTCATGCAGCAGGTGCTCTGCGGTACAATACACTCCGGCTGACTCCCCCAATGCACCAGCCAGCCCCTCCATCCCCAAGGGGTCCATCAAAGCTGCATTTTATCTCCCCTGCGCCTGATCTGACGGCAGGAGACCCACTGACTGACTCACTGCCCTCAAGCAACAGAAACAAAAAAGCTCATCTCTCATTATTAGGACTAGTCAAAGATCTTCCAGCAAAACAGATGCTCCCCTCCCTGCCAAACGCTGAAATGATGGGATTGAAGCATTCTGCAGGAACATATCGATCCCATCATAGTTCTCAAAAAAGCAGGAGGCTCTGCCTGCACTCCTAGCACTTCAAGCTCGCAGGCAGCAGGGCTGAGCAGCAGCGAGGACTGGATGTCAACAAGCTGCTGCTATTTTAACATTTCCCCCCAACCCCACTCAGTGCCAGCCTGATGAGTTCTGCTGCCATTTTCTCTAGGAAAATTTCTTATTTCAGTCTTAAAGACATTTACATGCCACACAAGAACATCCTCTTCCCTTTTATTGTTGGAAATTGAAATTTGAAATTGAAATGGCAATAAATCATAAAGCAGCACAAGAGTCAGCCTGCATGCAGAATAAAGGTACCCCAATGCACTAAGTCTAGTCAATTGGAATAACCAGCTCAGCAAGGCCATGCCACCCAGCAAGCTAATGATCCGACAGCCTTCTGGATAACAAGGACAATAAAAAACAGAAACAAAACAGTAGCCCAGGAAGGTCACAAGCTCCATACGCACGGCCTTGCCAAAGACAGCACAAGGCTTTCTGAATATTATTTCAGTCAGGGGTTCACGCTGTGCTCTCCATTCTCTGCAAAATACTGCAGATGTTAGTAGCCCCAGCCTCCCTGCTTTGCTGGGAGCAGGGGGCCTTTCACAACATCCTATTCTCCAACTCACTGCATGTGCATCCCCTCAGGGTGCTTGTCACCGAGAGGTTTGTTTCGGTAAAGGACTCCAGTCATCAGCATTCAGTCCCTGCTTTCCAGCAAAACGACTTCAGGAACTACAGAGGATGTCCCACATCCTGGGACCAGATTCGCTCCCTTGGTTGACTTTGTGCAGCCCTAAAGGACTCACGTCATTACTCAGTGATTTTGGTTTCCCTTGCGGGACAGAGAAGAAGCGACTCCTTACCTGGTTCTTTTCCCCCCCTTTAGCTCTTCTAATCCATCCACAGATTTGAATCAGGGGTTTTCCTCTGGTGTTGGCTCCCGGTGTCCCTTGTTTGTCTCCATCTACAGAGTCAAGCCCTGTAAGAAAGGGCACAGACATAGCCACCTCAAATTCTAGCTATCCTCCCAGTATCACTGCAGCCACTGCCAAAATAAACCAGCTTTTCTAGCAGCCTCTAAATCTCACCCACCGCTGTTTCTTCGAGAGGCAAGCTCCTTGCCATTCACACCACTACCCCCGCAAAGCACTCGGGGACTCAATTACCTGGTACCAACCACAACCCTGAAATGAGGATCTGCTCAGTCATCCAAAGAGAAATGCAAAAGCCCAGGAAGGGGAGCTCCTGTCCTGGGTGGTACAGCTGCACCAACCAAGTCTGTCAGATAGCCCACAATTTTGTGACATAGCCTAGTTTTCTTTTTGATGTCATCCCACCAATCAGTAGTAGCAGGATCTAGACTAAATACATGGCATGAAAAACAATTAAGACTTCACTTACGTCACTTCATTCATTGATGACGGTGATTTAAGTTCTGATGAAACAAGCAGTCGGAACAAGGGAAGGTCCTAAGATTTAGCTCCATACCAAAGGTTTTGGGTTTTGCAAAAGTATTTAACATAGGACTATCAAGGTAATGATGCCTACATAGCCCTTGGACAGCCTAAAATGAAAGGTGTTCCAGATACACCTGTGAAAAGCATTACCTGTTACATCCCTTTGGTACTTAATCAGGCATAAATCCAGTTCTAGACAGCATTCCCTCACACCTCCATTTCCACGGACGAGTCAAGCGGCTATCCAATACCCCCAACTTCGTACCCCTACAAATTCAGCCAAGCCAGCCTCCAGGACATAGAGATGAATACAGCAGTCCATTTACCAGAGCCTAGTCACTTACTACAGCGCTCGGCTGCAAATAACTGTGTGCTCCAAGTGCCTTAGTCCAAGTATCCTTCTGTCTTTGTTAGGGAACATCACAAGTCAGAGCCAAGGCTCTGGCCATCTTTAGCATGCATGTGAACATCATTGTCTGGAGCGGTGACACTACACAAATCCAGAGAGACAACAGGGTTGATAGAAACCTTAACGTTTTACTTCAAGATCTATTTACTGACAAAAAGCTGTTCTTCCCCTCCCCCAAGGAACATGTACTTCAAATGCTCTCTGGAAGTGATTCGCAAGCATTAAGACTAAGTTACATGATTTATAATTTTTTAGTTAAGAGAACACACACTATTATAAAAGTGCCAACCATGATTCCTGCAGTTTCTTTCCCCATGCACAGTCACTCCACTCTGCTTATCATTCTTAATTGCTCCAAAAGTAGCATCTTAAGTAATATAAATATGCATGTGATTAAATGTTATCTCCAGTTAAAGTATCAGTATCTGAAGCCGCCTAGATGTTAAGAGAAAAAAAATTAACAAGAGAAACAAGTAATTCATATCATACAGGAGTTCTCAGCTCCAATTAAGTGCATGATATTTTTTATACTGAGTAGCCTTTGATTAATAAGACATTTCACTTTTGTGCATGGTAACCAAAAGGCAGAAACTTTGAAAAACAAACAAAGCAAAAATTTGGTGTTAAAAAAAACCCCAAACCAACAAACCATAAACCTCTACAAGTACAAAGAGGAGCTGGAACTTCACAGTTACTGCTGCCAGTCTCACAGTCAAAGTGGTTTATTATCTCACTGCCAACAGGGACTAAAAATTTCTTCTAGTACACTAGTGGGAAAAATCTGATAAATATTGGAAACACGATACTGATTTGCAAGTAACATATTTCTTTGATGGCAGCAAAGCAAAGCTGACTGGATTGTTATCTGCGAAGCCCAGAAAATAGCACCACAGTATTATTTAAATAAATTATACAGATACGCAGTGGTATTCCACTACCAAGGAAGGCAGACTTACTGGGATCCAGGACTCTAGAAACTCACCCATTGTTACCCCAAAACAATATCACCATTCAAGCTCTGCCAGGTGGCAGGGTGTCTAGTCTTGTCCAGGGCACAACAGAAAGTTTTGCAACAGGTCTTTGACAGTTCTTGGGAAAGTTCAGAGCTGTTGCTTGGTTTCGGGGTTTGTTTTGTTTGTTTAAGGTAAGTTTACACTTTTTTAAACAGGTAATTTGAAAGGAAGAGAACTGTTCCTGACTCCAGCACTGTTCCCTCTTCTCAAAGGTAGAACAGCCTTTCCCACCAGCAAATCCAAGCCATGTAGTACCCAGTGGTGATTAGTAATACAAGGGGCACAGGGCAAACTTGTCCGAAGGCCTTTACAAATGAGATTACAGAAGAACACTTAACATTAATGAGCTGCAATAAATTCATCAAGAGCCAGAGGGAAGACATTTTACTGCAAGAACTTTATTGCACTACGTTCAAGTGCTGAACCAAGTATTGTGCCTACTGGACATTGGTCACAATTCCACTCCCCCCATTTGTGTCTACACTGTATGACAGTCTGCACTTTTCACTATTTTTCCTCAATTAAGGTTGCAGAGTCATAGCGTATGATAATTAGTACATTATAAATCAGAGTAAAACTAGGGGGAAGAATGCAAAGTTATACATATAGCATGTAAAATTTTTTTTATTGTTCTTCAGAAGGGCTTGGGGTTTGGTTTTTAATCCAGCTCAACACCTTCCCCTCCAATCTGACTTCCATCATTTGTCAAATCAGCTTTAACTACCAGTATTTCATTTTACTAAAAACATCAATTTTAATTTGCAGAAACAGTTAGAACATTAGGCTTCTAGTTTGTGAGGGAAAGGAAAAGGCCAGAATTCAGCAATTTCGGCATCATCTACCTTCCACATGGACTCAAACATCACCAAATACGTTACTTCCCTAATGTAGGCACTGACATCACAAACACTTTCGCGTCTCCTTTATCTATTAATCAGAAACGTTACACATCTTAAAGGGAGGAAGGAACTCAGTACAACAACACAGCTTGAGTCAGGGTACAGACCGAGTTTTGTGGAGTGCAGTGTTTTGTAGCCATGGACCTCAAACAGGTCTGTTGGCATATCTATAAAATGAGGGGCTTGACAAGTACCATTACTTTTTGCTTAGATTTATAAATCCCTTCCAGGAATAGAATTCTAGAAGTCCATTACTTGTGTTCTGAAAATGCTTGTGCAGCTAAGCTGCAGACTAAAAGCAGAAGTCTAGAACAGGAAGAAATCCTGTGAAGGCAGTTCACATCTCCAGCAGCTGAGGTATTGGTAAAAGATGGGTACCAGCCTACACCTACTACAGGCACAAACCAACAAAAGCCTTTGGTGCTCCACAGCAAAAGATCACAGCAGAGTATGACCCTAAACCTGTATTCAAAGCCTTCAACGGCTGAATATTACAGACATAATGTCAAGTTGAAAGCATATGAGTGCCCTGCCCCAGTAGTGACCTAAGTTAACAAGTGTTTGGTAGAAGTAGCCTAGCTGAAACTGCTTATTAGAGGCCTTAAAATTACTTGTCTTGATTAATTCACTGACAACACCAGTGGCCCTACAAAGAGAACATGGTGCCAGTCCACACTCCAAAAATCAGCCTGTGTACGGTCTGCCAATGGTGAATACATGATAGGCATGTCGGTGTGTAACTAGAGATTCTCCCTCCAAAACAGCCTAATAAAAAAATAACAAGGCAATCAGTGGTTAAACTGAACTGTACATGAGGGCTAGCCTGGGAAAATACCCATACTAGGCATTTATTCATGGACCGCATCTCTGTGTGCATACCATCTTTACCTCACATATGACACAAATTAGACCCTCCCCCCTAATCCTGATTTACTGTATTCAGCAAGCCAGAGAATCTAGGCAGCAGCAAAAAGCCCTTTCTTCTTCCTTATGACAGATAAATTAATTTTAAGTACTTGTCTGAATTGCCCCTTGCTCACCTAGGACACTTTTGAACATCAGTCTTCTGCCAGGATAGATTTTCTATCTAGCAACAGAAAGACAATTAAAACTTCAGCCAAATTCTTTGGAAAAATAGGACTGACATACATACACATAAAATCACACACACATGCATACACATACACACACACACACACTCACACAGTTAAAAGCACTGTCTCCCACCAATCAGAAAAGGCCTTTAGCAGATTCACCAAAGATATGAGGCAGTGAGTCTTCTGTTAAAGCCCACCAGGAAGTTTTTTCACACCTGCAGAGTCTGATCACCATGTAGACATACACCACAGACATCACCGCATCTCTAGAATATGCCCAGGTTGGGCTTAAGGCTGTCAGACTGCTCCCATACAGCAACAAAGGCTCCTCCTCATGTCTCTCTGCAAGGTCCCAGCAAGGTTTAAAAAAAAAAAAAAAAAAAAAAAAAAAAAAAAAAGGCAACTCCATTTAAAAGAGTCCCATAGCAATTAATGTATCAGGCCCTAACTGTGGGGTACTTTCCTCAAATCAAGAAAATAGTTTCTGCACAAGCCAATGCTCTGCTGGTTTTCCTTAGACATAAAATTTACTTTATTTCTTTTCTTAAAAAGTTAAAAATACAGAAGGTTCAGAAACTGATTTTCTCCTTGCAGATGTTCAAACTGCAGCTTAAGGAGAAAACAATCCTTCACTGAAATGTTTCTCTTAATTTTTTTTTTTTTACTTTTATTTTTTTCAATCATCACCACTATTAGGACAGAGGTTGAGGAGCACTGACTCCACCACTAATTTGATGACGTAGTTTGATTCCAGATTCACATTTCCAGGTGCCAAAAGTCCAGAAAACAGCCATGCTAACTTCTGCCTTCGTTTGAGATTTTTTTTTTTTTTTATTGAACACAGCAGTGACCGTTGGCATCTTTGAAGCGTAATCGCATCTTAGGTCGGTATTTTTCAAGGTAAAGCAGCTGTTTGGAATTGAAAGCTCCCCTCCTTTTCCTAAAACAAAGAGAACGAAGGCTAATATCAATGGAAAAAGTACTGCTTCAATCACTATATACATTCTAAGGCAGATTAGTCCTCATTTCAAAGCTTTTCTGTATCTACAAAAGAGCATTTCGGCTTGGTTCCATATCCATTGACACTTTGAGGAAGGATAAACCAGGCCAGCACATGCAGTTCATCACCTACATGCCAATATTAAAATCAAAATCCAGTTCGCAAATTTCAGCATATTCTCTTGGATTGGGAGAGTTTATTTCCATTGCCACCAGTAGTCACTGAACATCAAGGTCACCCTTTCCTTGCAGATGCATGTGCTACTTATTATATTAAGACAGACCATGACATTCAGATACAAATATATAAGAGGTTCTCAGAAAAAAGCTTCTCGGTATAAAATGTACCATACCCAGGAAGAGAATAAACAGAATTTAAGAGAGGAAAGATTCAGAGAAATCTGTTGACAGCAATACAACTTACAAAGATAACTGAAGACCCTGGGAATCCATAAAAGGATGAACTGCTTTTTTGGCAAAGCTCATTCAACATAATCTTACCTGCTGGGCTTCATTTCAAGATCTGATGTTAGCATCACTAAACCAGAGCTCTGCAGTCTCATCCTTCACCAGTTTTGTTATTTTCCAGCCAGGGTCACTGCTGACATTTTCTGGGTAGATAACGCACTCACCCACAACACCTGTAGGAGTGCTTGTGCTCATCTCCTTGCTGCTTGGGGGCCTAACCTCACAAGATTTTTTTTTTTTTTTTTTTTAACTAGGAGCAACTAGTCCATGTTCAATTCATCCATGATTTTTACAGCCCCAGCCTAGACATTTTTTCCTCCCAAGTTCAAAATCTTTGAGTCTTAGATCAAAGGCTTAATACATAAGCCCACATTTAAAAAAAAAAAAAAAAAAATCACCTTTTAATCCTCATCTCTAAAAATAGGAAAGGGCAAAAGCCTCAGCATTAATGTCGAACTCATGATGCGTATTATTGTCAGGATATACGACTAGAAAACAAATCAGAAATCTAACAAGCTTTGCTGAAGACACATGCTGTTCAAATACAACGTAAACTGAGAGATTTCTTGAGAATGGGGAAGTTTAACTTACTGCCTTATAAACTGAACTGCATCTTCGTACTTCATTCCACATTCAATGAGAGCAAGTGCAACCAGTACAGGAGCCCTGAAAGAGAAATCAATATCTAAGGAAGATCTAGAGAAACAATATACCAAACCCCTCAAAATACATCAAATTTATCTATTAACAGATGGCTTAAGTATCTTCTCTTTAAGCAGTATCTGCAGAAAGACATTTGCCTGCTGAATACCAAATGTAAAATTTGTTTTAGTAGACAGCTCTGCTTCCAGTACACACACAAAAAAATAAAAATCAATAGCTCCTTAGTGTTTGGGGCGTGAAACAATAATTCTAGATTTTTATGCTTTCTCGTTTCACTATAACCTAATTTTCTACTTGAATAAAACAAGTGTGTAATACCTCTTGCATGTATTCTTCTTCTAGTGAGACTGTAGATTTAGCTGTCTGTGAGACAGATCTACAAAGCATTGAACAGACAACTTCTTTAGATTTATTTTTTCTTTGTAATTATATGCTCTACATGGAACTAGGTGTTCCAGGGACAAGAGAGTAAAACTTTCTACTTTGGGGTCCACATTTGGAAATCAGTTAAATGTTAAGAGCTGGCTTTTCAAACAAGCACACATCACAGTACACACTGACTTTCTCCTGCATTGATGTTCACCCCACTAAACACAGTTGCAACAGGCACCTCTGACAGTAGAGTAGTGAAGGTTTAAACACATGCTAGCAATTGGACAACTTGTACTGATGGCTAAACAAAAACATAGTTCAGGAGAAACAGCTCTCACTATCACTGCCATGCTGCACCTCCATGAACAGAATTATTCACTTTCCAAATGAAAAAAATTGAAACTTCAAAAGTCACTTGAACACACACACACACAAAAAAAAAAAAGACTGTCCCTTTTTACTACAGTTGAAGTTCAACTCCCTACTACAGGTAGACAGTTCTCCAGATTAAAGCAGAATCTGTAAAGCTCCTGCTTTTCCCTCTGCCTGAAGAAGTCTGAGAACAACAGCAAAAAGGTCATTCCGTAAGGAATAGCTACACAACATGAGCTTATGTGACATACAGAAGATGGAAAGCTTCTGATACCCTTTAGCCTGATATTATGCAAGAAACAGAAGAGTTGAAAATCACTTGAGTTACATGTGGCCACCTTCCTAAGGCATTCCTCAGATCAAAATAGAGCAGAAATGGATAAACAAATGTTAATTGCCTTGGGTTTTTGGCTCTTGTGTCTTTAAATATTGTCTGTTTCTCCCTCTACCTCTTTATTTCCCCCATATTTTCTTCTCTAGAAGTGGAAATTTAAGAACTTGATGCACTCCAACTCTGCTTACTTATTTCTTTAATCCACCTTTCTTGCCCACTCATTCATATCCTTAAATATTAACAGTCCCATGGTAATTGTAAGAATACTAACACTTAAGCTCCATTTCCTCCTAGCCCATAGGATAAATATAACATTTAGAGATTACATTTGGGAATATGAATGTAGCATTTAGCTTTCCCGAATCAGTCTTTTTTTCATTTTGTCTTGAAAGGAAGTTCTTCCCAAAGAAGGAAGTTACATTTTGAGTGGTGAGGAGAGAAATATCAGTGTGCATGTGAGCAAGAAATACAAGCCTAACTCTTCTTGAAACTGAAATGAAGCCACTTTCGAGTAAGAAAGCAATTGAACCAGTTTTTCTAAATGCTTTTTTTATTACCACAAGGCTTAACAGTATACCAGTTGAAAACAGGAGGAAATTTAAAAAAAACCCCTACTGTACAGCCTTAGAAATTGTACTATACATGTATATTGCATTTGCCAAGAAGCACAAGAGATTTTATTGTTTTAGCGCAAAGACATATACTTTCAAATTAATAGCATCTCTAACTGCTTGCATCGTTCATGATTGACAGAAGTGTTCTGAAGAATCTCTCCAAGTTTTTCCTGTCATCCTCGATCAGAGGTATGAAATTACTGAAAGTTTAAGCTGCAATAAATCTCTCTTGCTTTAATGAGACAAACTTGATGGTGCTGCTTTAAAATGTCATTTGGGAGAAAACAAGAGAAATTGGCATTTACTTAACATCTTCCATGACCTACCTCCCAAACAAACTAACTTTAAGTCCAGTGTAAAAATAAGACAGCAGAATACTAACCTTCCCAACCCTGCAACACAGTGAACAGCAACACAGCATCCAGGCTCTTCACGAAATTTGGTTTTCAACAGGTTTAGCCAGTCGTCAACTATCTGATTCGGGGGTGGTGCTCCATCATCAAATGGCCAGTCCTTTGAAGGAAAAAAAACTACTTTACCTATATGGATTTCAATTCATAATCAACAGCAAGGCAACCATAACTGGAAGAAGGAAAATACTGCATTCAGCAAGAAGTGCATATTATGCACACAGTTCTGTGGGTGTTTTTCTGGTTGCACAAAAGTTTGCAAGTCAATATCATAATGCAACAGTAAACATTTAACAACCATTTAACTGCACTTTTCAATAAAATTTCAATAGAACTGTACACCAACTCCTTTGTAGTATAGAATTTTTAGAAAAATAGCTGCCCTTGAAATCTCATTTTATTAAAAATATTTAAAAATCAATAGACATTTCAAATAAACATTTGAAAGATGAGAACTCTGTAGACTTTTGCCTGTGGTTGTGTCAACCTTTTAAAATACTATTTGTACTTCAGACTCTGTACAGAGGAGAAGCTACTTCATAACAATTCAAGAGGATCAGAAGAGGAAAAGGTACTTCATAATGACTCAAACAGATCAGCTTGTTCAGCTGCCATGAATCCAATAAGCAAGACAGTTAAAATTACCTGGGTATTTTCAAGTCAAAAAAACCACATTCACAGGCAAAAAGAAGAGAGCTTAGACACAGGCAGTCAACAACGAAGCAGCATCTACAATTACATTTCTGCCATTAAAGGGGTAGCCAACATTTAAACTACCTAGGTCACATTTAGTATCATCAACATGGCTGTCAATCAAAACTACATGCGAGAAGCTTCCCATTTTCTCGAGGTCACAGCTCTCCCCTGGAACTTGTGCTAAGTGGAGTACTACATGTCCTACATTTCAAGACCAAGCACAACATCACATGCTTTGTAATCTCCTCAGACGCAGGGAGTGCTGTAGAAAGAGCACTCCTAGATGCGAGGGAAAAAGTAATACTTCGTAGTTATTTAGCACTTTTCATTAGACTAATGCAACACATTTTACAAGACAGACTCATAGCCAGAGTTTCATATTATTCAACCACCTCTCCAAATGGTAGGGAAATT
>JAVJGG010000021.1:2637513-2652091 GCA_035590195.1 Aviceda cuculoides
AAAGGAGCCCTCTTCTTCCTCCATTGGCTAGAAATAAGTCTTTCATGTAGTATCTTGAGAACAGGTTAACATGAAGTAATATTCCCTGAAGCCTGAAAGAAGCATGCAGAAACTCTGAACGAGTACAACCAAAGATAAAAATCCGCCAGACTTTTCATTTTGAAAAGCACTTATTGCTACCCTAATACTTCCTGAATAGCAAGTACAGCCTAGCACAGACGTCAGCCCAAGAGCACCTTATAAATGTGTCAGCACTTGAAAAAGCTGCAAGGTAGAAATCTGTGTCTCAGAACTACAAAACCAAAAACCTTTAAGTTACTGAAATAACTTTACATGCTATTAATTCAGAAAGATACACAAAGTCGGAAGAGTGCAGAGAACTCCTTCTTTAAAGCAATGGGAAATTAAAAATATCTGGGACACCACAGCAAAATAAAAGGCTATAGAAACAAGATCATAAAGTAAAACTTGTTCTTTCTAATAAAAGGCTTTTATGAGATTTTCCACTCAATCACACAATGCTAGCTGTATTATTTTAGGCCCAGCGTCATTCACTGTCCCAGGAAGAGATGTATGGACTGCCAAGAGAAGAGGCATTACCCATTGCAAGATGCTTTCTTTTGAAACTGCCTTGCAAAGAACAGGATTTACATGCCAGTTGTGTGTCCTAGTTTTAGATTAAATTAAATCCTTTCCTTCAGACTAAATACAGCAGCTTACTACATTGTTTTAGCTTACATCTTAACCATCATGTCCGCACAACTCTTGTGCTGGCCTGAATTAACCACAATCATCGTTTCCCCACAGAGCATCACCTTCTCAGCAATGGTACACCACTGACATTAAATTAGCACTGATAAAACACTGCTGCATGGGACACTGCCCAGAATGAGCAAAAAGAATAATTCTGGGACTAGAGGAGTAATTGCAGCAAAGTTTTGCAGTTTTTTTCCTGATTATGAGTTCTGCCAGCATCACCTCCGAACTCCCGTCAGACAGGAGGGAAAACAAATTGCTAACCTCCACAACCAAAACAGTCATTAATAACCAGGATCATGCACCAAGACTGCACGAACAGAAAATACAGCTCTTTTGTACCACCCTGCAGTAGCTGGGAAGGAGGATAGGCAAGGAAGGGTTATTCTTATTTACCCTTTATCTGAAGCAGCCTTGCTCAGCAGAACAGCTCTGGGTTTGTCAGTAACAACAACTGCAGGATCGGCAATGCAGAACTGAGAAGGCCAAGAAGCAGTAACAGGACTTTAAAGTGACAAAGAACCCTTTCTTCAAAACCTGCGTGCAACTTGCACTGAAGTTATGGCAGCAAAACACTCCCAGAACTGCCTGCATCTGTGTAGGATGAGACCACAGCCACCAGCATGGAACTTTCCCACCTTCAATACCAGAGCCCATGGCAATGCAGTAAATATCGGATGGCAATGAAGTCACATCTCTAACACAGGCACTCCCGACTGCCTGCTAGCATTCAGGCGGTGGCCATTCTGGAAGGCACAGAGGGCAAAGGAATTCTGATCCAGGGATGAACAATAAATGAAGGACTGATAGAAGCTGAACAATAGAACGTGTCTTAGCTCCTTAACAAAACTATCGCAGCCTCCTTTGTTGCCAGCCAGCGCAAAAATACTTCCAGAAAAAACTACCAGTTTTTCTGATGTAATATTTCTACGTTAAAAGACCTTACATGTGAACATAACTGTAAGAACTGCAGAAGCCCACAGAAACTAAATCCATCCCCGCCTCCCGTCTCCTGGATTTAATCTCTGTTGATAAACATGCGCATGCAGTAGTACTACCTCAAGCATGAAACATCTAATTCTCTACTTTCTCACTATGCCATCTGCCAAAGCAACTCTGTAGCTGCCACATTCTACCCATCTTGGCAGTAGATGATCCTGTACCACGGCATGAGAGCAGGCTTTGCTAAAATGCTCTCATTTTCAGGGGTTTCACTATGCTTTTGACCTCAACAGTTTTAAAATAGACACTAATCTCCCTCAGGCTGTGTTTTTAATCTTAATGTTATTTTTGCAAGCAAATATTAGCTTTAAATAGTGACGTGTTATTTTCTCAGCCAGCTGGTAATTCAATACCATTTCTGAACAGCAACAGGACTCTGCTTTGAGAAAGCATGCATTTATAGGAAGGAAAAGCTATACAGGAGGTGGTTATGTCAGTGAGTAGTTAAGCTTATCTCAAATAGCGAAACGCTATTGCAATACAGTAAATTACTAAGACAACCTCATGACTGGGATCATCATGATCAGTGATCCCTGTCACCTCCTGCTTTCTGTTACCCTTAACAGATGCCTGGTGGATTTATGCTCTCTCCTGTTTTGCCTTCTGCAGCAGTGGAATACTAAGACCCGGCACGTACCAAACAGAGAGGCTTGTTAGCCAAGGCAAAAGCGTACAGACACAAGACTCTCACACGTGTTACTCAAAGCAAAAGACTCTCCAAAAAGAATGGTGCTTAGCAGAGCTGGCGGAAATACCATTTCCAGTTTTCAGAAAAGCTTCCTCAAAAAACTGCTTTCAGTTCAAATTTAGTCAACAAAGTTTTTTAAATTTTCTGAGAACCAAAATCCCCAAACTATTTCAGAAGTGCAGGCTCCAGAGCACTCCCCAGCTGCTGCAGCTGCACCAGGGGCCCCAGCCATGGGCTGGAGAAGGTGGATTTCACTCACAGCTGCAGCAGCCAAGGTCAGCTGGCCTCACAGGGCAGCCACTCTGGCAGAGCCAGACACCTGCAAAACTGTCCTATGTCTTCTACGAAGAACTCGGATCTCTGCTCTGGCAGAGGAACACAGAAATACTCTTAAGCCCCAGCTTAAATCAGGGCTCTGAGGGCTTCTACACCATGAGTTTAATCCTTCCAGTTTCTGGCAACCTTAGGAGTATCACAGCTAGAGGTTTCACAGCGGCATGCCCAAAACCACTGTGACATCCAAGTCCAAAACAGCTCTAGAGTGAACAAAAATGCTATTCCAGAGCACGGCCCTAGGAGCACTGGTAGCCCTGTAATGACTGATTTTTCCAACAACACTGAGGCACACGTGGCTGCCTGGAACTAGTGTAAATGCTTACTAGGGCCAGAAGCCAAGAAACCTGACTGACCTGTACGTAGAGTTTTCACAGTTATGCCAGGATACAAGTTTTTCTCCTAATGGAAAACTGCAGAAGTTTTCCTCTGACTAAACCATAAAAATCAAGAGGCAACGGAAGACTGACTACCTGCAACAAGAAGGTAAGATGCAATTTCTGGCCTCACAACAGAGTATTACTCACTCCAGTAAAATAAACTGATTATATCTGACACACTGTAATAATTCAGAAGTATTGCCTGGAAAAATACCGCCTGCAAGCTTAGTGTGAACACACACCTATTAAAAAAACCTCCCCTAAAACACCAAGCAATACTAGACGATCTAGGCAGACAGTCATTGCATAATGTTAACTATGAGTAGCAGTTAAGGAATTCCACCTGCTGAACAGGGAAGCCATCAGCAGGCAGGCTCCATTTAGACATGAGCAGCAATGAGGCCCTGCTACAGCCGGTCCACAGAAGCCTATATCAACATGTCAGCTACAGTCTCAAAAGGTGGCACTTTTTGAAAGAGCAAGAGAAGGGAGTTTTGTCTGCATCCTGAGAAGGTCAACAGTAAAGTCAAGAAGTGCTGTATCTAGAGAAAAGGACCAAACTGAGCTGTATGGACCACAAGGCAAGGCCGAACACTGCATTACTACTGAGCTAGCCACTAAAACGCAATCAAAATATCTCAACAAATCCAGAAATCCAGGAATAGACATTTCTATTCCAACTAAAGCGCTCAGGCAACAGTAATGAATCAGCAAGTACCTTTCACAACAGTACAGGGAGTTTCTCAAAATCAGCTTTAGCTGATGCAGGGGATCACATTGCTTTTGGCCAATCTGAAACAGTCATAAGCTCTTGCCCAAAACATGAAAGCCATCCCCACCACTTCTAGACACATAATTTCGCATTTTTAGACAGTTTTAAAGACAACTCACTAGAACCTGGATTCCTTCTTTTTCAATAGGAGCTTGATCATAAGTGGCATCACAAACTCGCACCAAGGTTGTCACTCCGTACTTCTTCAGCTCCTTTAAGAAAAAGGAAAACATGTGAGCACACTGACAGAGTGAAGAATTAAAGAACTATCGCATCAGCTACAAAACTAAACATTTTACACAGAGTCAGCGGTACCGTGACTATTGCACAGCTCCAAGGTGACTACACAATGAAGGAGCAAGGGCCAACGCAGAAAGGAGGGTTTATGGCCTACATTAGGACAAGGGTTACAAGTGACAGGAGTAAGTGTGAAACAGCTCCGAATTCTTCTTCTCTAGGGAAATGCCAAGGTGGAGAAGAATTGCATATATAAGAGCAAAATTAAAATAGCTGCTTATATTCTCCAAGCAGCTTCTTCTTCTCTTTAAATAGAAGCCTGGAACTGTTTGCTTCAGCCAGTGTTGACATTTTGAGGCAGGGAGGAACAGAACACACACCCCACCATACTCCAGCTTCCTTGTAATGCACTATAAGTAGCACATTGTGCTAGATAAATAATCAGAAGATCAAACAAAAGCTGTTCCAGTTCACTTTGAAGGTTCATACAGCAAGCAGAATTTCCTCTCATATTTGGACTGAATCACTATAACTTCTAACAACTAGCAATAATATCTATCCCAGAGTCAAGACTCCTGAAAAAAGGAAGACAATCCACAATAACAGGGAAAAAAAGAGAGAGAGACCAAAAGAATGTGGCTTTCAGACAAGATTAACCACTAATATCTGAGCAGATTCATAGTGAAGAGCACACTGCTGAATGATGGAAGTCTGTTAATAACCACAGTCAGACATCAGTATCAGATGACAGGATCTGATCAGATGAAAAAGACCTGCATACACAAGATAAAAGTCCTCTAGATACACAATATAAGGGCACAAAGATACAGCAGATTTGGAGCAAACTAGAATGCAGAAATACACTGTACTACTACTTCTCTGATGATACCATCTGTTACTTTTTCAGAAAACTGAATATTAAATTTTGCCATATTTAAGATCTTATTGTGTCGGTAATGGTGTGATCCACTGCCCATCGTAAGTGACTCTTCCCACAGTTTGACCCAGATAAATGCCATTTTTCATGGATAAATTCTGGCACGTGAAATCTGACAATTCTGGGATTGGTAGGGCAGTTGGATAAACTGATGTTTCAGTTTGCAGGATGTGTTAAGTATTGCACTTAATCCTACTCTAAGAGAAGAAAGGCCAGAAACCAGTTACAATTCTGTTAACTATTTTAAAAGCCAAAAGACAAGCAATAGATCAACATATTAGAAGCACTGCACTATTCAATGAAAAATAACACTTCGAATCATAGAACATGCAGTCCTTCAGAAACCAGGACAGGAACGCTGGCAAGGGTGTGTGTTTGTATTCTAAAATAGAAGCTCATTCAGCCTCTTGCAATTAAAGAAATGCAGGACTTTCGAAAAAGTAATCAGTGAATTCTCTTCTCATACTGTCAAGAGAATGTGAACAATAAATTAAAGATAAAAATGCCTTAAATTTCAAGTAACATGTAACATATAACCAAAGCATTGAGCAACAGGTGTGAGGAATGACTGTTCAGGACTCCTACAGAAACTATGAGCATATAAGGAAAGAAGGATGGTACTTTGACTGCCTTACCTCTATGAACTTGCTGAGGGTTGCATTGGTCGGGTTGTGAGTGATCAGGAAACGCATGTTCTCATAAGTAATTTCCACGGGGGCTGGACGGTTCATAATGGCAAATAAAATGTGTAGAGGGGCCAAAAAAAAATTAAAAAAAAAAATCAATAACCTTTGAAACGTTTCACAGCAGAAAACATTAAAAAGACCACTAAAATGCCTGGGATTGATCAGAGCTTGCTTTGACGTGTTTGTTCCTTAAAGAATTTGCTTCTAGAAAAGCAGGTTTGCTTCAGAATCCACTTGAATTCAACTTCAGCCTCAATTACTGCAGGTGGTATCCTTCAGACTCCAAAAATTCTGACTACATGCAAGACTAGGCAGCCTGTTCTACATTTAGGCACTGGTGAGGCAAAAAAGTAAGGGCAGACTTTCTCTCCACTTTGTTTTCTTGATGCTTAGTTTTGCTAGAGTCAGTAAAAGGAATATGCTTCCAATGTTTAGAAGATATCCCATATATTTGAGTGTGTTCGCTGTGTCTGGAGTCTTCAAGGCAAAGTAATTATGGCACGTAGAACCCCCTGCACTCAGCTCACTTGTCAGCCAGGATGCTGTGCTGGGCTTGGCAGAAGTCTGCCCTCACACTCAGAATCGCCATAAATGTGCGACGTATATTCCAACAGAACACCTAAAGAGAAGAAAATTAGCATGTGAGAGGATTTGTTGCTTCTGCTTCCAGAAACACCAACTATTGACACACACATCCCCCCCCGAAAACTTAAATTGACTAGATAAAACTATATTTAAAAAACAAACAAACAAAATCAGTCTTCACTGATGTCCCAATAGCCATAATCCCGAATATTCTTTCGACACCAAGTATGTCCTAGTCCAGAGACACACGACTTCTTGTAACTGCTGTTCCTCGCAGCCAGGCATCGGAACTGAGAACAAGGAAACCTTTCTGTGCTCTCTGCGGCCCCTCCCTCCCAACCAGGTGCCCTAGAAGAGGAGAAAATAGCACAAAGCCAAGTACACGCTTGAAAGTGTCTGTTCGTACAGTCATACCTGTTTGGCTTAAGCCAAAATATGTAAAAAATATGGTTGGTATGCCTTTATTTTCTGAACAAAATCAGCAGTACAAGTAGAAATAAGAGTATAATTAAACTGCTATATATTTGAGCCTTTGCTAGCAGGCTCAATTTCACCAACGTTGTTGTACCACCAAACTCTCAACTGTAGTAGGGAGATACCCTTCAGAAATCAGTCACTTCAAAAGTAACCAAATGGTCATTTAGCAGTAATAACTTTTAGTTATTCTCAGTCTTATCTGTGTTTACAGACTAGGGCATTAAGACAGCGGCAGCTTCCAGTCCTAACACCCAGGATTCAAAAATATAGATGTTCCAGCAATAGAAGATGGAACAATGTAATTCTACCATGAAGTTTAGGGGGATGAAAATGGAGCTAACATAAACTAGCTCAACTCAGTTAAGGCTGAAATACTAAATAAGCAACATGGCTTTTCATTGCATTTAAAAATCTTGAAGCCAAAGAATCACTACCAACACTTCCTTTCTAAGGAAAAAGTTTTAAATCAGTTGAATAAAATCCAAACTAGCAGCCAGAAGTCACAAACCTGCAACTCAAGCAGGAAGGTCAACGTGGCACACTCAAGTGAATACAATTAGGGAAACACACACACGCATGGAAGTTCACACCCCAAACTTGCTGGTGCGCACAACATTTTAATGAGATCCTCACTTTAAAACAGTCAAATTAAGTACTACAAAATTACCTTCTTCACTGACATGAAGTCAAAAATCACCCAAAGAACAGCAATTATTTCCTTAAAGAACGGCTTTCAATGCTAAAAAAAATACATTAATTAGGTTGCCAGAGGCAAGAACAAAGATGTTTTCAATAACCTCCCCCGACCTTAACGCAGTTCTTGCTCCGAGTGACTGAAATACAAATTTCAAAAATGAATCCTGGAATATTTTATCAGTGTAAAGACTACAGGATTAAGTCTCACCCCAGATGGAAGAATCCCAGCTAAACACATAATACTCAAGTCCTTACACTTGTCAATTCTTGCACATTTGTCACAACTCTCTCATACATACTACCAAATCTCAAAGCAAAGGATTTGTTAAAATGTATTACAGTCTGCTATAGCAATGATGTGCCAGGAACAGAATGACTAAAGTTACAGCATCCACATGTGTCCAACACCTGTAAAACTTGATGCAAGAAAGTCTTTTTTCAGTCAAATACTGGCCTGTTTTTACTCCATTTGAACTTACACTCCAGTCATCTGACATGTCCTGGAGAGGGACCTCCAGACTTACACTACGGGAACAATTTCAAAACTAACTTTTGAGGACCTAACAAAGTCATTTAAATAAAAACAGTGGTCAGCAGGTCAGCATAGGAGTTCAAAACTTGAATCCAGAGTACCAGAGTCTTACAGCGTTACAAAGTACACTGTCACAAGGGGAAGAGCTATTGCATCATATTTAAACAAATCCTTTAAACATTTTTCTTTTCAGCACCAATAATTTGGTTGGAAGAGCCTCATCCAGTGCTATTTGCACTGTGAACAGTATCAAATCAGGTCATTATGGTTACACTTCTCCTCCCTCAAGCAAATCAAAGAGGGAATTTCAACCCAATTATTTTAAAAGTCTTTTGTAAAAACGATTTACTAAGTCATTAAGAAAGGACACATGGAGATGACATGTTCCACTAAATTAAGTATGGCAGGGGAGTCGCCAACTCAAGTCCTACTCTCAGATCTGCAGCTGCTCATGGTCTGACCTTGGCCAAGCCACTTTCAGTAGCTCAGCTCATCTGCAGAACAGGAATGACACCATCTTACCTTCCCCAAAGGAATATTACTGAAGCATTTAATTAGCTAATAGCTAAGGAGTGATTAAAAATGTAAAGCACTGTATTTAAGTCTGAAAAATTATTTCCAGAAGGATAAGAAGTTTATGTAGCACACAACCCTATTTTTAAGAGTTTGGCTAGACACATATATCCCTTCCTCCCATGGCTTTCAACTGCTAACAGTTAAGCTAAAGTTTAAAAAGAAAAACCAGGCTTCTAATTAAGAAAATGAAAAACAGGAAAAACCCTATTGTCTACAACCTCTGATCTCCCCAAGTAAATACATTAAAATGTCTTCCTCCCCATCTTAGCAAGCAAATTTGCACTTCAAAACCCCAAGAGAACTCAGCACTATCAAACTGATGACAATAAAGGGTAACCAGGTCTATGCACGACATAAAACAAGAAATAATTTTTCAGCCAATTAACCTTCAACTTTTTATACGTAGAAAGTGAGATAGCACATGGAGAGAAACCAAAAAATTACAACATGTTTTATGGGGCTGGCCTCAAAGGGAGCAGAAGTATCCAACACGTCAACACTACAAATGAAGTGCCATCAGGAACCAGAGGAGAAAAAGCAGACAGCAGGACAAACAAGCCAAGCAATAACCATTCATGCATCTGAAAAGAACTAGATATGCTTGGGAGTCAGTTCCTGATGTTGTTTAACTTAATTATCAGAGGATAAACATCAATCAAGATGCCTACCTATACAGCCAAGTTTAGTGAGCTGTGACAGTCTCTGCACCTACAGACAAGACTAATTTAAGTTACAACTAACAGCACTATGAGCTCCCCACCTCTCACACTCGCACAGCCATACACGCGAGAGAGCTTGATAAAGCCTAATGAGGCCAACTGGAGAAGAACATCTTTCAAAATGCTATGAACGTGCAAGAATATGCTTAGAAGTAAGCAAGGGGCAGTTGTATTAACTAGCATAAATAAATCAGGGTGATTAACTAATTAAGAGAGAACAGCTAAATGAATTCCTGACTCAATAGAAGCTTCACTTGAGATTGCCTTAAGTAAAAATCTAACACACCTACAGTATTCATCTCCAGTGGCTGCCTCGTCTGTCATTGCATTGACTCCTAAATTAGTTACTTCAATAGGGCAAGTCGCTTTCTCTTCTGTATTGAGCCTATACAAGTTCAGGGAGATAGGTTTAATGAAAAACAAGTAATAACATCGTAAGGAATTCCTAGTTCCACCATCTCCTTCAAAACACGCCAGTAAAAGTGCTGCCTTAGCTACACTGAGACAGCAAAACAGCTTACAACAGCTGCAGCTTCCAGAGATTGCAAAACACGGATACCTTTGGAAAGGTCACTTGGATCACCTTTCAAAATAACCCAGTGCACAGGATGCACAGCAAAGCCTGCTAATTTGTCAGTCAGTATTAAAAGAATACTTCAGTGTTTTAAAGACTAGTATTTTCAAACCATCTCAACTAATGTTGTTCCTGTAAGTGGGAATCCACATTCAACGTTAATGAAGTTAGGTCATGAGCTGCTGAATTTTCCGCTTCTATAAAACCTCATTTTCATGGTTCGCATTTACACATGCGAAATCAGCACCTCAGAGCACTGATGGTGCACAACTTGATCCCATAAAAATTGCCATCCTGACACAACGCTGCAGCCCAGCCAGGCTTTTCCTGACACTCTGCGTACGTCACATTCCACTTCCCCTTCCTGCACTGCCCTGCTAAGTGACCCACATTCTATCCATACACTATCAAAATGTCCTGTTTCGTCTGGAGCACAAGGTGCTTTTCAAATGAAAGAATTCACCAAGGCCTCCAAAATGAGCCTTAAAACAGTGAAAACACATGTTAGCAAGAACCAAAGCAACCATCTTCTCTAAAATATACTCTCCTAGTATACACAGAAAAGAAACTCTGGAACTAACATTCTTGGAAAAAATTCTTGAACGCTCTCTGAAGGAAGCTTGCTCAGAATGACACGTGCCTAGAGAGGGGTGAGGTCAAAAATTTTACTGTTCCACCCTATCCACCCCCGCCGCGGAGCTCCCTCCCAGCCTGCTGACAAGTTCTGCGGGTGACTCATTCGTTTCCTTTTGCACTAACCCAGTCGCTCCGTCCGAGGCCGTAAAACCCACGGCAGCAGATAGAAATCTGCCTTAGCAAGAAAAAAAAAAAAAGTCCAGATTAAAGAAGTCTCAACTTCAAAGCGACACATCAGGAAACACTAAGCATTGTCAAATGTACCATGCAAGACTACTCAGCAAGAGAACAATCCTGCAGCAAAACTTAAAATTGAGTACTACACAGGAAAAGTTTAGCAGCTATGCCTAAATTTGAGTGAGGTCAAACCACTATATCCAACGCAGGCATCGTTGCACAGAGATCATCATCCTGGCAAGCTTGGCAGTGGGAAGTGATTAGCTACAGCGTTAGCTCTTTCAGAAAGAATTGATAGGCATGTGTGCTTTATGCTTAAGATCTTTTCTTTCCTGTGAAATAGAACCTGCTTCATAGTTATAAATGCTGTTCTGACACAGGATTTTTTTTGAACGCCTTCCCCACCCACCATTTAGCTTTTAAAAGCCATTCAGAGGACACATTTGAATGTTATTTACATACCATGCCCAAAAAGTTTAAAGTTACTAAAAGTGTTTGAAGTCAAAACCAAAAGGTCCCACTAAGAAAAAGAAATTTAAGCTATTATCCCATTTAAGTCACAGAATTATATTTAAGTAAAATAAAAAATTACTTTAGACAACAGTTCATGAGTATGTGACACTAATAACCCATTCCTAAAAATCAGAATGCTGAGTCGTCTAAGCTGTATCAACTCTTGGTCTTTGAAAAAACAATCCTGCTGGATCATCAGTTCCCCCAACAACTCGGGCTGAATATTCTCAGACTTTAAGATGAAGTATCAAAAAAAAAACCAAAAACAAAACCCAAAACCATTAACAAGCCAAGCAGGACTTAAAAGCAATTTCAAATCAGACAGCAACAGGGATATTACTCTGTGAAGTTACAGAGTTGAATTACTTGCATCTTACTCATCTCACTTATTTGAATTTGCAATATACTTCTGCCGGAAAAATGACTTAGTGGAGAGTTGGCTCCTTTTCCATGCTCCTGTGGCAGTTAAATTCAGTCTGACAACTGAAACTGAAGCTTACTGATAAGTTTCACTGCACGTCCCTGAAACTTCAATTGTTAGAATCCACCGTCCATTATTTCCAGCAGAGCTAGACTTTCAGTGTATGAGACCAAAAAGAATTTAGCTTTTTAGAACAGAACATAGAGAAACAAGGGGTAACAAAAAGGTACACGTAACAGTGACCTGAATAGAGACAGCAACCCAGCATCTCAAGTGTTATAACTGAAAAAAGGATTAAGAGATTTAAGACTCCTTTACCCCTTCACAATTAGCAAAACGAGCCACAAGAAGATACTAAAGTCAACAGCCACTGTAAAGGTACTTTATACTCTCTTCTGATATGCATCAGCCAGATACTGGCCTAAATAGGTGCCAGCCTGACCTGGCACTGCAATTCACATGTGTCAAAAAAGAATAACTTCCAGCCCAGATTTTCATTAGGTCTATTTTTCAATGTTTAGACAGAGCTCTTCTAAATCTCCAAGTCTTTAACAGGCAAAGCAGCTGTCAAACTAATCCAAATACAACAGACAACACAGAGCTCCTCTTTGCTGGTTCAGTAATGGTGCATCACCAACAACATGCTTTCTCCTCCAAAGACATTATCAAAATACACAATCTACACCATTTACTGTAGTGCAAGCAAATAACTTCTGTATCTCAAGAGCTACGTTTTCAGCTGGGATGGTTCTCCTTAAAGCGAGAACAGAAATGTGCCTTTCTACAAGCCATGCATCGCCCGGCTCTCCCCAGGGCCGCACTTCAGCGCTCTCCCGCCCAGGCCTCACAACAGTTAACCAACACAGCATTCCACCACGGGGCAAAGTCCAGCGGCAGGAGCGAGGAAGCCAGCTGCGATCACAGTTCAGCTCCACTCTGATAGAGGAAGAACATTTGAGTACTGCTGTGTGGAAGAGAATGACGAGTATTTGCAGGTAATTAAGCCTGAAGTCAATCATCTATGTTTATGAGAGATGTACGTAAAAACATCACTACCAGACCCCGTGTAAGAAGGCTGACATTCCTGGCTGTGCATCCATACGTACGCAGATACATACTCCTACCTTAAATCCGACTGATCTTTTCTTTCCAACAGTTAAGTTCATTAAATGTAAGTATTTCTACATGTTGAGTCACAAGGAGATAGAGTTTTCTGGCTGCTGCTAGTGGTGGGTTTATCTTTTTTCTTCTTTAAATACTAACTGCAGTTCTGAGTCAGAACCTGATGGGTTCATTTGGGGAGTTTTGAAGCGAGTTTCCATTTATACGGTAGCCTTTAAAAGCCAACTTTCTGCCTTACTCCTCCTCACACTGAAACCAACAAGCACACAGCTGCCCCGAGAGAAAAAGCAGATCGTGACTAATCACACCAAGGAACCACGAGGAACCATCACTGCAACTGAGTGGAGGCCACTTCTACGATCATCCCCATACCATAACACCTCCCAACCTGCAACCTCACCTGTGCTCCAGATCCCAGACCTCCAGCTCTCAATAACTAGGGTTCCTCACCCAGCAAAGCATGCCCTAAGCAGCAAACGACAGCCATTCCCAGTAAGTACAACACTCCCCGTCTCAGACCTTCCTGCAGGTCACTCTTAGCACCCTCAGCAACACTAGTACTTTCTTTAGCCACTGCCCTGGCCAGGCCAGACTTCATCAGCTCCCCCCCTTTCAGCCCAGCAACTACAAATCCCACAGGGCAGCCCTCAAACTACACAAACCAGCCAGCATTCACAACCCTGCCCCCACTCAAACCCCAGGAACACCACCCCATCCTGGCCACCCTTCCGTTCCAGCGCCCCATGCCCCCCCCCAGCCTGAGAAAGATTTCCCCCCCCAACATTGCTCCCAGCCTTCCACCTCCATTTTCCAGCCCAGATCCCAGAAAAATTCTTTACCTTTTACAGACCAGCTCCAGGCCTAATACAGGGCAGGCCCCTCTTACCCCAAAACAACCCTCCCAACCTTTCTCAAACTCTTCCTCCATCTGTACAGACACACAGAAATAAGTAACACCCCCTTCCCTCCAACAAACCTCTCCAAATACCCCCCCATACCAGGTACAACACCCCCCTCCTATTCACCCACACCAACCCCTCTGCAGTCTCCTCATCCTCCCACTGTTGCAACCCTACAGGCAATGACCTCCCCTCCTAAACACCACCTCCCCCCCAAGACCAGGTACAAGGCAGACTACCCCCACTAAACCATCCCTTTGGAGTCCACTCATCCCAGCCCCACAGCTGAGGGGGGACCCACACAAACCAGCCATACAGACCTGGGGGGTAAGCACTGTAAATCAGCCCCATCCCACAGATGAGGGGAGGGCCCTCCAAGCCAGCCTCGCAGGTAGAAGAGACACCCCACAAAGCAGCCCAACACTGCAGGCAAGGGCTACCATCCTAAAACCAGCCTTACCGGCCATGGGGGTCCCTCATAGCAGTCCAACCCACAAGTAGGGACTCCCCCCCGCCAAAACCAAAGTAGAGTAGGGACCCCATAGGCTAACAAGCTGCCCCCAACACTGCTCAAAGGCCGAGGGAGCCCCCAGGGCCCAGAAAGATTCCCCAAACAAGCCCCACAGGTCAGGAAATCCCCCAGACCAGGAAGGACAACCGGAACCAGCCCCTCAGACCAAAGAGAGCCTCCTAGACCAGCAAAGACACCCCCCCAAACCAGACCCGCAGCCCAGACGGTACCCCCACAGCACAAAAGACCCCTCCGAATCAGCCGCAGCGACCAAAGGAGACTCCCCAGGCCAGGGAAGTCCCCCCGGACCACCCCCACAGGCCGGAGATCCCCTCAAAACCTCCCAAGG
>JAVJGG010000021.1:2656851-2676517 GCA_035590195.1 Aviceda cuculoides
GGGCGCAACCTCCGCCGCTTCTGCCACCCAGCGCCACGGCCGCCGCTTCGGCCGCTCAGGCCCCCGCCGCCGCCCCCACTCCGCTGCTGCCCGGGGCCGCTGTCAAGATGGAGCCCGAGAACAAGTACCTGCCTGAGCTGATGGCCGAGAAGGACAGCCTCGACCCGTCCTTCACGCACGCCATGCAGCTCCTCACAGCAGGTACCGGGGGCTGGGCAGGGTGGGAGCCCCGGGAGGGCCCCCACCACCACCACCCCTGTTCCCCCGTTCTCGGTGGGGCGGGCAGGGTCGGAGGCAGCTCCTAGTAAACGCCTTGGGAGGGGAGAAAAGGGGAGAGGGACACCCCCCCCCGGGTGGCTGAGGCGGCGGCGGGGGGGCCGCTTCCAGCCGCCCCGGGTGACGTGGCGGCGGGGGGCGGGGGGGTGACGACCGTTGTGCCGGCCCGTTCTGGCTCCTCTGCCCGGTACGAGATGCGACCTCGGGGTTTTGAAGATTAGATATTTCTCTTATTTAATATCTGTTCCGGCCCGTGCTTAATACAGGGGCTGGGCCTGATTAAACGCAGAGCCAGAACTTTCTTTTTAAAACGGGGTGTGCGGTCGTACTGGCCCTTTTCATCCCTGGGGAGGAAGGGGACCAAAGAGAACGGTAAAACCTGGGGTTTTCCATGTAGCATCTGCTTGAGTCCCTGTGAGGCATGGTTTGTGATCTCTTTGATTTTCCACTCTGGTAATCTGTATTAGAGCTTGTTTCATGCTTCTGATGAACCTAAATAGGGAATGGAAATGGCAGTCTTTGTTCTGTGCCCAGACTAGCCTTCTCCTTCCCCATCACCACTGTCCAATCGCCTGGCGGCTCTGATTTCTCCATATCTCCACAGTGCAGCTGCTGCACCCGCGTTCGGTGCCTCTATCAAGTAGGTTCAGCTGCCTCAAGACATTCTAGTCAGCTTAAAAATTGGAACGAGTTAAAATATTTGCTGCCACTTACAGCTTTATGTGCGTATAGTGGAGAGCTGGGAGGTACCCAGCGCGAGGATATACTCAGATTTGATCTGCAGATGAGCAGAGTGCTTAGCTCTCTGGTACTTATCATTCTGCTTTTAAATGATTTTTTTTTTAGGTCTTTAAAACATATAGTATTGCCATAGTTCGTGCAGTGCTAGAGATTTTATTAGCTTCTCCTTTAATGTAGGAAATAATTCTTAAGAATTGCTGTCTCCCATTGTGCAATTAACTGAGGTATATCATCATGGGTAACTTGGCATCACTCGCAGACATCTTGATCTAAATAAATTAGTTTTATAATCCGATTTGCCGTCAATTTAATGTTTTTCATTAATAAAACCCTTTAGCCAGCTGATGCTTGACAGCTCAGTGATAGTGCCTTCCAGTGAAATGAAACCTAAGGAGTTTGCTAATTCCCACACAAAGAACAGCGTTCTCAGCCCACTTAGTAAAGCTTCGTTCACTGAGTGGTGTAACAAGGATTTATGAGGTTTTTTTCATTAATTTAAAAATTGCTGATAGTAGACTGCAGCTTTGTGAGACTTAAAATTGGTCATTGGAAGAGCGCCAGATGCTTGCTGCTTGCTTTGGATATCTTGAAAATTGCTGTCCTTTGGGAGCATTCACTAGCAGTTCAAATTCAGGATGATCTGAGCAGAAAGCTCATGAGAAAGAATCTGAAATAAAATGGTGGTTTTAGGCAACTAAATCTTTTTTGCGTAGATAGCCCCAAGCTGATCTGGATTCCTCAGAATTTCTCTACTGCTGTGGCACCCTTTGGGGATGTCATGTTGGAGAAGCTGCTGTAAACCTTACTTTGGAATTTAGGTCTGGGCCAAAGATTATAATGCATGCAGCCAGCACAACTTAAGCAAAATGAGTTCCAGACAAAGAAATGACTGATTATTGAATGTCAGCAGTATTCCTATTCCAACCTTTTTTCAGGAGTGGAAGTTGCTTGTCCTGCTTGCCTCTGTGAGGGAATCCTGCAGGACTTCTGCATTGAAACTAAGACTTCTTTAAAAACAATATGTAAAACTAGTCTAAAATACTTTTGTGGTTCTAAAGCTGCTTAGCGTTTCTGGAGAAAATTAGCATTATTTAGGTGTAAGATGAAGGGCAACAGTGAGTAATGCCAATTCTTGAACAATGTACTGTGTGATGAAAGGTAGTAAAGTGGCTAGATTTTAGGGTTCTTGTTACCCAGCACCCTGAACAGAAACTGAAAACTGGGATTTCTTGCACCTTGGAACATGATCCACGTTTTCTCACTCCTGTGATTCGGGGTCTGTGTGACCTTCCTCTTCCATAGGAGCAAGAAAACCCTTTTTCCTCACTTTGATTTATGCCCTCCATCTGCTGCGGGGAGGGCGGGAGGAGATGCTGGTGTTTTGAAAGGCACTGTCCGCTCTGCTTGCATGCATGGGGAAGACAGGAGACGTCCACCAACGTGTTAGCTGGGCGTAGGTTTTTTTTTCAAATTCTTGTGGTAATCTTAGCTATTTTTATTTCATGGAGAAACTCCAAGTGAAAAGAGCTGGTCATCTCTGAGCTTCCTATGCTGCAAACAGATATGTGAGCTATGTCATTCCACCCGCAAGTCTCTATATAGGTGGCATCTACCTGATGCTTACATTAAATGCAGCCCTTTACACCTCCAGAAGTGTGGAGCGGTGAGGAGGGAGGGAGGTGGGTGGATTCAGAGCAGCAGGTAGGGTATTGGAGCAGGACCTGTGGAGGGAGGGAGCGCCGAGCAATTGGAGTTGGAGCAACGCATTGCAAAGCAGGGAGCAGCTTGAGGTGTTGGAGGACTCCTTGACAGAATCCCCAGCTGACCGTGCTAGTCCTCGTGCCAGATTCATTCAGTCTGTGTGTATTCCAAGGAAGGGAAAAGGGCTCTGTGGGAAAGTTGGATGGATGGGCAGTTGCCTCGCTGGAGTGACTTGCCAAGGAACCAAACAGTGGGATTAGAGATGGGCTGAGGTCACGGGGCTGATGAGAAACTGTACGTAACCCAGAGCAGTACAATGTCCTGAAGCTTGCTTTGTGTGGAGTTAAGATTGTCCTGAAATGGAGATTATCTAAATTTCTGTGTTTCCAAGTGTATATCCCCTACCTCGCAAAGGAGCTGTAGCTGCCGCCTTAAACTTGTGCCCAGATGTCACAGACTGTAATATGCTAATACTGTTTCACTGTTGCATTTTTAAATGTATATATTGCTAAGCCATGCCAACATTATTAGATGCTGATGCTAGCCTGCCTGTCACTGCTGTGACTCTGCCTCCTCCCACCCCTCTGCCAGGAGCCTCTACTACCTGTGCCACTTCTCATAGCTCACCTCCAGGCTTTCTCTCCTCCCTGCCTCATGCTTGAGCAGTGTTTCTTTTCTTCCCCATGCCCCCTTTCTCCCTGTGCTAGTGGCAGCCCCCTCCCATCTCTGCAAAGCTCCAAAGCAGAGCTGTCTGCGTATGAATCCCAGCATACCGGGTGGGGGGTGTATTTCAGCAGAAAGCCGAGGAAGGGAAATGGTGAGGTTAGGCTTGCCAAATTCTGCAGCTTCCACTATTGGCAGAGTCCATCCAGGAACAGGTCCCTGCTTCCTCTCCTCTGAAGTCAAACCGGCTGGGGAGCAGTAGTGTAGGAGAGGGGGCTCTGCTTTCTTCCAGAGGCTCCCATTCCCAAACTCCTTTGGGTTTTGGTGGTTTTTTGTTGGTTTTTGGGCATGGGGTCAGTATTATCGTACTGTTAAGATAATACTCACAGTATTAGGAGTAAACAGAATGTGTCTCTGCTTACAGAGCACAAGTGTGCTGCAGGGCAGTGTTTAATGTGGGTTTTTTTGTTAAGGAAGAGCTTGGGCTTAGATCAGGAGTAGCACTGTGGCTGCTTAGCCTCCTCCTTGTGAAGCAGCGGTGTTACCAACCCCCTTTACCTACCCCTTAGGATTTCTTCTGAGACAATGCAATCACTGCCCCACATGAAGTCCTGGAAACCACTGCCACACATGCCGCCAGACTGCTGACATTCCCCGTGGCAAGAAGGTAACCTTCTGCTGCACCTCTGACACGGCTTTAAAAAATCAGCACTGAAATGAGGCATGCTTAATCCCTCAAGGTATATGTACGCTTCTCCTTCATATCAGTAAGTGGTCTGACAAACTGCTACCACTCATCAGTTCATTCAGTACTGCTTCGTGTTGCGTAGCTAATATGCCAGAATGCATACAGATAACGCTGGAATCCGGAGCAGTAGGACACGTCACAAGTGGCATGTTTTTAGTTCTTCTTCACACCTATTTCCAGACTTGGAGTTTGTTCTGAAGGTGTGAAGGGGACTGCTAGGTCACCCGCGCTGACCTGAATTGCAAAAGCTAGAGAACTTACAAGTTATTCTGCTGTGCGGGGCTTTTTCTTCTATGTTTTGTGTTTCATTTGAAGATGTGGTGATGGTGGATCCAATGCTTTTTTTAGCAAACGGTTAATTATTTGTTGCCCTCACAGACCTGTCCCCAGATGTTGTTGCTACTGTTGCAGGAGGCAGAATGGATTTAGCTTTGTGGTTGATTTGAACTGTGATTCACTGGTTTGCAGAGGCTTACATCTGATTGTGTTGGGTTTCGACAAGGTAGAAGATGCCTCTGGGTAGTTTAATTTATATCAAGAAAGTTTTAGGGTGCTTTTATTCTTGATGTGTGTGTAGAAAACACTTCTTGTTAATATGCAGAATGCATTTTCAGAAATTCACTTACTGTTTTTGGAGAACCAAAATATTTGAGAAGTAACCGCCTTGTGTTATAGGGTCTAAAGCTATGTCTAGCCAGGGATGAGGCCACCAGTGCAATCTTTATTTTCCAAATCTTGATTGTCTGATCTATTCTCATAGCTAAAATTAAAAAACTGCATAAAACTAACCAAGACAGCCAGCTCTTTTGCTTATGTTATAAATTTGACAGTGCTTGAACTTCCAGTTTTTTTACTTATGCATAGTGTCTTCAGGAAATAATTTCGTTTTAAATCAAAAATCAAGCTATCTTTTTCAAAGTGATTAGATCCGGTAATTTTTTTTAAACTAAGGAGTCATGGTAACACTTTTGTACAGGAGCCAAGGTGCCGTTGCAAGTAGAAATACAAAATTTAGGCTTTTTTTTTTCATAATTATGCAACACAATCTCCAAGTTCTATATTTAGATCTCTAAACTAAAAAACAGTTTATATTACTTTGTCCATAACTGAAAAGTTAAAATGTCGATCATTTGATCATGTTTTGTTAAGGTTTGAGTGGTTTTGGTTGCACATCTTAGTTGCTTGACTTCCTTGTGGTCTGCACCATTTGAAAGATGCTTCTCAGCCCATGAGGCTGTGGTTGCCTGTCCGGTCAGAAGGATGATGGTAACCCATTGTTCCTATTTCTGTTTGGATGATACGAGAGTCTTACTAGGTGGATAATATGTCAAGTATCTGATATGCCAATATTCTGAAACTGTAAACATGAACATTTAGTCTAAAGCATATAGTTTCTGACATGGACAGAAATCATAGGAAACACAAGATACTGCAGCTGCCCTCTTTAAATTCTGGTAATGACTAAGCAGTCTTCAGTTTCAGTTTTGTCTTGCAGCTTTAATCCAGTTATGTGTATAATCTTGTGAAAGTGTCTCTCTTTCCCCTGAGATGTGAGAAGTTGTATTCAGAGCACTTTCGACTCAGAAGAGATAAATATAGTTCTTGGGTTTGCTGATGAAATGGCACAATTTAACTTTTAAGGAAGGGTCATGCTCCTCCCCTGATAAGCATCTGTAAATAAAAATTTGTGATGGCTATGCATGGTGTGACCGATTTTTTTTTTTTTTAATTTTTTTTTTTTTTTTTTGGTTGGACTAAAGAGTGCATAATGGTTTGGTATTGGTAATTTGGGATTGTTAATAAAGGATTGGCTTGAAATTTGGGGGAACTTGTCGCCTAGTTGTTGGCCATTAAATAAAAACTGAACATGACTGGACATCTCTGGAAAAGAAGAGCCAGTCAGCTACGGGCTGCATTCTTTTGAAAAATGTTGGGTGTTTTTCTTGTACAAGGGAAAGTGCATTAATGACTATAAGAACCTATGCTAGAAGTGCCTGCCTTGGAGATGATCTTCAGTCTTCTCCATTTGGGTCGGTTTTTATGAGGTGACTGTCTCCTGCCATCTCTCAGTGAAAGTTTAATTTCTAGGCAGATTTGAGAAGGTGTTTGTGTACTAGTTCCTAATTGGCCTACCTTAATGACCTACTTCCAGAAGGTTATTTGGACTTTGTTCCAGATCCCCCTCAGGCTACAGCATGCCTTCAGTTCAGTCAGGCCACCTCAGTGTTTTTCCAAGACTCTGTAATTTACAATATACAATTAAAAATCAGAATCTTATTTTGAGGTACAGAAATTTGTAGTTGCATTGCCTGAATCAAGTTAAGGACTTCTGACACTCACTTTTATGGCTATATGCCTGAGGCCTGCAACTTAAATACCACGTTATGAATTGCTTGTGTGATAAAAATGCATTCATTTAATGAAATGAAGCTTATAAGAATTTCATAAGCCAGACTACACTCTAGTGTGTCACTCATTCAAGCTTCTGTTTATTAGGAATGTTTTCAACCTAACTGAAATTCATAGTGTCAGTATGTGTTGGCACCACTAATTAAATTACAGATTTAAAATAGTGCATCAGTTTGAATGATAAAAACTTGCCTGATTTGCAGATGGCTGCTGCATTATAGCAAACATATACATTTAGTGTAGTTGGGGCTGGTTTCTTGGTAGGTTTAGGAGTCTGCACATGGGTATTGCATTCACGGTGGAGGCATGAGGTTGGGGACTGATAGAGGAAAGCACAGCAGAAGTGATACGCAGAACTGTACTTGCAGTTTCCTACTCTTATTTGTTGAAGTTATTTGTAGGACATTCTCTGCTGGTTTTTCTTATTTTTGTTCATTATCCTGGTTTTGGCCTTCTGGAATCCCTAGATATGAAGGGAGGAAGAGACAAGCTGGGCTAGCACTAAAGAGGTGGCCTGTCTATCCAGATTCCATTAATGCAATTATGTGTTCATATATTCACAGAGAATGAGGGTGGTATGTCCTGTCATAATTCCAACTCTAAAAATGATGCTTGTTTGAGGAATATAAGCAGCCCTATTTTTATCTTGTTTAGAAATTGAAAAAATTCAGAAGGGTGAAACAACAAAGAAGGATGAGGAAGAGAACTACCTGGATTTATTTTCCCACAAGAATATGAAACTGAAAGAACGAGTTCTGATACCTGTCAAACAGTACCCCAAGGTGAGGGCCAGAAAATAGCTTACTGAATCTCTGTGATTTGCTTATTTTCTATGGATTTTATGGCTGACTTTTAGAGATAGTAGCTGTCAAAGTGTCATCAGGAGTTATGCCAGTGTTCCACTATTGCTATGGAATTTTTCCTATGCAAGCTTGCAGGATCTTATGTCTAATATATTACATTTCTAGAATGTCTTGGGATAAAGCTAAATAGCGATGCATAGTTGTGATCTTTTATTACTAGAATAGACACTTTCATATGTGGAGCTTTGTGTTTTTACAGTTAAGAATTCATTTAACTCTTAAGACTTGCTGCCGGTAAAACTACTGGAGAGTAGATGTTAGAATTAAACACTTACCATGAGTTAATTTAGCTTGGTTTTCCAGTGGAGCATTTTTTTCATTAAAAGAATGTTCTGGAACTTAAATTTTCCTGTGCACTTTTTGGTCTGTATTTTTTGGTGAGAAAGAGAAAGAGAAAATGGAGTGGCTAAATTTTTTGTCAGCCAGCATAACATTCAGAAAAGCTTTTGTTAAGGCTAATGAGCTCTGGAGCTAATTTTTTTTTCTTTTTTCCTTCATTTACAGTTCAACTTTGTTGGAAAGATTTTGGGACCTCAAGGCAACACCATCAAGAGACTTCAGGAAGAAACTGGTGCTAAGATATCTGTGCTTGGGAAGGGTTCAATGCGAGATAAAGCAAAGGTGAGGGCATCACCCTTGAAAACATATATTAATGCCTTTGATAGTGCTGTGAGAAGTTGTGGTTCTCAGAGCATTTTATAAAAGATTAAACCATTAAAATCCAAAAGCAAAGGCGGTAGGAAGTCACCCTTCCAAAATTACTCTGCGCGTGTTGGTAGCAATCTTGATTGGGGCTGAAGTGTGATGTATGTTTTCTTTATGAGTGTGACTTAGAGACTAGTCATCTTTTGATATCCTGTACCCTTGGATGCAGAGACAGTTTATACGAAAGGTGAAATACAAAGTTTATAAAATAAGAATTAATTCCAGCTACTCTGTGAAAAGTCATTTGCTAAAGGAAAATATTACCTCTCCAGAAAAAAAGAGGGGAAAAAAAGGAGAAAAAAATCCTTTTTCCAGGCTGTTCCCTCTGAAATCCTTAAATTCTCATGGTTCACTGGAGATGTTGGAGGAGTATGATCCTGGTAATCTTTAGTGAATCACAAAGTGCCAGGAGGAAAAATTAAAAGAATTTTTTTTCTCCCTGCTAATTCCCAAAACTGAGCTAACAGTCAACAGAGCTGTAACTTAATTCAGCTTTTTACTTTAGCAGCATGAAAAGCTTTTACACTTGTAGCTTATTTGTAGCTTCTTAAAGCCATCTGAATAACACAGATGTCTAAGAGCAGAGTTAAAGATCAAGCTTGTTTGAGGCATTAGACTTCACTAGGTGGTAAAGAGCACCTCAGGCAGAAAGGTGGTGTAGAAAAGGAAGAACACTGCTTGCATATGCTTAATCTTTTGGAAAAAAGGTGGCTGGCATCAATGCATTAGCAAAAATATCAGTCACCTGAAAAGGCAGCTATAAAAAGATGGAAGGTGTAGATCGCATGTGGCTTTTTATAAAACCATATACTCACGTATGTTGTTATGATCTATGTCCAGGGATGGCCAAAATGCTTTTACAGACATTTCCTGTTAAAGTGTAGAAAAGCAGATAAAAGAAAATTAGTTTCTCTGCATCTTATTTAGTTTTAGGAATCTCTAATCTGCTTTGTTGCAGGAGGAAGAACTCCGTAAAGGGGGAGATCCTAAATATGCTCATCTAAATATGGATTTGCATGTCTTCATTGAAGTTTTTGGACCCCCTTGTGAAGCGTATGCTCTGATGGCTCACGCCATGGAAGAAGTCAAGAAGTTCCTCGTTCCGGTAAGTATGCTGATGTTGTTTTCCTTTTGAAGGGTGTAGATGGGTTGTGAATCTGGCTATAAGGATGGGTAAGATTTGCACAGTGTAAGGCTCACGCTACAGGAATTGGTGTAGTCAAGGAAGCCTGGAGTATTACAGGCTGTGTTGTGTGGCAGCTTGAGATGACCCCATTAATCTTGCATGAAGGCATGTGTTATTCCCCTAACCATAATTAGAAAGACATGGACTTACAGGGCAATTGTATAGAACACTTGGAGTAGGTATTTCTCTCCCAGTATTAGCTGTGGACACTGGGGTGGGTGGGTAGCTTGTATAGCTCCGTGTGTCAGTTTTAGCAGCAGAATAAGTTTAGCCATGCCTGGCATGGAAGAGACTTCTTGGATGGGTTCCTCTGACTTAGAACTGTGACATAGAAATCTGGCTAGAAAACTTCATTGGCCAGATCAGAAACTGTAAGTACAGAGATGTTTGCTCTGCTCTGAAGGAGTGGTGTGAGGATGAGGAGGGTGACTGCCCAGGCAGCTCAGTAGTAGTATTCAGTGTTGTAGCTAGTTTCTGAGACACATCTGTTAAATCAGTATTTCTGTTGTGTTTAAATGTGTATGATGTGAAAGAACCTTTGTGCTCATCAGGTGTTTATACAGATGACACTTAGCTGTTTGTGGATGTCTTTTACTGGTGAACCTTGTAAGACCTTTATGGTCAACTTCATGTCAGTTTTGTGCCTGCTAGAGTATTGACTCCAAGAACTGCAGAATTTGAAGGAGTCTTCCGCATGTTATTAGAATGATAGTGCTGATTGCTAAATTAGGAAAAAAACCCAAAATGGGAAAGAAGCACACAGTGCTCCCCGCTTCTGGCTAGCTCAGCCTGTAATTCAGAGACCTGGCAGGTAGAGAGCTGAATATACCCTGGCACCGTGTTCCACAGCTGAGACTGGGAGCTCAGATGTTCTGCCTGAAATACCAGGGGCGGGTGGAACCCAAGAGCAGTGGGTAGTAGGGAAGTGTGGAAAAGCGTGTGGGTACTGTGTGATTTCTGTGAGTCTGACACGGAGAGGAGGAGAGATTGCTATGTGAAGTGTCTTTGAAGGAAAGAGGTCATCTTCAAGGAGACCCTGGGATGTATAAAGCCTTAAGCTTGCTAAAGCAAGCATGCAGCCTTGCTATTTCAAGTGTCTTATCTATTGCTGCCTTCAAACAATGTGTTAAACTTCAGAAAATTGGCAGAGAAGTCACTATGGAAGCCAGCAGTGCTGTGAAGACACATCTGGTAGGAAACTCCTTGCTTTGTGGTGTTGCCATGGCATCATGAAGATCCTCGATGGGAGGCCCAGCCTGCCTGTGTGTTGAGGGGAGGGGTGGGGTACAATGACTTCTGCGGGGTCACCAGAGATCTGTACTAATTCCTGAAGCTAGATACCCTGAGGTGATAAAAATGCATGGAGCCAGACACATACTATGTTCCTAAGAATTTGAAAAGACAGCCTGAATTTGCAAATGGGTGTTTACTCTTTGTCAGGCTGCATCGTATCCTGTTCCTTCAGTGTGTTGGGAACACGGCAGTATTTTATGTTATGTGGGCTCACTGTCAGCTGCTTGCCTTTAAGTGGGAGCTGTAAGGTGCTTGAGGTGAGATATGTCTTGCCTCACTTCACCTCTGAACTGTACAACACTTGCAAATAAATCTTGCTGACACCCCTGGGATGCTGGACATCACATACCTCCAGAACCCCTATGAGAGAGGTTCTCTTCCCAGGGACTAGCTATAGTGCTCACTGCAGCTCCTGGACATGCAGGAGGTGTGCCCTTCTTGGCCGGTTTGGAGAAGGCTGGCAGTTTTGCCCTGCTGTCTGCTGAGCAAATCCCAGTAAAACTAACCAGCAGATTTTAATTTAGGACTATCAGGTTATTTTTGTTCCGGCACGGTATCCTGTGATATCCTGGAACGCAGACTGGCTAGTTAGCTGTTCTTTGGAGTTGACTCTTTCCCCTCTTTAGGATATGATGGATGATATCTGTCAGGAGCAATTCTTGGAGCTCTCCTATCTGAATGGTGTACCAGAGCCAACTCGTGGCCGAGGAGTCCCTGTGCGGGGAAGGGGAGCAGCTCCACCACCGCCTCCACCAGTTCCAAGGTATCTTTCCCAAAAGCACAGACTTAGAAATGCTGGATCTTGCTCAGAGTTGTCCTGCCAGATGAGGTTAAGCTACTTGTTCTTGCACATCAGCTGTTGGCCTTGACCTTGGCTTTTGGCCAAGGCTTTCTAGCCTTGTGTTGCAGGCTTGCTTTTAGCAAGCTGGCATCGAATATTTTGTATGTTTGGGGATGTAAACTAGTGGAGTGGATGTTTTCTGTATTATTTTTGATGTCTGAAATCAGCAGCTTCATAAAGTAACCTTTCAAAAATTGGCCTACAAAATCATGTGTAGATAGATGTGTCATGTTTGCTTCTGTAGCCTTCAGCAGAATAAGCATTTTCAGTTTAAACCGACCGTCCTTTGAAAGTTATAGGGTGGCATTATTCTGTCATTGCTGTCAAGGCATTGGGATAAATTGGCGATAAAGCTCTGTTACTATAGTTCTTGCTTCACTACGTATTTCATGGGCGGAAAGTCTTTACTTCTGAGTGTTCAGCCCAGAAGTGTCCCTGCCTATCTCATCATTGATCTTTACAGTCCTGGAGGTCTGGCAGTCATTGCAGGTTAGTGATAGAGCGTTATTTAAAATGAACTCTGAGAAATTACTTGCCCAGAGTTCTGTATCAGATTTATTTCTTCATCTGTACAACATCTAATGCAGTAGAGTTCTCATCCCAGAAGAGGTTTTTGTAAATCCTGCAATACAACAACATTAACAATTCTTGTGCTTTCGTTCCTGATAAAGAATTCATGGCTTAGTTAATAGTGACTGTATTTATTTATCAAGCTGTTGCATTTTAAAGTAGGTGTAAGAAGCGCATGCAGTGCCCTCAGTATTCAGCACACGAGCAGTACAGCAGTAGCTGTTCACAATCCTTTTTATCTCCTTTGCAGGGGGCGTGGTGTTGGTCCTCCCCCTCCTCCTCCTCCTCCTCGGGGGGCCCTTGTGCGAGGAGCCCCAGTTCGGGGTGCCATTGCTAGGGGAGCTGCTGTAGCCCGTGGAGTACCTCCTCCCCCAGCAGTACGGGGGGCTCCTGCACCCAGAGCGCGTGCAGCTGGAATTCAGAGAATACCGCTTCCTCCTCCTCCCGCACCAGAAACCTATGAGGAATATGTAAGAAACTATATATCTTTGTTTTTTTTAATTACAGCTAGCTGACCATGTATTAGATACTCAACATTATTGAAATGAGGGCTGACAACAGTAAGATTGCTCTAGAGAAGCGACCACCAGTGCAAACACTGGTATGGTGCTGGGCGACCTGCTCTGCCTCTTTAGTCCTCAAAGGAGGGAACTGCTAGTGTCCTAAACACAGGGTAAGGGGTGGTTTTTATAAATCTGAAATGTGCCCCCAACACTGAAGTTTGCCGTAACTGTCGGTGCATGGTAGAAAAACTGCATCACAAAGATTGATGTAGTTCACATCACATTCTCATCCTGCAAGAGAATTGTTTGAGCAAGAAATACCAAACGTTTCTTACTTCCCCTAAAATCCTTAAAGTAAGTATGTGAATGAACATGACAATGTTTCAAGTCATATAGCTAAGCACCACCCTCCTGCCAAGCTTACCTTAGCATCTGTGCTCTTGGTATTCTAAAGGAAAAACAAGACAACTGTTTTCGATGCATAACAGCATTTTCAGGAATCAACACAAATATTCATACATCTAAAAAGTCTGTTTCTGCTCTCGGTAAAATTTCTCAGTTTTTCCACTGAAACCAATCCTAAGTTAATAGGTTGCTTTTTGTCTACCTGTAAATCTGTGGTTTGGATAACACAGTTACAAGCCTCCTGGCACATGGATTTTTACCGCAGACAAACTGCAGCCTTGGACATGTAAATGACTTTCAAATGTGTTGTAAATATTAGTATAGTTCATTCCTCCCAAGCCACAGGACACAAGCAGATCTTAGCCACCTATGTCTTATGATTGAGCTCCTTACCTGCAGCAGGCAAGGATTCACAGGCACCTCTGGAAGCTGCTGTAGCCTAAATTCAGTTTTCCCATTACTCTTAGTCAGGCATTAACCTTTGGTCCTTCCATTAACGCCGTTTATGTCATCATCCGTTTCAGGGCTATGATGATGCATATGCAGACCAGAGCTATGAGGGGTATGAAGGCTACTACAGCCAGGGCCAAGGGTAAGTTTGCTTGTCTCCTATCTGTTACTGATAAAATTATGCATGATCTTTTTTTCTTTTTTCTTTTCTTTTAAGGGAATGGAAACACTCATTTCTGAGTTTGATCTGTAGGGAAAGTGCCCTATTCTGCTGGAATCCAAGAGTGCCTGGGAAATAACTTCTGGGAGTGTCCCAGTGTCCTTGACAATTCTGTAAAAGCAGTGATCAGACACACCACAGCCATGAGCGATATTGGGCATCTTTGCTTTTCAAGTGTTTGTGCAAGTTGTGTCAGTTTAGGAATACGATTTCAGCACTGTATGTAACCACCATAATTACTCTTCCAGGGACACAGAATACTATGATTATGGACACGGGGAGGCACAGGAAACCTATGAAGCTTATGGTATGTCTGGGAATACTGTTCTCTTGACAGGGAAGGGGCTGCACATAGTTGGGAATTGCTTGCGGTTGACCAGCTGTTTTCCAGTGCCACTCCATGCTCTGAGCAAAAACTTACTGAGAACCTCAAGTAGTTTTCATGGTTGAATATTTATACCCTACAGAATATCCAGGTCTAAACAACCAAAGGTGTTCTGTGTCTTTTAGATTCTTATCTAGCTTGATTGTCTCAAAGGTGACGCTTTTAAAATTCCATTTTTTAACTATGGAAATATCTTTTAATTTCCTTGTAGCTCTAGAATATTTTAAGAGCTCTGGATTTCCACCCACAGCGCTACTTTTGCTGCAGTCTGGTGTTCATGGATTATATTTTGTTGAGCTGGATGAGTGCATGGTTCCATCTGCTTCCTTATCCTCAAAAACCCTCTAGCCGATACTGACTCTGCACTATACATTTCCTTGAAAAATGGATTTAAATTTCATATGAAGGCCTCCCTTTGATTAGGCGGAACAATTTTGGTCAGTATGATTTGCAGGTAGTCTATGAAGTGCAGCTAATTTGAATTATGTAAAGCTGTCAGCTTAGGCTAGACTGAGGGGTGTGGGAGACCAATTTAACCACAACTGTGTAAACCACCAACTGTTGAAAACAATAGGCCTTACATCTGAGGTGCTGGCAACAAAAGATTGGGTGACTAGCTAGTTCATATATCCAAGCTTATGAATGGCATCTGCATGTGGCAATGACTAAGATTCATTTTCCTCTCTCTGTAAACAAGCTGAACTATAAACAGTTACGAAAGCTATACAGTGAGCTGCTTAATGGCATGGAAATATGCTGTATTGAAAGCAGTCCCTTTAGCAGAGCATCAGTTGCCTGAAGGCGTGAATGAATGCAGGTAGTGACGATAGTTACGAGCTGGAGGGGGTTTCTGGGATCCTCAGGAACTGGGAATCCCCTATGCGTGTCATGCTGGTATTAGGGAAGCAGAGTTGTTAATACCTGGCTGTCTCCTGTGCCAGCCTCGTGGTATTCCCTGCTCTGGGCTTAAGTTGCAAGAAGTTCAAATTCAGGTGCCTAACCAGGGATGCTTTTCCAGTGTAAGATGCATTTGAATAGACAGCTGCTGTCAGTAACATTGGCTATCTTTCCTGCCTTCAGTGGCTTGGTTTGTTGCCCGTGTTAGTCACGCAGCACAAAGAGGCTTTTGTGCCTCCTACTTGGTAGGAGAGCGGTTGTGTTGTCTGGGATATGAAGGCCAAAATGCTCATTGTATACTTGGCATCAAGTTGCCACAGCTAATCTGTTTATCCACAGTAATTTCCTTTGGTCTCTGCTTTCATGAAAACAGAATTAGAGAAATAAATTGTCGAGCCAGGCTGGAGACAGTTTTGAGAAAATGGGAATGTGCTCCATGGTGGTAGGAACAGGCTCGGCTGTCTTCCGGGCTTCGGACAGTTGCTTTCATAAACTGGTGACCCTGGAGAGAATGGTAGGCATGCAAGTATGAATGTTGCAAGCAGAAGCCATAATGAAAGCTGAGCTTGGATATTTGGGGCTCGAGCTAGCTCGGGGACAATGGGAATGCAAACTTCATTTGCTTCGTGGGTAGTTGTACGTAGCAGAAGGGTTTGGGCTGTCCTGTCGAGTTCCCGTCAGCAGCTAACGCTGGTACAGCACTAGCAAGGGACGTCTTCTCCGGAGAGGTGAGCAGATGCTGTGCGAGCTGCGGCTGTGAATTTTCCTGTACTCGCGGAGGGGAAGGAACAGCAAGTCACAGTCAGAAAGCAAACCGGTGCCTGGAAGTTCAGTCGGACGTGCTGCTTTCCTACAGCAGCGTAGGGGCTTAATTATTTTGGCACAGTTATCCGGGAGCTGCCTTGCCTGGTGTCTGGGAAGGAGAGAAGCACTACCTGTAGCGGTCCCCCTACCCCGGCCAGACCCCAGGGTTATAGACGATGCTGGCTGCCAGCCCGAGGGGCCGCGACTGCTGCGACCTTCGCCACGGCTGGCTGCCAGAGCTGCCCCGTGAATTGGCTTCAGCTCGGCTGAAATTAATTAATCCTAAAAGGCAGTGGGTTTGTCCAAGTCGGCACTTAGCTGAGCTGTCGGAGCTGCAGGCTTCCCAGGGATCCCGCGCAAGTGGGTTTTTTTTTCCCCCGTGATGTCGGCAGATGTGCTGCAAACGAGAGGTTTTGGTGGACCGTGGGGCGTTTCGCAGACCGGTTTTGGGGTGAAACCCTTGTGAAGATGGCCCGTGCCTCTGTGTCGACTCCAGAGGGGGAGCCTGGTCAGCCGGTTCCCTCCGTGCCCCTTCCCTCGCAGCGCTCCGCCGTCCTTGACGTATCCCTCTCTTTTCCGCAGGGCAAGATGACTGGAACGGAACCAGGCCCTCCCTGAAGGCCCCGCCGGCCAGGCCAGTGAAGGGGGCCTACAGAGAGCACCCATACGGACGTTATTAAAAAACAAACATGAGGGAAAAATATCAGTTATGAGCAAACAGTTGTTACTGATTCTTGTATCTCCCGGGATTCCCGTTGCTTTACCCACACCAGACAAGTAATTGTCTAACTGTTTTTCTTCGTGGCCCTTTTTCTCCCACTCCATCCTCACCCTGCATTCTGGCTTCTGTACGTAGTATTTTAAAATGAGTTAAATAGATTTAGAGGACCGACTTTAATTTTTTTTTTTTTTAAGTGTGTAGATGGCTTTTCTTTCTTTGTTGTTTAGATAAACACAACTGTACCTTTTTTAATAAAAAAAAAAAGTTTGAGTTAAAAATGTTAGTTTCAAAAGTGACATGCTTTGCTTAGCAGTTATGAAATTAAGGTTTTGTTAACCTTTCAAGTTTGGTTTTAAGGAACCCATAAAAGTTGTAGTTGCAGAATCCCAAAGTAGGCTACATTTCAAAATTCAGGGCTGTTTTTAAGAATTAAAATCATAATGTAACGGTAGTAGCTGCCACCGTTTAAAAGTAACCTCAGATGTCAAACGTTCCTTAAAAGCAGATTGCTGGTGAATCTTAAGTTTAAATTTTAATACAAAGGATCCTCAAACAAATTAAATAGCATTTTTTAAAGGTAATTGACTTAAAAGAAAAAAAATTAGGTTTGTAAAATTGACTTTTCTTATGTGGGTTTTGAAATCTAGCCCCGAACATGCGGTGTTGAGAGATGCTTGGGAAGCAGATTTTCCAGTGTAAAGGGGTTCTTAGTTTGGTTCTATATGAAGAACTTTTAAGGGAAAAAACAAATTAAAGCATGGCTCTAATTGCCCAGTGTTTGATATTAGAAAACAGAGTATTATTACGTGAGTAGGTCTGAACTCTGTAAAATTACAGTCTTCTCATTTTTATAGTGCTTGGGGCAGATAATGCAGTGCAAGTTTAAAACTGACAAAATTGTCAATATTAGCAATCCCATTGACTTGTTCAAGTGTATCTCAACACTAGCTTTGCATAAAAAGGGACACTGCAGCTGAAAAAATGAGGAAAAATTTCACTTTGTACATAGGATAAAGTCCTAATTGGATTTGTACACTGTCCTCCCACTCTGTTCTTGAAGATTAAATGCTACATGTGTAAGTCTGCCTAAATAGGTAGCTAAAACTTGTCAAAATGTCTGCCGCAGTTTGTCAATAAAGTTTAGTCCTTTTTTAATCAAAGTAAATGTGATGAATTGTCATTTTTTTGTTGAGCAATAAAATAGCTATTTTTTTTCAAATAAATTTAAATTAATGCTAAAGCTAATTGTCTTTTTAAAACATGGAGACATTCTAAAAATGGTGGTTTTTGTAATTCTCACAAAGTTTATCAAGCTCATTGAACGAGCTTAATTTTTTTTTTTTTAAAAAAGAAAGAAAAATTGTTTTTCACCCCCTGGAAGTTGTTGAAAGCAGTTTGATCCTGGACTATGGCAGAAATCTGACTTCAGTCTGCTGGAAAGTGTTTACGGTTCTTTGGTTATTTAGTGATTCAGATTTCAGGTGGCCTCACAGAGTATTCCAGGCTGCAGGCTCCAGATTGAGTCTGAAATGGCTGGTTTAAACGTAGCGTGACAAAATGAATGCTGAAAAATCCAAGGCTTAGCTGCCACCAGGAGGAGAAGGAAGCTTGCTTTCTGCTTTATGTAAACACCCCTAACCCCCTCGGCTAAGATGATGCCCTTCCTATTTTACGGTAGCCTTTACTTGCAAAGCCACTTAAAAATGTATCTTTGTTTGAGGAGGGTGCTGCAGTTGCTCCTCATATCCTTCTGAGAGGGTGTGTATGCATAGATATATAATATAATAGTTTAAAGTAAACTGCTGCTTAGACAGACATGAAAAATGGTTTGTATTTCCCATCTGCAAAATGAATCTGGCATTCTAGGGGGAGAGAATTAAACTGCTCGGGGGTGAAAAATAGAGCATTAGGAACCAAACTGCTTGTAGCAGTGCATGATTGAGGGGAATACTTTAAAACAAAAAGTTGTATTTGTAGATTGTTATTAAAGTGTAAATAACTGAATTTTCAACAATGGTTTGGAGTCAGCTTTCAGGGCATAATGTCTTGCTTGATGAAAAGATCACCCTATACCCCCCTTTTAAAGGAAAATTATCGCAGGAGAATCAGGATGTGTAAAGCTAACATGCATCGCAAAACCCAAAAGGTAACCTAAATGTCTGATTTTAATAGCACATTTCTCTTTTACATAAACTGTGACGGCAACTTGCATAAACTTTATTGAAACAATTCTTCAGATGTTAATTTTAATGTAAAAATTTGCAAAAAATGTTTAAAATAAACATTTAAAAAAAACCACATGCTTCTGCATAAATTAGCAATAACTTTAATAATGTGCCCTTTGAAAATGCACTGTAATGTAATGTGGGCAAAAAGGAATCGGCAAGCTTAAATATCAAAAGATGTAAAATGACAACGAATATAGATAGTCCTGCTACTGCCAAAAAAAAAATTCTGCTTAGTTATTTAAAAATGTAAAATGATGGCCCTTTTTAGACCCCAGTATTGATATTTACTGTGAAATGTTCAAAGCTCAGCTTAAGTTGCATGTTTTCCTTCCTGTGTAATTGCATGCAGGACTCTTTTTTCTTTTGATTTGCGCTCACATTAAGGAGACTCACAAATGTCTTCAATTTGCAGGAGTCAAGAGTACATCGCTGTGAATCACTTGGGTGAAGATGAGCAGGGGCAACAAGAAGTGGGTAAGTTTGTTTATTTTTGCAACCCGTTGCAAGTTACTAACATGTTTTGTGTGGGAGGTGGGGGGCGGCACCATCTGAGCTGCTAAATTGAAGCCATTCTTTATATACCCACAAATAAATTACTCTTGTGAAAGGCCAGTTCCATGACTGACACTCTTGCAGAGGTCAGGGTGTGGAGGAGGCTTCGGTATGTACCTGCGTAGAGCTCTCCCACCGAGATCCCGTGGAGAAGGAGGTTTAAGTGGATTTGAGGAGAGAGGGAAACGTAAGGAGATCTGTCTCTGGGAGCTGATTCCCGGCTGAGATGCTGGCCTCCGTGGGAGTGCTCTCGGCAGCAGGGTAGCTTTGAAATTGTTGTTACCCCGTGCTCTAGAAAGAGAGCAGCTCAAGGAACAGCTCAATAGGAATTCCCGTATGAGTCCGTGATGCGTCAAAATTATAGACTGCAGATTTTAGACCAGATGCTGCCCAGCTAGGCCTTGCTAGTTCTGCCCCTTCCACCCCCATCGATGGGCTCCGAAATGTGATCTGGCTGCTGGCTGTTCTTTTTTTTTTTTTTTTTTTTTTTTTTATTTGTTTTTGT
>JAVJGG010000021.1:2712121-2728724 GCA_035590195.1 Aviceda cuculoides
AAAAAAAAAAAAAAAAGGTATTTTAAATGTAGGCACTGTGGTCTGCAAATTATTTCTAAGATTGCTCGCAGCCTGTCATGCGAGACACAGCTGCATCGTGCCCCAGCCGAGATCCGGGGCTCGGCGCATCTGCCAGGGAGCTGCCGCGCAGCATCGCGGCAGCCATTTTAAGGAACGCTGGAAGAGAGAAGGACTGCAGCTGCACGTTGGCATGCGTGATCTGGCGGGGGCAACTTGAGTTGTGCGGTGGTTTTTGTTCAAGGAGGAGAGGGTTTTAATTGTCTGCTGTGGTGAAAAAGGGTAACTTCCGTTTCATTGCTGTAACAATACCCCAAGGAAAGTCAACTGTGCCACGCAAAGGTGTTTTTTTTTTTTTTTTAACTACAAAATCAGCACATTTGGCTTATGAACCTTTTGTGTCCGTTTCAGGTGTGATCACCACTTGGCTGCAGAATGAACCTGCTCCTAATTATATTAAAGAAATTTTTTTCACTTGAATCCCAGCCACTTTCACCCAAAAGATAGTCTCTTCCCCTAACTTACTATTGCTTTTCTGGATTAGCATTGCTTTCAGAGCATCAGCTGCACGAAGTGCTGTAACTCCAAACAAACCACAAAGCCAGTTAGCAGCAGCAATGCTGCTGGATGAGAACCCAGCTGTAATTCAGGAAAGAGACAGAAAAACCACCCCAGTGACCCTGAGTAGAAAAGTTGTGAGCAAACAAAACCCATGGTATTTTGACTTACCTTTTCTGGAGAGAAGGGTCATGAGGAGAAGGTCAAGGCTATTTGACAAAACACAGGGGAAAACAAAAAAAAAAAAGACCAAACCAAACATCTACAAAAGAAACTAAAGCAGTCTTTCACATGCAGCACAGATTACGTTCCAAATAAAATGCTCTGGTGGATGGCATTTAAACCAACACATCTAGCCCTCTTCCTGAAAGAGGAGGGAAAGTAATTGTGCCTCACCTCACCTTTCTTTCCAAAGCCTTACTACAGCTGTCATTTTTTCTTGTTAGGACCTACATTACATGACATCATGATCACAACCAAGCTACTGCACCATTTTCCAGCAATGGTTCTGAAAGCAAAATGAACTCCCACTCTAACCGAGTGCTTCCTCTCAGCAGAAAGCAGTACAAACTCACACCAACCATAGAAATGTACCAGTTTTATTACAAAGATTCTCAAAATTCAAAATAAAAGCATCTTTAAAAAACCACAATATATTTCCCCCCCCAGACACAAAGATACACTGATCTCTCTCGCTTCACATACAAACACTGAAGAGTGGGAGTGACACGTCACTCAGATTCAAAGAGACTAAAAAACTCACGGTGGAAAAGGGAAAAGAATTATTTAAAAAAATAAAACATTTTAAAAATAACCTGTGTTAAGTTAGCAGCATTATTAGAGTTGAAACCATCAGCAGCGCTCCGTGGGAGGTACAGATCCTCTTATGGACAGAGGAATCCCCCTGAGAAAGGAGAGCAGCGAGTCAAAACTGCCTGCAAAACTTCTGCAAAGCATTTCACCAAAAGCTCATCTAATGATCAGCTGTACAAAACCAGATGCAAAAGAAAGGCCAGTTCTGTTCACAAAAGACCTTTGGGCGTGAGATAATGCATGGGAGTAGGAAAAGGAGTCGTTATAAAAACGTACAGAGCCCCATCTGCTGTTCCTTCATAAAGATAACAGCTCAGACAGCTGATAAAAAGGTTTTCCATATTTACTGGCCTTGAGAGCAAAAGAGAGGAAAGGTTCCATTTGAAAACATTTGTAACGTCACTTCAGAGAAGAGTTTTTCAGCGAGCGACACACATCGACAAGAGGTTTCAGCCAGGCTCTGTTCAGTCTGGCCTTTAGACGAGTTGGGAATTTCTGCAGTGGTTTCAGCCTAGGACACAGATCAGTACTGAGAAAGCACATTACGGCACATGTAGCTGAGGGCAGAACAAACAGGAAAAGCAAAGCAGGCGGCCAAATGGGCAGTAACTCACTTCCCCCCCCCAAAAAGGGGCATAGGTATAGAAAAAAAGGTATAAAAATTTCATCCCTTCTCTTACTTGAGATGCATAATGCTGCCACACTAACCGGATCTGCAAGATCTTGGAAAAATGTTAACCACCACATTAGGGTGATTTTCATTTTGCATTTTCCAGATCTGCACCTGCAGGGCTCTTGGGCTGATTCACTAAAGCGCTTTTCAGATTGGTTTTAAGCTGCTTCATCTCTTTCCACAAGTTTGCTGCAGGGAGGTAGCCAACTCTATTCAAGAACTGCACTATTTGACCCTGAGAAGCGGCACCAGCTTGCAGTTACTTGCCATGGTGGAATCAAACTGAAGACCAAAGGAATAGTCTCTCACAGGCTTCATTTGGGAACTCGTATTCTCCCAAAAAAAAAAAAAAAAAAGAAAAAAAAAAAGAAAAAAGAAAAAAGAAAATTGATGGCCATCTTTCCACCTAACCTGAAATGCAGATACTACTTCTACTTAAATTATTATTTTCCAAGGGTGGTTATTTCAGAGGAGAGAGTAAAGAAAGGAAGTGATTTTTTTTTTTTAAAGACACACTAAGGAGGCAGTGGAAGGCAAGAGTGAAACTTCCCAGTCACCAAATCTGGGCAGTGCAGGTCTGTCTACTCCGCAGAATCCTCCCTATCTGCTCCCAGCGGAGTGCAGCAAGGAATAATTTACAGTTCTCAAGTCATTTATATATTTATATAGAAATATATACAGAAACATATATAAAATATAAATCCTGTGGAATGGGAGGCAACCAGAGAAGCTAACCTACGACAACTACGCACTGACAGGTACTGTCCAGCTGCAGCCATCTTAGGTGGATTTTGTCTCTTCCTTCACCCTGTGGAAGCAAGCAGTGAAGAATTTGGTTTAAACAAGCAACCTGGGCTGTACCCAAGCTTTAACAACCAGCCAGAGTTGCAACCTTAAAAATGCTGCTTATACGGCCCATCGTCACCTAAAACTTGTAACGTGTTACTGCATGAAGGCACCGTATTTTTAAGCCCTTTTCACTGCAGGCTCTCACAGCACTTTATCAGGTGTGCTGTTCTACACGCGCAAACTTCTTCCCATTAAGAGCCCATGACAAAGCCACCCAAGCTCCAACCCCTCAACTTGTGCAACATCCCACCAGGGGCATGGGTAGGTGCACAAGGAAGTACAGGCACAGCCATTTAATCACCATGCCAGGAGACAGGGCTCACCCTTTGGGTTCTGCTTTCTCCTCTTTTGCTTTTTCCTCTTCTTTCTCATCTAGGAGAGAAAAAAAAAAAAAAAAAAAAAGACACAGTAGTACAGTAGGAAAGTACATGCCAGGCAAAGTTCCACAGAGCTGGGAGGGCTTCTAGTGCTAGCTCTCGTGCGTACCTTTCTTCTCCTCTTCCTCCTTTTCCTCTTCTGTTTTCACACGCTTAGCTTTCTTAAAGTTGGCAACATTTTTGCGCCCTCCTTCCCCTTCATCTTCAGAGTCAGAGAATTCTTCATCACAGGATATTCTCTTATCGGAATTGCGGACTGAGTGCAAAGAAGACAAGAGGTTGTTTCAGGAGATTTAGAAGTCAGGAGACACCAAGCACTAACTTCTCCAAGTACATCTACACACTGGAATGAATTAACGAGCCTACGTAAGGCAGAATTAGGCCACGATAAAAACACTGTCTTTCTACCTGCCATATCTTTTAACTCACCACTCCTAACTGCTCATGCCTAAGATCCAAGATCACATGTACAACTTGGATTAGGTACAGTGTGATGTCTAGACTTGACAGCGTAAGCAGGTTAACCAACCTCACACTGAGAAAATCTGTCTGCCAGATCTAAAGGCCATCAGCCAATCTGGATATAAACTAGCATTTTCACTGTGGAAGACAACTTCTGGGATCAAACCTGACAGTCTCCCAGAAAGTATTCTGTCATAGCACCTACATCACAGGAACTGTTTAAATTCTCACATTAAAGCATAGGTTCTCCCATTATGGAAATCATCTGGCAAAAGTGCCATTTCTCCAAGGGAAAAGAGATCTATCAGCCCTGCAATGCTCAGCATCGTTGCTTTATCTTACAAAATCAATCAGAAAGGTGGGAACAGATTCGAATTGAAGGACTCCAGAACAGAGATTGACCTAAATCATATATCCTCCTCTCTTTACTAAGGTAACTCAGTTTAGAGCCCGCACGCTTCCCCAGCTAACTGATCCTGTTCAGCTTTGGCACCCGCAGGCTCTGCACAGTATGCTTCCCAGCCAGGCAATGCAACTACGCCAGAGACAAGCACATACTTGAAATGCGTTTCTCGGGATCTTCCTCCTCTTCATCTCCACTGTCTTCCTGAACAGCATCCTCAGGAATTGGCTGCATCTGGACACCAGGGGCATGAGGCAGCATGCGCAGATTCTCAAAGAGACGCTGCCTAGAGCCGGCCAGGAAAGGAACACCTCCGTCAGCAAGATGCCGCCCACGGCTGCGAAGCCCCCAGTAGAAGGTGTCAGTCTCGCAAAAAGGAACAAACACTTACTTGATCTTCTCAAGATACTCATTGGTATTCTGGTTAGTCATGTTCGAGGGACTGATGTGGAGCTTAAAGTCTGGTCCAAAGTACTCAAAATAGTCATTATATGGAAGTTCTGCAGGCGATTTAAAAAGGAATAAACACCAAATTACCACTGGATCGGTGACAAAATACCGCAAACACATTGTACTTCTACAGAAAAGCACAACTGCGTTTACCTAGGCATAGGGCTCTCCTACCCCCAATTCAGATGAAAGCAGACAAATTAGCAACAGTGCAGTCAAAGCTTACTTGGCTGTTAAACACTATCAGTGCACACAAAAGTTTTCAGGAGAAGGTCATCTCACTTCAGTAAGTCAGCAAGGCTGCTGGGTACCTTTTGCTGGAGGGGAGAGCTACAGGACTAGAATGCAAACAGGAACAGCTACTGCAAATCAGGGAATCCAAAAGCTCTTCCACAGTAATAATCAAGAGCTAATGAATCATCTTAGGGTTGCTACCTCTCCCACAGCAACATCGTCTCCCTGAGCTCTGTTTCTAGAGTGTCATTGTCCCTTAGTCTTGCTTCAAAGGCTCCAGGGGAGAATTACCATTGGGAATTTCAGTGTCCAAAGCCACAGCAGTCTCATAGGTCCAGCATCTAGCCACGTTGCGGATCGTATAGCCACCTCCTCCCAGCATCAGCATAGGCAAATTAAAACTTTTTACAAACTCCACACACTTGGCATGACCTGCAGCAAAAACAGTGGGGGAAAAGGTCATAGCCTCATGGCAGAGGAGGAACAAACTTTCAATGAAATCTAATTATATCAGTTATGCCAGTTCAACACACGCACTCTACGGTAGGTACTCTTACCTTTGATGGTCAGATTAAAACAACCCAGCCTGTCCCCTGACAGAGAATCTGACCCACACTGCAAGACAACTGCGCTAGGCTGGAACGTCTCCATCACTTTAGATATCACCTAAACAAGAAACCCGTTGTTACACACTCTCCACAGGACAGTGTCACAGCAACACAGTAATGTCCATGTCAGCAAGTGACATGAAGACATCCCTAGTGTTCCCACAGCTGCTGACTCCCCTATATTGGTAACACTGAGGTTCTTACGAAGAGAAGCTCACTGACGACAGGCTGCAATTGTTAGGGAGGAATACAGCCCCTGAAGAATCTCTTCACGGAAGACTGAATCAATCTCCCCAAAGAACGGCTCCATGAGCCACCCAGTGACAAAGTAAGATCCACAAAGAATCACTCAGCAAAGATATCTTCACTTACCGGCTTGAATATTGCTTCATAGGACTCATCATCAATTCCGTCCCGGAGAGGATAGTTGACAGCATAGTATTTGCCTTTGCCTGCACCAATATCCTATTAGAGTGAAAGACAGGAGAGACCACAAGTCACCAGAGAACCAACTGCAACACATAAATTGTGCTCCAAATTAGGAAGGGAAGTCTGGGATCCCATCAGTGTAATCCAAATGTAAGCCTAGGCTCTCACAGACAAATACTGTCCTGGCAGAAGGCAGCAAGAGTCAGCTGACTCTAACAGCAGCTTATTTGGCATAATTGGGTGCATTTGGCCCTCAGTGTACTACTACATGTAGCTCTGAGCACACAGGCTCTCATTTCACTGGCAAAAGCCACTCTCTTACACAGCAGTAAAACTGGCAGCCAAAATTCTAGTTCCAAACCTGTACACTGCAGAGATGCGCAGCCCAAAATACCAGTTTGGGCTGACCGTGCAGTCTAGTAACCGAAGGAATCTATTTTTACTTTAAAATAATATATACGTGTTTACGTTTCCATTATCTCTCCCATACCCGAGTGTTTTCTTAAAAATAGTTATTTCCTTTATGGTGCAGAGTGGCTGCACCAGGGAAGAATGCTGCAGCTGCACACAGGTTCACATCACTAGCACCAAACTCTGGGCAGGGCTGAAAACATACAAGTCACAATTGGAAGACAAGAGAATTTAGGTCAGAAAAATGTAATTCCACTAAAAAGCACATAAAAAAAGGTAAAGAACCTTTCACTCCTGAGAACAGCATTCTGACAATGTCGGAAGTCACGAAGTGAACCACACCTGTATCTAGCCTGAAAGAGTGCCACAGTTAACACCACGATTCATTAACATGCAGAACTGACTCACAGGAGGAAATGCCAACAAGATAAACCAACACACACAGAAGTACTCCCTCATAAACTTTCACCCAAAAGCTTGTGTGACCAAGCTTAGTTTGCAAGTAGCTAGAGATGACCAACATGCCATCTTCAGAGTCACTTTTCTGAGGATAATCCCACCAGAAGGCTGCTAAGAGACTGAAATCAAAGCCTTGGTTTTATTACTATACAGGATCACAGGAACAAAGCACCCACTCCAAGAGCCGAGCCAGCTGCCTCACACCTTTGCCCTCAGAAAAAAGGATGCCACTTTGAGAGCAGAAACGCCCAGGAGAGCAGTGGTTTTAGTTAAATTAGTATGACAGCAAACAGATGGAAAAGACCAAATTTCAGAGCAATTTTCTGCTAAGCCTTCATTCTCACCCGTAGGTCCCCTGTTCCTGGGAAGTATTCTCCGTACTTATGAAAGGACACGGTCATGACACGGTCTGTGGTATAAAAGGCTTCCTCCACGCCATCTCCATGGTGAATATCAATGTCAATATACAGCACTCTCTGGTGATACCTAGGATCAGAAAGGAGTCAAAATACTGCATTTCTTCAGAGCAGAAACTGCCTCCACCTGCAGAGCAAATGGGAGGAGAGCAAGGAACTTGGTGCTAATCCCCAGGCTGCACAGCTACCGGGCAGCTCTCTCACCAGAGTCTGCAAGCAAAAGTGCAGCAGAGAACAGACATGTGCCTTGGTCAGCAGCAGAAAAGAACCACAGAGGAAAATAAAGTGGCTTTTGCTGCCGCAACTGATCTTTGAAGGCAGACTCAACTCAGTTTATTCAGATTCAACCAACAGACTGCATTTTTATGTCCTAGCCTCCCATTGAGGTTTGCCTTGAGCCAAAAGCTGTCACATATTACAGCTGTGCCCCTTTTTCCAGGGTGGGTGGTAGAGAGGAGGGCCTAAGAGCAACCACACAATGCTCCAAGCCTTCTGCATAGTGCCACCGTTAGACATACCCCTTTGGGAGAGAGGGTACCACAAAGATAGCTGATTAAGACCTCCTGGGAAAACACAGCTAAAAAAAGCAACAAAAAGAAAAGACTGGGAAGAAAGCACTAAGGACTCGGAGGAAATGCAGCAGAAAGGACAAACAAAAGGGGTAAATAGTACTGCCCGTACTTTAGGAGCTCCAAGATAGCCAAGACGATATCGTTAACATAACAGAACCCAGAAGCCTCTGACTTCTTAGCGTGGTGAAGGCCTCCCGCCCAATTCACAGCAATATCTGTCTGTTGCTTGTTCAGCTTCACAGCACTGGCTGTTGGGAGAAGAATTACAAGATGTTAGCACGAGAGCAAAGGCCCCATGACAGAGGCTGAGGGGTAAAGTACTGGTCCCTTACGATCACATCATTGCTTATGTGTGCGTTTGGGTACTTTACAAAGCACAAGCCCAAGGGTTTAACACTGGATGTCTCAACAAGCTAACAAGAGGCAAGGGAAGAGAAATACAGGCTCTGTTTTGCCTGCACACACTTTTCACTGCTCCCCACTTTTGCCTCAGAGCATGAAATCTGCACAAACAAGTCCACAGCATTCTAGCTGGGGTCACAGTTGAAGACAGTCTAGATTTCTCACTGCCCTGAACAAAAGATTCTAATGAAAGGTTTTATCCAACGTATATTCAGGTCATTCACTGAATATGCATTTAGGCAAAGGAAGTTCTCTTCCCCCAGCCCCCTCATAAACTTTCTGCAAATTCTGCAAGTCTCCTGGGATCAAAACAAATGATATATTCTGTGGAACCAACAGCCGTGGGACCAGAGAGCATAGAGCTAGTTCAAAAAATGCTGCAGTCAGTACTTGCACGTACTGCTGAACTACCTTACAGGAAATAAAGACTTCTAGATGTCATTGTGGGAGTAGCAGCCACAAAGCTTTAACGCCTATGTACGCTAACACAGTTCCGCAATATCGCTCTATCTGCAACAAAGTATTTGAAAATAGTGAAAGCATTTAAAATGTTCCAGCTTTCAGGGAGCTTACTGAAACCTTTCAGGTTCTATTTTGCCTCATGTCCAGAGACAGTGGCTTTTTGTTAAAAACAACAGATAAGTAACCCTTTTCTTTCCTTTCCTTTCCAGGTTACGCCTGCCCAGAGCAAGGTTTTTACAACTTTTTTTTCTGTAAAGCTGACGTTGATTTTTTTTATTAAACCCCTGTTGCTGCTGAGGTTTTGTTTTAACTATCACTGGCAACGTTGTTATACCACTTATAGAGTCCTGCACATATTCAGTGAAGTAACCCAGACTAGTGAAGATATGCTTAACAAATGTAGAGGGATCTGTCAATATGCAAGGCTTGAACTCTCACGTGGGAAGAAATCTGGATCTAATTATTAAGGAAATCAGAAATAGGTTCACAGGGCTTCCCCACCACCACCTACAACAATTTGTTTCCTATACAGAACTACATTACACACATCTGCTTAAGAGAAAAAGAAAAGAACATACGACTTGTGAGCTTACCAACTGAGCCTCCAGCAGAGAGCTGACAAAACTCAAACAACCCATCAAACACAGGGCAGTCTTCCCCAACATTAACTTGAAAAGAATACAACAGAGTTCGTAAGACAAAACTACAAATAAATGGCAAAGCTTATACCACCACTCTGATTTTAAAAGTTAACCAGATAAGCGATCAAAAGTTTTAAACAACAAAATACCATGCAGAAATAATAAAAAGTTAAGGTAATCAACCTGAGGATTGCCTGATGAGGCAAAAAGGTTGTTGCTGTAGGGAAGATGCTCCTGACTTGTAAGAAAACAGGAAAGCAGGTCCCAGGAGCTCTGGCGAAAGCGGCACGCCATCTACCGGGGTGCGCTACGAGGGATCCCGAAACCAGTCAATCGCGTCGGAAAATGAGTGGGCAGGGAGGAGATGCTATCAGAGCTGTGTAATTCCGATACACGTCCTCGGCAGCAACTCAAGCGGCGCTCGTTGACGTAGCACACTGCCAGTATCCTGCTCTGCTCCGGCAGCACATGCTGGTCACCACGAGCACACGCAGGCTGTGCAAAATGGGGACCAGCACCCCTCGCTACCCCACGTGGGCCAGCCCTGCTGCCTGGGCACTGTGCCTTCCGAGGGGGGAACACTGCTGTTTCTGACTACAGAGCTGACACCGAGCTCCATTACACAACCCCACAGCAAGTGGGAAAGGTTTTTGCTCCTGTTTCCTGCTGTAGTGTTGACGAGGAGCTCAGAAAGCAAACAGTGCCAGTGCTGCAGGAGAAAGTGGGGAGATGGTAGATAGTGGTGCATACCGGACCAGAAGTTTACATCCAGATCTGTTTTGTTACACTTTGTACATTCCTTTTACTTCACACAGGACAGTCAGTTTTTAAGTTCTCAGCAGTACTGTAGTTTCGGCCTGGATAAATTTCTACTGTAAACAGTTCCACAATTAAAAATAAAAACAGTAACAAAAGACTTGTATTGAATCTAGATTTTGCAAGATTTGGTTTAACAAACAAACAAAAATCTGTATTTTTGTAACAACATCTGTAGAATGTTTACTCCTGTGCTTAATGAGAAAGGCACAAACAGCACAGTTCTTGCAGCATTAGAAACTCGTCAGCACACAGTCTTCACAAAGACTGTGTGATAAGGGAGTCTGAATGGTCCCAGCTCGGGACAGGGATCTCTGAGAAGGACAATACCCATCAGGAGACCCAGAAGGAAGCAATTGTTCACACTTTCCAATTGTTTCAGCAGGGCATGGCGACTGGCAGAGTTTGAATAATCAACTTAAAGAGGTGGCGGGAAGCTTTCCCTGTTAAGTGAGGAGAATTTAAGTCATCAATTTCTGCATGCTTCCCATTACAACAAATTAAACTTCTTGCCCTTTAGGTTATAGAGTAGTTCTCCCAAGTCCTCAGGCAGGCAACACGGCATTAGCAGAATGAAATTAGAGACTGTTCGTTACCTTTACTGCCCCTCAGAACTTTGTGGGCAGCTCTGACAGTATTTGCGGGCAAAGGCAGGAGCTGCTGGGTAAACAGAAGCCAGTTGAGCTTTTTCCCACCAGGAGAGTCAAAGCAGCAAGGACTACTAAGGAGGGATATTAATAGTATGGGTCAATCACTTGGCTGTAGGCATAAAGCTCTGGTGGAAGATGAGAGGCAGATGCTCCTTCTTCCTTGCAGTGGGCGAGGAGCTTCCTATCTGGAAGAGTGCAACTAGAGAGAGCCCAGCATTAAAGGTGGAAACATTCCTATGGAAATCATAGCAGCTATCCTTCCCTCAAAAGGAAAGGTGAAGCACCAAGCAGGCTACGAAGACCTGCCACTGTACTTGGGAGCCGTGACCCCGTCTCCTCTATCCCTAACCTCTGTTCTGAGCTTCCTGTGCTAGTTCTCTAGCTACACAGAGGCCGCTATTTTGCAGGTCTCACTGAAGAAAAGCTCTGTCCTCCACATATTTAAGATTAATTTTCATATTTTTACCTCCTTCAGGTAAAAATAGTTCTGTGGAAGTACAGTACAGAAAATGTTGACTACCAGAGAAAGCAGAGTGGGTGTTTATGAGCTGTATCTGCTTCAGGGGTAAACAGTTCAGTTTGTGTAAATATGGACTTTGGTACATGTCATTTGGTGTACTAAGGCATATCATTTACTGTAGGAAGTCTTTCAATGTATATTACTCATGACCCATATTACCCATTCCTCTTATGTGCCTGTGCCTTAATATCTGTCCCCTTCAGCTCATACCAGATTTACACGTGCCTCTACTTCAGACTCCAGAGCCATACTTCTGAATTGGAGATTACATTTACTCCACATAAATGAACCCCATGGGCTAACAACTTTTTGCTGCTCTTGAGGATTGCAGTGTGCAAGACCAAAATACTGTTTAAATGAACCTTGAGCCTTCCCCACTATTTGTCTATACTTGCTAGAAATCTAGTTTGCCGCAGTCATTGTCAAAGAACATCAACTCAGAGTTGCAGAGACCAAAAAAAAGGTTAATGGTGACTTCAAAGTCACAGAAAAGAGCCCTTCTGCAGACGGTAGAGGTTAGAGCAAGAGAGTAGCTCACAAAATAAACCTTTCTAACACAAAGTGGACAGGTATTATCGTGCATCTCAACCCTTCCCGACTTCCAAACAGCTGCTGCCCTGAAAAAAATCCTTCAGAGTTACTGCAGATTTTGGACACAATTGATGAGTTGGGGTTTTTTTGTTTGTTTGTTTTAAATATACAACCCTCTCCCATCTCAATACCTCTGGTTAAAGATAAGCAGTAACACAAAATACATGCAGCTCAAAAAATGGAGTAGCTCAGTCATCTCTGAACCAGAAAGATTTCCACCAAAACACAAGACCAAAAAAAAGAGCCAGGTCAAAGGGTTTTTCCTCAGCTCTTTCAGCATATTGGCTTGAGAGAGGGACCCATTTTTAAAATGCTTGATTTACCAGAAAAATCAAAAACAAAGTCAGGAGAAAGACAATTTTCCATGGTTCTTCCTACTCTTTTTATCACAAACTCTAAAGCTGGCCTAGGATTCCCAGAACCACAAATTTTAACATTGGCAGGAACTACAGCACTACACACATAGCTTACATCTTTGCATCTGCTTGCTGTACTCAGACATGTTATCTGGGCGAATAGATCTCAGAAATTTTATGTAGTCATCACTGTGGTACTTGGTCATTTCTTCTGCATTTGCCTTGTGAGGGCGCTGCAAGGACAAAAAAAGAGCAAGGCTTGTTTTGAAATATCTCTCTCCCTAATTCCCATTTCCAATCTCAGATTTACTCCCAGGAACAGCAAAAAACTCAAAACAGCAGCATTAAACAAGAGAAACTTATTCTAAAAAGCAAGAATGCCACTACCGGAAACTGGAATGTATTACATATCTAGACAAAGAAAATATTTAAGTTACAGGGAGAAGAGCAAGTTCTCCAGTCTCCAAAGCTTATTTGAAGCAAAGAACATGCCACCACAAGCAATCAGAAGAAAGCAGAAATACATCAGCACAACTGTTTGGTTTTTTTCCTCCTCTTTGGCTCATCAACAGAGAACTTCTGCATCTGAAGCATCAAAATTAAAACCTGACATGTGACTAAGATCTTTCATATATATTTCTCTTCATGACCAGCCCTACACTTACATATATCTCCATCTTCCTGTAGAGGCCATAGTTCAGCAGTAGGTTGTGGGTCATCCGGATCCTGTGGGGTTTCATTGGATGTCCTTGGCCATAATAGTAGTTTCCAACATCACCTAGGAGCAGAAAGGTTAAAGGATTTTGTTACACCAGAGAAAACTATTAATTCCTTCAAACAGAGTCACAGCCAATCCACAAAAGCCATCAGGTCATCTGTCATTTTATTTGTCCTTCAGCAGTGCATCTGTTCACAGGGGATAAGGTCTCCCATCTTGTTCGCACAGCTATCTCCATGGATTCAGAAAAGCTCATCCCTGACTCAAATGAGCCAGACTTTTGGAAATCAGGGTATGTCCAGACAAGGAATTTTTTAATGCCAGTTCTGGGGAAGGCAATCCAGGCAGAGTCTGAGCAACTAACATCACACTGCACAAGAGGAGGGAGCTCCAGCTTTCACGGACAGGAGGAGCTTTGGGCGCCACATCTGTGTGTCCTCACTCGGCAAATGACAGCTCTCCAATGTCCTCTCCAGGCAGTTCAGCGATATCTCACCTTTACAGAGCTCACACATTTCACCGAGAAATGCAACCACACTCTGAGCAGAAACCTGCACACCAAGAGGCATGCAAGTTTAACCCAGGCTCAGACAATGACTCATCAGACGGAGCACGTAGCCTCTTTGCCTCAGTTTCTTACTATTTACCTAACAGAAACAAGATACAAAGCAGCTAATTCTGTCAATAAGCAAACACCAGCACAGCTGTACTTTTACAGCTTCTCAGTCGTTTTCACCCTTTATTATTGCTTGAGATCCTTCAGAAGAATCCCAGTCCCTACCAAACACATACCCACACAGATGCGCCTGACGAGCTATCCTATGGGCACCAGCATTAATGAAGTTACCTTCCTGCAAATATATCCCACAGGTCATCTCCCCATGGGGATTTTTTCCTACCTAGAAAAAGCTGAGCTCATGCTGCACTCTCCCACAGTAGGCACAGCTAACTGTACTCTCCCAGAGTACTGATTTCCATGACACTTACAGAAATTTAACTTTCAGATTTCTGCCTCCTGCCTGATTTGGCTGTGAGATGCACAGACTCCAAAGTTGCCAAGAGCAGGAAACACGCAGACAGCCACATGCAGCAGCAGTAATGCGCAAGCCTCATTTTCTTGGGAAACCAGACTAAGTTGTTCATGTAGTTGTACAACTCCCGATCAGTTTAGGAAGCAGGACATCCAATCCGGTCTGGCTGGTGACTCAGTTGGGAGTATTAATATTTCATCACCAATCTTAACATTCAGGAGAAACTGCTACTTCCTCACAGCAGGCAGCTGTAGTTTTTCCTCCTGTGGACACAGCTCTATTTTCAGTCAAAGTAGATGCAAACGGTGCAAATCCCAAACCCAGACAACTCTGCTGCTGGAGTTTACCTGTCCATAGCTCTTCGGTGAAATGAGGTGTTCTTTGCACAAAGGTATTTTACTGGGGCAACTATCCTTACAGCAAAATCAGGTTAAATCAAGCTTTGGGGAACTCAGTAAGAGATGCTCAAGACCCTATCTAGAAAATACAAGCACAAAACTACATGAAGCTTTGAAAAATCATCTTCACCTCAGGCTGTCAGTGAAATGCCCTGGGCAAACCCTGACTTCCAGAGCCTGTTCATGTTCACTCTGCTAAACACATCCCACCATGAGTCCTACAGAGCTGCAGACGAGCTTGTCTGTTCATGGATGTCAGTGCAGATTAAGAATGTGTGAACTTAACAGATACCTCTTCCTGTCTGCTAGGGTTAAGCAAGTCCCTACGTAGGGAGCTAATAAAGGAGAAGTTGCTGTTCAAGTTCAAACCCTTGCACACACCCTCAGCACCCCTCAGAATTTCCATGAAGGACCCTTACAATACCCAATTACCTTTTCCCCAGCCTCTGCATCCCACCTAGACACTTCCCTGCAGCTCAGGTTCCTTCTCCAGCACGGGATGCCCTCCCGCCATCTGAAATGCGTGGCTCAAGGAAGAGACCCACACGCCATCTGAAACAGTGCCCAGGGACCTTCCCTTCGGGGAATTACTGCACTAGATTGCTCTACTTTAGCCACCCTGCATGGAAAATAAAAGCCCCTAACAAACTGGCCTCCCGCAACTGCAGATTATGCCTTTCCCAACAATAAAAGCACACTTTCACCCTAGGACACGTTGTGGACGTTTGCCAGCCACTCGTAAAAGAGCAGTGGAAAGAAGGCACTAAAACCTCACCACAGAGTAAATTAGTGAGGGCAGCTATAGACAAGAGCATATAACGCTAACTTCATGTAGTTATTGTGCAATAAAGACTACAAGGATAGCATCACTGCTTAGCATTTTCAAACAAAATTACTGGTTATTTCATATTTAAGACATCATCGCGTGCCTTTAAAGATTATAGCTTGTTCACAAACTGACAAGTTTCTTTCTGAACATGTTATATTCCAAGGACAGGGAGAAGTTTGGACATTGAGACCGTGTTTTTCCAACATCCAGGTTGTGTGCACATGTATGGCATTCTGGCACTCCCTGCAAGCACTCTTCAAGTTTAAACTAGGCATTTTAGGGCCAGGGCTCTATCATCCCCTTGTATATTTCGATATGACGGGTGTTGTGTAGAGATCAGTTGTGTGGTGAAACTGGGCTCAGTTTCGCTGCACCCAGAGCTCTAATCCAGACTCCTCCTCGCCCTGCCCTCCCGAAGACACAGGCTGAGTCAGAGACCCCACAGGACTGTCATTACAGGTTGCAAACATACCGCTTAGATTTACTTTTCTAGAGAAATGAAAGCCCTCACTATATGCCTGACGCATATGGCAGTTTAAAAGAGTCTGCTTTACTGCTTGAACACTGAGCACATCCATTTACCAGGAAAAAGTAGCGAGAAAAAGTTTTTATTTGATTTCACAGACTAAAAACCACGATGAAATAAGACAATTGCACAATACCTTTCACAGGGAGCGATCATAGACTCTATTAAAATGAGCTCGCCCATCACTGAGGCACCAAGCCGCCCCTCCAAAGGGGAGGCGGTTGTGAACGTGCAGAGGTGACGTGACTGTGATTTCTCTCACAGACTACAGGGTAGAAGTGGGGAAGCCGACAAGATACCCAGCTTAGGATATGGCCACCCCATTACTTCCCTATCCCAATGGGATGATTATATAGCCCCAAAGCAGTGCCTCCCCAGCCTCGTAACAGAAAAAAATAAAAAACAAAAACAAAAAAAACCCCACCACTCTACAATCCAGCCAAGTTCAGAGCCAGAACTAAACAATGCTCCTAGACACAGGAACTCCCTACAAACAACCACACAGTCTGTCTGGCTCCTAACGCCTTCGGGTTTGTCCCTTGCTTGACAGCAACGCCGCTGACCTAAACGGGAGCTTCCAGAGCGCCTCTTCCTCTTAACGTGGCTCAGGGAGGCTTCATCTCCCCACAACCCGTCCTGTCCCCCAGCACGTCCCAGAGTGCTCCTCATCCTCCCAGAAACCTTCCTCAGCATCCCAGCACAGCTCCCAGAGCCTCTCTTGGCCTTATGCCCCTCTCCCTGTCCTGGACCCTTCACAGCCTTTTCCCACCTCCAAAGTCCCTAGGTCTCCAGACCTCCCCTTCCGATTCGACCCTCCCATCTCCCCCCAGTACTACTCCCCTATCTTCCCCCCCACTCTTCCCTTTCTCCCCTCCAGTGCTCCCCCATATCCCCATCATGCTCCCCCATGTCCTTCCTATGCCCTCCAGTG
>JAVJGG010000021.1:2742767-2752993 GCA_035590195.1 Aviceda cuculoides
CCTTCCCCGCTTGCTCACCTGCCGGCGGGACGGGCGCCCGGGGGTGCCGGCGCCGCAGCCGCAGCCCCCTGCCCCGCCAGGCCTCTCAGCTCCTCCGCAGCGGCAGCGGGGACGGCCGCTCCCCTTGTCTCGTTTGCCCCCCTCCGCCGCCGCTGCCTCCTTCTCGCCTCTGCCACATTTGGATCCCCCTCTCCCTACGCGAGCTCCGCCGCCAGGATAGAGGCCTCCTCACCTTCCTGCCAAATAGTGAGCCTCCCGCATCGAGCCGTTCAAAACACAGGGCCGGGCCCCGCCCTCCTCCCCCGCCCCGATCCCCCCCCGCCGCCGGCGCGCAGGCGCACTGCGCCTCCCAAACTGCGACAGGAGCGGAGGACGCGCTCCCCCGCCCCGCCCCGCGGTACGAGCCGCCCCGGGGCCGGGCTACCTTAAACCCGACATCCGCCGGGCGCGGAGCCCTGCGCCGAGCTGCCGTCCCGGCAAAGCCGTGCGGGGCATCGGCCGCCTCCAGGCTTGCACCCCGAGGTCCGCTGCTTGCACCCCGAGGTCCCTGCTTGCACCCCAAGGTCCCTGCTTGCACCCCCAGGTCCCCTGCTTGCACCCCGAGGTTCCCTGCTTGCACCCCAAGGTCCCCTGCTTATGCCCAGCAGCTCTCTGTTTGCACTCCGAGGTCCTCTGCTTGCACCCCAGGATCCCTGGCGCACCCCACAGTCTCCCGCTTGCACCCCGAGATTCTTGCTTGCGCCCCAAAGTCCCCCGCTTGTGCCCCACGGTCCCCTGCTTATGCCCAGCAGTTCTCCGTCTGCACTCTGAGGTCCCCTGCTCGCACCCCGCGGTCCCGCGCTCACACCCCCGGGTCCCCGCTCACACCCCCAGGTCCCCACTCGCACCCCGAGGTCCCCCGCTCGCACCCGGAGGCCCCCGCCTGCCGCCGAACCCGAGCAGGTAAGCCCAGGGGTGGCCAGGGCAGGCAGTGCTGCCAGCCGCTCAACCCTCCTCTTCCTCGCCCAGGGCGCTTGGCAGCAGCTTCTGCTCCATCCCTAGGCCCGGGGGTGCCTGGGGGTGCCGGCAGAGCCCACGGGGCCGTGGGAGCCAGGGTCAGGTTGGTGCCGGTGGTCTGGCAGCGGCCGACGCAGCACCGCACAGCCCCGGCGCGGCAGGCCCCGCCGCAGGCAGGAAAGGACCCAGAGCTGCTCCCTGCAAGGCAGCAGTTGCATTTTCACCAGCCGCCAAAAATGCCCCCCCTCTGCAGCGCTGCCAGCATTGCGTGTGGGGTACCTGGCTCGGGGTCTGGGTGCTGCCGGGGAGCCTGGAGCCAGCTCAGCCCCCTCTGCCCTGTGCCTCAGTTTCCCCATCTGCAATGACAGCATTGCTGTGGGGGGACAAATGTCACGCTTCCTGGTGTTTTGCAGCGAGGAAGCTCCATATGCTATAAGTGACAATGTAAACAAGAAGGGGGGGGGGCTGAGGCTATAGGGCCCAGCGTGACAAAGAGGGAAGAGGGGGTTTCCAGGCTGGGCTCTGCAGCTGCAGGATTTCCCCTTTCTCCATCCAGCCCCGAGGCAGCCGCTGGCCGCAGGTCCCTGGCAGAGGCAGGCTACGCCGGGGCTCGGCGGCTGCCGGCACCGCCATGGAGTTCGCCGAGCTGATCAAGACGGCGACGGTGGAGAGCGTGCTGCTGTCCTGCGTGGGGCTGCCGGCGGTGAAGGGCACCCTGTGCATCACCAGCCACCACCTGCTCCTCTCCTCCTGCCCCGGGGGGGACGGCCAGCCCGGTACCGTGGAGCTCTGGCTGCTCATCCGCAACGTGGACGCCGTGGAGAAGAGGTGGGTCTCTCCCCGCAGCCAGCCCCGAGCTCCCTTCGAGCAGCGTCGCCCCTGCCCGAGCTGGAGGAGATTCCCCACCGCTCTCCGGGGGCCCACGGCAAAACACGGCCGCCCCACGGTGCTGCCGGCCGAGCCCCGTCCCTCTTCCCCACGGCCCCTGCCAGGGAATGCTCGCGGGCACCGGCCGTTGACCTCCCTCTTCTCCTCCGTGCCTCAGAGTGCAGAATTTAGGCTGGTACCAGCCCCCCCGGACTAACGGCTCCCCACGAGACACCAGGTTTGGCTTTTAACGTGCTCTTGGCTCTGCTAACCCGCCCGGCAGTGCCGGCTTTGTGCTAACCGTCGCGGTGCTCGCCGGGCCCCGGCCAGGGCAGGGAGATGGTGGAAATCCCGGCTTCAGACCGGGGTGCCATCGGTGTCAGACGAGAGCCAGCGATTCGGCACCCGCACCAGCACAGCCCTCCCGCTTCGCCCCGCTCGGCTCTCCGGGGGGGGAAGAGGGCAGCTCAGCGCTGTCGTGTGTCCGTCTGCGTGTCTGTCCGTGTGCACAGACCTACAGCCAGCCCTGACCCTCCTCCTGCCTCCCCCAGGCTCGCCGGCTCCTCCGGCACCATCACGCTCCGGTGCAAGGACCTGAAGGTGCTGCAGCTGGAGATCCCGGGCATGGAGGAGTGTCTCAACATCGCCAGCTCCATCGAGGTGAGCTCCCGGGTGGCCAGAGAGCCTGGCCCGAGCCGCGTTGGGGTGCAAAGGGTTGGCAGGAGAAAGCAGCCGCCTGCAGTGTTTGCTCTCGGTCTGTCATTAACGCGGGTAAACACTCGGCTCCCGGACGGCGTTGGCACGGGATGCCCGAAGAGCCGGTGGTGCCGGCGCCTGCCCGCCCAGCCCTCGCTTGCAGCTGGGACACGGCCAGGAGCGGGGAACGGGGATGGGGTTTGCAGAGTCCTGGGGATGCGGCGGGGACTTTCCCAGCCACCTCTGTGCTCTGGTCCGTGCCCCCCGCCCGTGACCAGCTCCACCTTTGCTCCCGCTCCAGGCCCTCTCCTCGGTGGACTCCGTGATGATGATGTACCCGTTCTTCTACAGACCCCAGAGCCTGAAGCTCGAGGAAGGATGGAACCTTTTCCCCCTCGAGCAGTACTTCCAACAGATCGCCTCCCAGGTGAGCCTGGAGGGGAGAGACCCGGCTAGGCTGGGGGGGAGAAGCGACTCCCTGCACCCGTGCCGCGCTGCCCGCTGGAGCTGGCGCTGCCGGGGAGGCACCTGAGGCAGCCCCCCCACCCCACATCTCCCCCAGACGAGCCGGTGGCGGCTGAGCGACGTGAACCGGGATTTCACCACCTGCCCCACGTACCCTCCCGCCGCCATCGTGCCGGCGGCGGTGGACGATGATGCCTTGCGGAAGGCTGCCCGTTTCCGACAGGGTGGGCGATTCCCCGTCCTCAGCTATTACCACCCCAAGAATGGCACCGTGAGTCCACCTCCCCATCCTGCCCCTCATCCCCTCTCCCGCCACTGCCAGCCCTCGGGCAAAGGTGGCTTGAAGTCCCCCCCATCCTGTGGGGTTCCCCTGGTGCCCCCCTCCCGCAGCTCTCGCTGCCCACCGTCCCTCACCCCGCAGGTGATGCTCCGCAGCAGCCAGCCGCTGACCGGCCCCAATCGAAAGCGCTGCCGTGAGGACGAGATGCTGCTGGGGACGGTCCTGGATGAGGGGGAACGGGGCTTTATCATCGACACGCGGTCGGCCCAAGCAGCGAAGCAAGCTCGGATGACGGGGGGGGGCACGGAGCCCAAGTCCTCCTACCCACGGTGGAGGAGGCTGCACCGGCCCCTGGAGAGGTGAGGGGTTGTGCTGAGGCCTTGCACGCTCGTGACACTGCCCTGCCAACGGCATGCGGACTCCAGGCCCCCCCCTCAACAAAGGCTCACCAAGCCCCTGACACCACTTTCCTCCCCTCCCAGAGGCCGCCCGCTGCAGGAGAGCTTTATTAAGCTGGTGGAAGCCTGCAACGACACTTCGATCAACATGGACCGGTGGCTGAGCCGGCTGGAGAGCTGCCGCTGGCTGAGCCACGTCAAGGCGGCCCTGAGCACGGCCTGCCTGGCCGCACAGTGCATGGACAGGTAAGGGGGGGGCTGCCACCCCCAGCCCCTGCTTTCTCCCTTTCAAAGCGCTCAGTGTGGCACAAACCTCGAGCATCATCCCGGGCTCACCGGCACAGCCGGCATCGCCCTGACCACTCGCTCTTGCCCGCAGGGAGGAGGCCAGTGTGCTGGTGCACGGGGCCGAGGGAACGGACACGACGCTGCTGGTGACGGCGCTGGCGCAGGTGATCCTGGACCCGTCCTGCCGCACGCTGGTGGGCTTCCAGGGGCTGCTGGAGAGGGAGTGGATCGAGGTGAGAGCGGCAGTCCCGAGGGGGCTGGGGACCCCAGCTTGGTTGGGCAACCCCTTCACCCCCATTTTTCCCCCTCCGGGGTCCCACAGGCCGGCCATCCCTTCCACCTCCGCTGCGCCCGCTCTGCCTACTCCCATGCCCGGCTGAAGCAGGAGGCACCGCTTTTCCTCCTCTTCCTCGACTGCGTGTGGCAGCTGAGCCGCCAGTTCCCCTTCTCCCTGGAGTTTGGGGAGCACCTCCTCCTCACCCTCTTCGACAACGCCTACGCTTCTGCCTATGGCACCTTCCTCTGCAACAACGAGAAAGAGAGGTGAGCGGGGCAGGACGCGGGGACAGCACTTTCCCTTAGAAGCAAGGCCATGGTCACCACCGTGACCTTGGGGCAGACCCTGCCGTGGCCGGTGCAGGGCCTGACCCTGCCAGATAGGGCAGAGCGAAGCTCTCCCTGTCACAGCTTGGGTCACGCCAAGCCCCACGACTCCCAGCAGGGTCTGAAAACTCGTCTCAACTCTCCCATAGGTGCCTGTGTAAAGTGAAGGAGAGCACGCACTCCCTCTGGGCTTGGCTGAACCAACCTGGGGAGAAGAAGAAGTACCTGAACCCTCTCTACTCGCACAATGCACTGGTCATCTGGCCCTCCGTCGAGCCCCAGAGCATCCAGCTCTGGCAGGGTAAGCTGGGTCCGGTGCTTTCCAAACCTATCTTCAGCTCCGAGCTGAGCTGCACGAGGGAAAGCTGCTCTGCTTTTCCCCTCTCTCGACAGGGCGCTGCTGAAAATAACACACAGCCCCTTTTCTCCTAGGTTTATTCTTCCGATGGATCCGTTCATCCCAGTACCTGGACGAGGCCTGGGCAGAGATCGAGCGGTTAGTAGAGGGCAACAAACCCCCCGTCAAGGAGAGCGCAGGGAACAGGCTGAGCCGGTCCCTCTCCGACCCCGCTGCCCGGACAGAGAACGAAAGATGAACGGCAGCACGGGCAATTCGGTCCCCGTGGGCTGCCGGCCCAAGGTGATGCTGCAGCTTTCCATGGGAAGCGCTGTGCAGGACACAGGCCTCGCCGAGCCCGGAGGACAGCTCTGGTGGTGCGGACACAGACTCCCTTTCACAGCCTCTGGGCCACGCAGACCGAGCTTGTTTCAGTAAAGCGCTCTCTCTCGCAGCCCACGCCTGCTTTTCTGCTCTTACACAGGGGCAGAAGCAGCCCTGCTCCCCTGCAAGCGAGGGTCCTTCCCGCTCTCTTTCCCAGCGGGATTTCAGCAGCGGCGGCGCAGCAGAAGGTCGATGTGCCCAGCAGCACTGGCCTCCAGCAGCTCCCACCACCGCGTGCCTGGCTCGCAGCCCCCGTCCAGCTGCCAGGCACAGTCAGCAGAGCAAGAACTAAGCAGCAGAACACACTAAACCCACAACGTCCTCTCCACAAAGGGCACGCTGGTTGCCCATGTTGCGTTAGTCGCTCCTAGCTGCGAGCCAGGCTGGGAAATCTGCCCTTGAACCCAGTTTTGAGGAAGGAAAGAGATACAAACCACCCCCCTCCGGCCAGACACAGGGTGAGAGGGCTGGAAGGATGAGGATTTGCAACACGAACATGCTAGTGCAGGAAATAACTGTTCCATGAGGAAAGTTGGCTCGGAGTCAGTCTAGCAAATAAACAAAGCACCAGAACTGGGCGCGTGCGTGTCATCTGGAAAACAATGAGTGGCTGCTGCGCTTCCAGCCTGTTCACACTTCAGGGCCGGACCTGAACCATAGCTGCAGATCCTCCCTGGGAAAGAGTTAACCTAGGCCTGGGGCGGACAGAGGCCCCAGGAGTAACAGCACTGCTGGCTGCCCATGGGCGGGGAGCAAGGCACTGCCAACAGATCCGGGAAAGCAAAGCATTCGGGATAATGTTGTTCCAGATCGAAAAAAAACCCAAAAACCAAACCAACACAGAGAGGTGCTTTTCTTTGTGTTTATAAAAGCTGTTAATTTTTTTTTTTTCTCCCCTGATGTATAAATATGCCCAGCAGGGCAGGAAGCTAGCATCCCCAGGGGCAGGCAGGCAGCCAGCCCAACTCCCTTCCTTGCCTGCACTCTATCTCCTGTGAAAGTCAGTCCTGCCCTTTTGAGCTGGTTGGGTTTCTGGTTCCCCACCTTCACACAGCCCCCCAAGGTTGCTGCTAACTGCTTCCTGCTGCCTCCTGCGGAGCAGAATAACTTCAGGCCTTACAACAGTTCTGCGCAGGAGCCGATGGAATGGGCAATGGGTTGGAGGAGGAAAGAGAAGAGGAGAAGTCCTCCTTTAAGCTTCAAATTCAAACTCAAAGTACTGGGGATCGAAGTAATGGATGCGAACGTAGCCATCCTCACCCCCGCTGCTGTAACTGTAAGGGAGGAAAGACAAGATAAAGTCACCAATGTTGTCAGGAGCTCACAGTGTCTAGGTTTATACCAGTATTGGAGTCTGTTCTCACATCACACCCCCCTCCAAAAACTAATAAAGGAGTCACAGGACAGAAAAAGTATCAGTGACTCAGCCAAAATGTGCAGTAGGGCATCAGTGTGAACCCTGTGGGCAGCGTGGGGGGAGGCAGCAGGGCTGGAATGGGAGAATTAAGGAAGGTGCTTGCTCCATTCCCACTGCAGAGCTCCTGTGAGCCCAGCCATCTCCTAACTGAAAGGTGGGCTTGGCTCGACTGGGGCATGCTGCAAGACCCACAGAGATCCTCACCTCTTCCCGTCGGGGTGAAAAGCAACGCTATTTATCGGACCAAAGTGACCCTTCACTCTGCCAAACTCTTCTTCAAAAGCCAAGTGGAAGAACCTGGGAGAAGGAAGAAGATTTAAATTATCACAAGAAGTCAGGAGCCTGGTTAGGGACACAATCAGGGTTTCCTCAAAAAAAACTCTGCAAGTTTAATGACTCCTCCAACACTGCCAGGAGAAAGATGCTCTGGGACAAGCATTCCTGGGCTGTCAGGAGTCCTCCAGGTGAGGACTCGACCCTGCCAGAGGAAAAGGACCAACCTCGCCTCAAATTTGCCAATCCTGGTGGAGGTCGTGGTCACATCCATGGCCTCTTGCCCACCACCAAGCACGACCTGCAAAGGAGAGAAGCCACAACACCTCAGTGCTGCTTACACCACATGCACAGCAGCAGCCAGGAGAGGAGGGAGCCAAGCCTTGGGGACACCTCCTACTAACCCAGCAGATCCCAGAAACTCATGAGCAGGCCTGACTCCAGCGCCAGAGAATATCCTGCCCCCCAGACACACTCGTTTGAAGGTTAGAGGACACAAAGCCTTGTTCCCTGCACCAGACCACAGCAAAGTTCCCCAGACCCATCCCACAGTCATGTTTTTTAGCTGGACTGGTGACACTCTTGTCTTCCAGCTACCTGGGACAATGCAGGAGTCACAGCAAGACCATTACAAGGAACGAGCTCATTCTTACGTGATCAAAAATGGGGGATAGTGCAGCAGAGTTCACCGGTCGCTCCGTCCGGAACGTCTTCAAATGCTCAAGTGTCGTGCAATCAAATAGCTACAAGGCAAGAGGGAGAGTTATTCTGCGAGAGGGCTGGCAGCCCAATTAACTCACACAAATCTTGCTGCTAGGCCTCACCCTTGGCCGTTGATTTAACGTGGTGGCACCTCCCCTTTCTCCCTGAACTTTCCCACTAAGCTTTGACTTTCCACTTACTCAAATCGCTAAGGATCAAACCTCTGCAATAGCCACAGCTCTGAGCAGAGGTCCTGCAAGCGAATACCAACAGTCCACTGCAATTCCAACAGGAGGCCTCACCTTGGCTGTGTTGTCCTTGGAGGCAGTGATGAACATGGTCATGTCCCTGGATGTCTGAATATCATTGATTTGCTTGGTGTGCTCCTTGATGTTTGAGAGCTGCTCCCCTGACTGAAGGGTAAAGAAGACAGTTTCAGTGTGCTGGCAAGCAAAATGAGCATACATACAATTTCTCCATAAAAAACAATTTAGGAGATGTCGCTGTCAGCAGCAGGCCAGACATTGGTACATCAGCCTTGCTCAAGGGAGCTGCGTATTTTAACTATCCTTCCACGAGGCTGCTGGTTTGAGCCAAAACGCCCATATTCTGTCCCATGACCAGAACAGGAATGCTGCAATATCCTCCCCCAGGCATTGCTGCCTGAAGAAGATGCTGTTCCTTATCAGACTGACCTTGGCACTGAACTGGTTCAGCTCTCCGCTCTCATGTCCCGCGATGATGAACTCTCCCAGAGGGCCCCACACAGCACTAGTGATTTTAGAGTCACTGCAGGGGATTTTCATGTAAGGCTCGTTGTTCTCTGCAGGAAGGAAGGAAGGAGACAGACAGACAGACAGAGTGGCACCAGCTCCAGTGATCAACGCTTCCCCTTATCCCCCGGTGCAGGCACTGGCCCGGATTCCTCACCAATCTGGCTGGGGTCCCGGAGGTCAAAGAAGCTCACAAAACACTGATATCCCATCTGCTTGTCTGTGGAAAACATGATGATGTTTCCTCCAAAGTCGAAGCCACACGTCCTTACCGCTGAGCTGGTCTTCACCAGCGCGAGCTGCTTTCCTGAACACAGAGCAGAAACTGTCACTTCACCAGGTATTTTATTGCAAGGTTAATGAAAAAGATCAGCTGAGCAGCAGGGTCGGAGGGAGGATGAGAGCATCGGGCGTAGCTGACAAGCAGGTTTGGTGACCTCCAAGCACTAACTGCACGATTTGACTACTTGGGTAGGAAAGTGCACAAATTCACTAAATAGTTGCTAGAAACTAGGCACATACACAGACCCTCCCCTCCAGCAGTCTGAGTTACAATTCAGACCTCTTTCAGGGGGGGGAGAACAAGCACACGTTCTGCTGCCACTACGCACTCCAAGCTTAGCAGATTTCACATCAGGACACAGCTGTGACTCAAACAGAGAAGAAAAGAGTCTTACCTGTTTCACAGTCCCAGAGCCGACAGCTGTTATCTGCAGAGCCAGTGAGCACATGTCGTGTGTCCCCTAGATCACCAGTTAGGGAATACCAGCACATTCTCAGCCCCAAAAAGCTACTGTCTAGATACCCGGAGAATATTTATACACAAGATTAAAAAGCTGTATTACACAGAAATTGGGCAATGTTCATTCCAGGACCAGCAATACTCCAGTAGAGACAGACACGGAGTCCAACTGTTTGCATTACAAAATCCACAACTTTCTTCTAGAAAGGAAGAAAAGGAAAAGGCTCCAGCTCTTGCATTAACACAACCTTTACACGTTTTTGTCTCCACTAACTGCTGCCCACACTGGAGACGGAAGACCTTGTGCAACTCAGACACCTTCCCAAGGCCACCACAGCAAAAGCAAAGATGCACAAACAAGAGCAGATGGGGCAGTGCTGCACATGTTATTCCAAACAACAGCCCAGGATGAAAAATACCCAAAAGACGGAAAGACAACAAAAAAAGTTGAATACACTGTATGATCCACCGCCCCCACTCCTCTTCAAGAGGAGACAGCGCAGCAATTGGGAGGAATCGGTTCAAGTGAATCCCTGTATGGAAAATACACGGGGCAGACAAACTGGTTTCCCCGATCAAAGGATACAGTCTGCATCCACGCACCAGACGGCTCCTGTGTGGCCGTTGTACGTGCCGAGCCTCTCTCCATTCACTGAATACCAAACGTTGACAATCTGGCAGAAAAAAACAACCAAACACCTCTCTTACCAGACGGATTAATTAATGGGACTGATGAAGAGCCCGTCAATTATCGCGGCGGAGGCTGGTTTTCACCCGGGGGTGAGGGGGAGGCCGCCGCACTCACGGGATCCTTGGCCACGGTGAAAAGCAGGTCTCCCTCCCGGTTGTACTTGATCTGCGTGATGGAGCGCTCATGGCCCTGCAGCAGGATCGGCTTCTGCGAGGAAGGGGGAGACGCCATTTAATGCTTCAGGCGAGGCACGACCTCAGCCCCCGGGTCGGGGCTCCTGGGCCGCGGGGAGGGGGCGGGGGGCGGCACTGCCG
>JAVJGG010000021.1:2753093-2766662 GCA_035590195.1 Aviceda cuculoides
CCTCCCCGCGGCCCAGGAGCCCCGACCCGGGGGTCCCGACACCGCCCGACCACCGGCCACGACCACCGACCCGGCCCGGCTCTTACCATGGCGGCAGCTCTGAGGCGAAAGAACCGGCCGATCGCTTCCGGGTCAGAGGGTGCGCGGGACGGAAATAGCGTCACCGTCGCTATGGCGCCCGTGGGTGAGCTTCCGGGATTGAGGGGAAGATCGTTCCCGGGCGGGGAAGGTTCTGCCTTGAGACGGGAACGGGGTCTTCCCTTGGGAAGGGACATAGCCACCGGCTGGACCTTTGTGGGGGGCTTCCTTGAGGGGGGGGAGAATGTGGCGGCAGGCTGGGCCCCGGGGCGATCTTCCCTGAAGGTGGAACAGGGCCATGGCTTGGGCCCCTGTGGGGTCTTCTCTGAGGGGGGGTGGATGTGGCCCTGCGTTCGGTCTGCTGTGAGGATTTCCCTGAAGGGAGAGCGTGGCCAAAGGCTCGGCTGGCTCTGGGGTTTTCCTCGAGGGAGTGTGGCAGCAGGCCGGGGCCCCGTGAGGGGCTTTCCCTGAGGGGGATGCGGCAGCAGGGTGGGCTGGCTGCGGGGATTTCCCCACCACCACCCCGAGAGGAATGTGTCAGTAGGCCCAGAGTGGGGTCCTTCACGATGGGAGACAGCAGTGAGCTGGGCTGGTGAAGGTTGTCCCTGATGGGGAATAGCAGTGGACCAGGCCAGGCCCTCTACAGGGAGATGAGGCCAGGCTGACGCGGTGCGGGGCTCTCTGAGGTGATGGCAGACCGGGCTGGCAGTCCCCTGGGGCCATCGGGTCGCTAAGCCCAGGCTGTGCCGCAGGAGAGGCAGCGGCGCTGGTGCTGGTGGCCGCGCTGTGGGGCGGCACCGGACCGTTCCTGCGGACGGGCGCAGCGGGGCTGGAGGAGGTGCGGCACCAGGGCCGCCTGCAGCAGCTGCTGGCAGAGATCCGCTTCTTGGGCCTCAACTACAAGGTGCGACCCCGTCCAGACTCCCGGGCCAGGGAGGTAGCAGGGTGTCAAACTGCCTTTGGGATCATTCCTACCTGTTTACTTCTGGACTTGATACTTAAACTGTTAAATATTCCATCCATCATCAGAATTCTTTATCCTTAGTAGTGTTTCATTTAATTGCCTATAGCACTGCTCTTCTCGTGCAGAATTGAGACCACTTTCATAGGTGGCAGGTTACTAACCCTCGTATTTTACATGAAATAAGCACGGTCCACCGTTTGCAGATTGGGGAACTAAGATGTTGAGCAGCTTGTGCCTGGCAGCGGAATCGCCAGCGTGCCACATTTCTGCTGCCCAACACAGCACAGGGCAAGTGGGTCTGGGCTCCTTCGCTGCCCACTCACTGCAGGTTGCATGGTGCATTTGCAAGCAGGAACTGACAGGCTTGTGTTCTTCCTGTAGTACGTGGTGCCGTTTCTGCTCAATCAAGGTGGATCTCTCCTCTTCTACCTCACCTTGGCATCTGCAGGTTAGTTCTTGTCACTTTCGTGGAGCGGGTTGATTGGGATTTTGGGAGGATCAGTGCTATTGATTACTCTGGTGACTCAGGTAAACATCAAGCAGCTGTCTTGTAATAATCACCAATAAAAGAAGTCCCTTATGATTTGTACAAGATCATCCATTTTAAACTGTTTGTGTTAAAACTGTTCAATTTCAGATCTGTCCCTGGCAGTACCGCTCTGTAACTCCCTGGCTTTGATAGTCACGCTGGTGACTGGGAGGCTTCTGGGAGAGGACATTGGTGGTAAAAGTAAGTTACACTTAAAACATTTCCTCCCATTGTCTCTTGCACCTATTTGCTGACTTAATAGCGTGGGCTGCCCGCTGGTCTCCTGAAAAATAGCAAACACCCACACAAGGGCTTTAACTAGTTAAGCAGCAGTTCTTGCTACAGGACCTGAAAGGGAAGTGAAACGGACTTGTGGGCAGGGGTGGTAAATTTGAAGATAGAACTGGCTGTTCTAAGCTAACAAAGTTTATAGGCCTGAGCCTTTACCTAACTAGATATTTAACCATAAGAGAAGCACTAAATAATATGCACACCATGGAAAAGGAGTGCCCCATAAGTCCCCAAATGTTAACACCCATCCTTCTTTCCTTCCCTTACATCCTACAATAACATTACCCTGCTCAGCAAGTCAGAAAAATGGCAGGAAATTTAAAAGCTTAAAAACACCAGGACCTGGTGCAATAGCTGTAGGAATACACTAAAATGTTTTTTTGTTGTTTAAGCATGGTTCTTGCTAGCCAGACATACAGCATCAGCAACGTTTTCTTAGAAACGTGCTTTGCTCAATGTACGTGGGCAGTGGAAACATCCAAACCCCTTCAGAACTCACCTGGTCCAGGTCGTATCTATCCAGACGTTTATGCTATCCTATTTACCATGACATCTGAGCATCATATAGTTAGCAATGAGAAGATCTGACTGGTGTTGAACTGTGCAAGTTCCCAACATCTTGTTCATTTCCGTAGGGGCTGCGGCGGGAATGCTGCTCACCGTCCTAGGAGTCACGCTCTGTATAGCTGGTTCATGAACAAGACACAGTGAGAAGCAGAGGAAGAGAATCTGTTCAAAGATAACCCCTGTGGCTGAAGGGGAGGCTTCTGGCTCGGCAGCAGACCCTTTGGCTTAGTTGGACCTAGGAAGCTGTATTTTGATACACGGATGTCAAAAAACGTGAAAACGTGGACCATATTCCCTGAGCACCAGCGTGGAACAAGGCATGTTGCAAGGACAATCCTATTCAATGTCTTGCGTTAAGGAATTTTTTGTTTGTGGGTGTTTCAAAGCAAGGATGATTGAATTGTCTTGTTCAGCACTGGAGGGATAATAAATGGTTATTAAATCGTTCAAAGGGAGCTTCTGGGACCAAGTGGTTTTTCTGTAGAAGGAATCTGTTTAGGAACTCTCCCTTTTTGTGGCCAAGCACATGGAAGTGGCTTCCTCCGCTGCGCTCAGCTGCAACGTACCAGGTCACGCTGCGCAGGCCCTTACACTGAGGTTACCACCTGGCTTTTCTCCACTGGCATCTTGTAGAGTGCCTCCCATTTGTAAAATAACAACAGTGCTGTTTGTCCCTAGGGAGGGAAGGGTGTTTTTCTTTTTAGTGAAATTATCAGTCCAAAATACCAGGTGGATCACAGAAGGAAAAAAAATCTTTGTTACCCTTGTAATTAATCAGAAACACTAGGGAGGGGAATACAGAAAGCCTTGCACAAAGAGGGTTAATACAAGAGCTGTTTATTACTATGACTTTTCCTAAATCAGGCAGATGCTCCTAAAAGAAGTTAACAGAAACAAAATGTATATAGCTTAGGGAACAGGTTTGATTGCTGCAAACATTATCCAAGCATTCCAAACGAGAGGGACAATGATGCGAAAAAATCTCTTTATAGGAAGCATCTGGCATAGAAGAAACTTCCTGGCAGACGTTTTGTTATAAAGGTGTGTGTTCTATTTGGCAATTCTTCCTTCCCAAGTTCAGATACAAACCAGCTTAATTAGAGTTCAGAAAAGCAGCCGTCGCCTCTGCCACATCATCACACAATAGAGATGAGGAAAGAGGGAAGATCTTCATTATTTAACAGCATTGTGCATCTGTTTCATTACTCATTGGTACTCTGCTTCTCAAGCCTAGACGATGAGCATGCTTGATTTTAGAGGAGTTTGTTAATTCATCAAAAAGCTTGGCCAGTCTGTGGTGTTAGAGAAGTCTAGGATTCACATGCTTTTGTTTTCTGCAGCTGTGCAGACAGCTGTGTACCAAACTGTCCCTCTTCTCCCATCACACTCCCTTTGTGAACCCTTCAGAGCTCTTTCCTGCCAAGGGCAACATCGTTCGGTGCTTTTCATCCTCAGAGTCACTGGCATCCCTTCTCCTTGCCACAGTCTTTTGTGATTTGCCTGTAGTCCGTGCCTTTTTGCGGTGAGAAGGAAATACAGTTATTAATGTAGCACTTCACTATTACAGAAAGGTGCTGGGACAAAATTCCTGGATTCCATTTCCAGTCTTACCATGGCTTTGGTATGCAAACTTGGGTCTCTACATTAAATTCAAAGGTAGTTTATTTAATGCCTCATGATTCTCTCCCACTGCAGAGGAGAGCTGTGACACTCAAATAATAACAACTGTAGAGCAGTGTGATCTGGAGGGGGGAAGGCCAACGGAAAGCAGCGGCATCAGAGTGCCCACCCCACTGAGAAATGCTGGCCCAGCCTCTAAAGCAAACACAGCACACCAGGCTCCCCATTGAGCCAAGAAGTCAGGAGCCATTAGCTAATTCTTTACTGGGGCTTTCTCTAATTTAAGTTCAAAGGAGTTGTTTTCCTTTGAAGTTCTAATTAATCCAAAGAGACTACCTAGGCAGAACCGTGAATCACCTACAATATAATGCATGTCACCCCATTACATCAATTCTAAATGTCCTTATGAAAAGTTTAAAACATTAATATGCCACAAACAATAAGCATCTTGCAGACATTTTTCACACAGAATTGTGTTTTAAAAGAACTGCTTTTTTTCCCTTTTAAAAAAAAGGCTTAAACTTGTTACTATCTAATAAATGTGTTCAGTCATTTTAGGAGTTACATGTTTATTCCCTGCCATGTTTACTCACCTGGCTACAGGCAAGTTCTGCTTAACAAGTTGTATTTAGGGGTAACGAATTTTAGTGTAAGAACTCTGAACATAGCCAGCAAGGATCTTACACACTTCATGGAACCATTAAGTGGAATATATACCTTACTGTGGTGTATTGTTTTGGCTTTTGGTATAAGTTCTTCTGCAACTCTCTGGAACAGGAGTAAGGATAGAAGTAGTACACACAAAAAAATCCAGGAAAGCCTATGATATCCGTACTGCAGTGGGAAGCTGTAACTCTCACAATCCAGAAAGGAAATGTTCATTACCCAGATGACAATCTCTCGGCTTTCTAAAACACAAAGCCCTGCAGTTACACACTGTCCTCCGGTTTCTGAAGTTCCCCCTGGTGGTTACTTTCGTCTTTACACATTGTAGAGAAGCGCAGGGCTTTATAAACCTAACGAACAGGACTTGGAACACGTGAGGAAACTGAAGGACTTCCCCAAGCAGTTGCTATAAACTATTGATTGATGTATCCTCACAGACTGTCTCTGAAGGGCTGGCTCTTGGAGTCGGCCTCCCCACTGTGCAAAACCTGCAGCACCAATAGATTCTGGTGGGACCATAAGTACTTCCCTGCAGCAGCGAGACTCCTAACGGGGCAGAAAATCGTTTCTCAGACCTGATCAATGGGTACGTCCACCCTTGTGTCTTCACCCTCTTTTACTTCCTGGGCACCTCGCATCTCCTTCCCAGGATCTCTGGTTTTATAGACACTTCCTTCTGCAAGGAGAAGAAAAGAAAAAAGCTGTTCAATGGGTATTGCAGGCAGCTGTGCCCTGGTCTTGATAATGCTACAGAAATGTCCTCATATGCGCCCAGATGAGGAGAGGAAAGAAGCAGAAATACAGAAGTTATTGGATGCATCACTGCTTTCTTTTGGTGCGTCTGCAGGTATTTTGTCCTTCAGCATCGAAGTAAAGCCAGTCTTCCTCTATGCTTACAGCAGTGTCCTTTACCTTGATCAGGCCAGTGCTGCACATTCCTGTTGCTCCTTCTGTTTTGTCCTGCACGGACAGGTTTAGCATGGAAAATGGACTCTTCCTCTCTGAGGCGAGATTTCCTGGCTTGCCTTGGCAGTTGTGGAAAAGAAGCTGGGATCTTGCCTTTCTCTGCAGCTCCTGTGGTCTGCACCCTGCGACTGTCCAGCTGAAAGTATTCACCACACACTTCTGATGATAGGCCTTCTTGATAAAACAGTTTATAAAACAAGAGAAGTTTTGCAGGGCAATCTCTTAAATACTGCAACTTTCCCCTGTGACCCTTGATCCTGACTGGTACAAAGCTGTAACACCGCGTTCTCTGACCGGGTTTTAAGTTGATACTACAAGTGAAACAGATACAGGGAACACATAAAACACTTTTTGCAGTCACTACTACCTGTTGAGGTGGTTCAGCAAGGGCAGAGTTGCCAGCTCTGTCCTGGGAGGTGGCACAGAGTTCACCAAACTGAAAACAAAAGAAAAAAAGGAAAAGGCAATTTTAAAAGCAGATAGCACAGATAATACAGATGCACATTTCAATGGACAATCCAGGACAGCCCAGCTGCTGTACCTGTGCTCTCTGTTGGGCATTTTACCCACACAGTGAGCAGGAAAGATATCCTAGCTCCAGGATGAATTCTCCCTGCCCATCAGCCAAAAAGGAGAAGAGGTAAGTGAGGCCACCTTAAGGAGTTTTTCTTCAGGCAGTGAGATTTAATTCAAGTGTGATCTGGCCACGTAACTGTCTCTAGCTCCTCTCCTTTGGGAATGGTGCCAAGCAAGGATGCCGTAGCCATGGCAATTGGGAATGGAGATGGCGGTACACATCCACTGCGTATGGAGGGATGCTGCACAAAAGTAATGGTGACAGTAGCACAAACAGTCCTGCGCCAGCTGAGCCACCTACCCTTCTGTGGTATTTTTTGCGCCTGCTTTTTGGGTGGTTCCTGCAACAAAAAAGCAGCAGATTCTCAGTATCAGGCAGAAGTCAGCTGCAGGAGGACACGATCTCCCCTTTTCCCATAAAAGAGGGCCCATGGAGGTGTTTTTTCTCAGCACAGGTAGAGCACACTCCACAGCAGATCACCTTCCCATTATACCCCACTGCCCACCACAGGCCTGTGAAATTCAATGCCTGGCCTAATGGGCAGGTGCTCCTCAGTGCTTGATGAATACTTAACTGAGAAACAAGCAAACCACTTGCTTTCTCTGGCACTGAACTCTGGATTTCAGGGGCTAACCTTACACTGAAAGTTCTGAAAACACATTATTTCTTCCTAAACTGCCAACACATGAAGCAAAACTCAAGCCCTGAAGCAGACTGCACTGAACAGGAGGGCTACAAAAAGGATGGCTTTAGCTGAAGAATGCCATGGAGATGATTCTTTAAACCACTTGGCCGCAGTCTACGTACCACAGCGTCCTGCATGCAGAATCCTGGGGCACCAGCAGCTCGAAGTAAGGCAGTTTTTTGTACTCCTCATTTCCCACTGCCACATAGTAATCGCCACTCACCAGCTCCTCCCCACTGGACACCTGGGTTCCGTCCAGCCTGCAGAGCCTGGAGGAAGAGACAGCAAAGGGTTTAGAGATATCACCAGACCCTGAACAATCCCTCGGCATGGTAGCAGTCAAGCAAGTGCAAAGTGGTAAACAGGAACAAGACAAGGCAGAGAGGATCAATCATCCTTAGTATTACACCGAGGAAGTATGCAGAAATATTACACCCAGTGATCACTGAGATGCAGTAGATCCTGCATCTCCTTTCTCCTTAGCTTTCTCCTTGGGTGTCAGTAAATAGGTGTATGAGGAGAAGGTAGGCTGCATTTGTTGGATAAAAGCCCCTCTAGACATAAACTCCTTTTAATGCCATGCTTTCCTGCTTGCTTACTGCTTTTTCACCAGACCACCAGCAACATCAGCCCTCCTCACAACGCACCCAGGACATTGGGGTTATCCCTGATTTGAAGATGGGAAAACCAGAAAAGCAAATGAGTTTGCGAAAGCAGGCTTTAAGTGGCTGTCTGAACTCCCAGTCCTCTGTGCTAATCAGAGCTGCTTATGTTCTGGACATAAGGAAAGAGGAGCCGGCAGTGCCTTATCTGGATACCCACTTTTTAACAGCTCCACTGCGCAGGTTGGCTTTCTCTGTCAATGTGGCCAGGAGCGCATCCCACTGCAGTGAGGTCCTCTTGGGGAGCGGCAGTGGGAAAGGAGGGCTCAGCAAATCCCCATTCCGGAAAACACTGCAGTAGAAACAACCCAGAGCATGCGATGAGCCAGTACTCCTGCAGCTGTGGAAAGTGGGGAAAAAAGCCAGCCACTGGTGCCTGGACAGTATTTACAACAAATAGTTCTGGTAGAAGCTGTGAATAGTCCCTGTGGGGCAGCACTCCCAGATCTCAGAGAAATTCCCTCCTCCAGCCTCCAAAAACATTCCCAGAGACCCTCCAAGGAGAAAACACCAAGGCACTTACTGTATCGTGCAGGGCAGGTAGACGTGCTTCTGCCATCGCGCCAAGACGTTCGACTTCCAGGGAGCTACAGTGCGGAACTAGAGACCGAGTTCAGTGCACGAGAACAGTGACAGCCCTGACAGAGCCTCCCAGGGCTGTTCCCTTTTCTCCACCAGGAACTGCCTGTCCTGGGACACCGCCTGCCCTGGGACACCGCCTGCCCTGCCTTCAGGCTCGCTGCTGCTGCTAGGTGGGATTTGTTGTCAGCAGCACCCAGGCTGGAAAGGCTCTTCACATAGCTGAGCACGTTCCAGAATTGCCAGCCAACCTCTGAGCACAGATCCTTCCCCTGCACTGCTAAGGGGGATGAAGGTACACAGCCCTTGTGCTGTCTCACATGTCCTACTGATTCCTGCGGCACTTTCCTGATCTCCACTGGGCACCTCACAGCCTTAAAGCTCAACTTTAGTTTCATCAGTGCCAGCCCTAACGTCTCTCTCACCTCCCCGCTGATTCTGCGCTCCCGCCTGTCCCCACTCAGCTCAGGGACTCACCCGCAGACCCTCGCTGTTCCTTGTCCCACGGAGCTCCTTCCTTCCGTGATTTAAATAGCTGTGAGAAAAAGACAACGTTGCCACATACCAACTGGGTCATGGCTGACTAAAGAGCAGCGAGGGAACAACCATCTGCTCTGCCTTGGTGCATCGCCACCAGAAGCGTGGGTCACTTATTTGGGTCACTTCTGAAACAATTCTCCAGGTGCCCCACCTCCTGGTCTCCCAGAACTTCGGTCTAAATTAAAGTCTGCTCCATTTAAGAAATTCCCAGCCAAATACAAACCATTTCAGTTCCCCACGCTAAAGACACCCAAAAGATTTTTATTCCTTTGTGTTACTGATCAAGGCTCCAAGGGCTGACCGGCGTTAATGTAGTCTAGACCTCCTCAACAAGATACAATACACACCCGGGAGCCAAGTTCACCTGGCACACACCACACACGTCACCTCTAGAGTCAAGCGATGCCACAAAAACTTCTTTAACCCTCTGTATTTCAAGATGAACCAAAACAGCTCCACTTTGTGCAGGATTAGAAAACAAAAAACCTTCACCAAACCAAAGCGAAAGTATTTGTCAGTGGAGAGTGTGACTGGCAGCTCTGCCAAGGAAGCGGGCAGCAGAACCTCCCACACGCCACAAAACAAGGTGCGCGGGAGGCAGAGCAGCACCCATCACGACATCCTGCCACAGAACGCATGCCTCCCCCAACGTGTGTTCTTCTGAGTCAATTGACCTTATCGGGAATATTTGCATTTTCCATGCGATCTGGAATATGTCCAGTTTTCTTACTTACTTACTAGTTTCCAGTAAGAAAATAAATTAATCCATCTGTGTTTTTCATTGGGTTTCTACCCCTCTTACCTCTTTTTTCCATTCACACCCCAATACGTTCCCCACAGAGGTGATGTAAAGCTGCTTACCAAACCCAGAGAGCAAAGTTCCATCTACTCACTCAAGCTTTTTGAACTTTTCAAAGCCCGCAGCCACGTACTGGCATCCGTCCTGCAGGTCCCCCAGCTCAGCGATGCGGTGGCCGTGCCTGGGTGTGTAGATGTTCCTCACAGCCAAGGGCGCGCGAATGCTCTTGGTCACCTCATTCAGAAATGCCTCGAAGGTCAGAAACCGCCGCGGGTTCACTACAAACCTCCTCCCGGGGAAGAAGGGGTCACCGTTGCGATACACCACCACATTCTTGGCTGGAGGTGCCAGAGCTAAGCCACAGGAGCTCATCCCCTGTGGGTCAAGCAAGTCCCGCTGACCAGGGAGGCAAAACAGACCAACGTGGGGAGCGGAGGAGAGCTGCGGCCAGCCTCCTGCTGAGCCCAAACCCTTCCGACCAGCCGCTCTCTGCGCTCTGCCGTCCCTTCCCAGCGCGGTCTGGCGCGACCGGCTGTCTCCATGGATGCACGCCCAGCAGGAGGAAGTTGTGGGCCCGTCTGGAGGCCACATCAAACAACCTGCAGAGCACTTTTCTATTTGAGAACCAGGAACCACGCAGCTCTTTAATGCCCAAACATCAAGTACCGCGAGCTCCTTCACCAGCCGCTGCAGCCACCAGGCTCAGATTAATCAGTTTGAAGGTACAGTAAGTGCCAGTATCTTCACAGCAGCAGCTCAAATCCCATCCGGAGCGGCGTTATCCAGAAGCTGTCACCCCCTTGCCATCGCTTGCTACCTGCATGAGAAATGCAATGGGTTTCTGTCCTGCATTTATTGGACAAAGATCCACATCCCAGCAGACACACCACCCTTTGCACTGAACAGGCTGCCATGGGTCGGAGCGGGCCATGGACTCACTTGGGTCTGCCCAGGAGAAGGCGGGAAGCCAGACAGGAATAGACAGATTCAAGAGACGAGCGTCAGGAAAGCTTTTTATTCACAAACAGGTCGGCATCATCAGGAACAGAAAGATACATCTGTATGGCAAGAGTGACCGTTCAGTCAGCAGGAAGGCAGAGTGTTTGCACAGAAGACTCGGGGTCACAGTAGGGAACCACAGCACCGGTCCCTTTCTGAGGGACCTCGAATGCCCCTGAATTAGAGCGATGCAGAGACACAGCACCAAACCCCACTAAGTCCTTACTTGCTCCCTCAGTCACCAGAGGTGACTCTGCCACACGGAGAGATATTACCACGGCCGGAGATGTGCAAGTCAGGAACTAAACCTCATCTCCCGAAGGTCGGGTGTGATGTGCCATCACTCCCCACCAACTGCACAGGAAAGTTAGGAAACTCCTCCTAACTTAGCGCTTCAGCTAGGTGTTCCCTGAAGCCTACCAAGAGTGCTTGGAGATCCCAGATATTGCAGAGCTGTGACATGCAGAGCCATCCCAAATACACAGCTCAGATACCGGTATGGGTCACACACAGTTCGGCGGCAAAGAGCTTGTTCCTGCAGGTTCAAAGCACCTGCTGCCTTCCGGCATTTTAATTCCACCACATGCAATCAGCTGGTCACTTATGTAAGTGACAGTCTTCCTAGCCTCGATTTTCCCCCAGGACGGTCCAGCTCAGCCAACAGAAATAGGGTTCTTGTGGAAGAAGCCCTCACTGGGACTGCCTCCAGGACACGCACAACCACCTCCCTGGCTTCACGGTGGTGTTTAATCCTTGCTTTCACCAAATATTCACATTTAAAAGAAATAAAAGGCTTTCTTGCCACATTCATCTGAAGTGGAAAACATCAACCCACAGAGCTGGAGTTCCCCTAAGGTGCTGCTGTCCATGAAGTCACATCACGATTGCAGTGCCGCAGCTCCACTGCTCCTCCACACCAATACAAGTGCCCCTCGTGCTCGGGAATGCCCTCCTACGGGTCAGGAGTCCCCAGCCTCTGTTTCAGCATCAAGTACTGCAAGAGAAAGAAAACCAACAATTAAATCCCACAGACCTACAAGTAGGAAAGCACTCACCCTTGCAGATTAGCCAGCAAAATCATTGCACTTGGCCAGAAAATGCACGAGTCTCACCTTTCAAGCAAGGCAAAGAGCAGCTCGCTACGCTAACCGGTGCCCAGGTACGTACCGCTGCCTCGTACAGAGACAGGACAGTTACCAAAGTAGCAACGTCCCTGTAGCAGGCCAGGAGCAAAACTTGTAACCAGATCTAAACAGCTCCTGTTTTCCTTCATCGTTCCTCTTTTTTTCCCAGAGAAGGAAAAAAAAAAAGGGCACCGCCATCATGCAGTCCAACCCTTGGGTAACTGAACCATCACCATTCAACCCCAGTCCCACCACAGACGGCACCGCTCTGGCTGCAGACAGGCACTGGTCTGACCCACTGTTTTGGAAAAGGCAGGGTCAGGCCCTTACATTTTTACGGCTGACAATAGCTTGTTGCAACCACAGCAACTCCATGATCAAGTGATTTCTGTAGGACTGGAGACCAGACCGAGTTCGAGGAAGCTCCTTTATGTCCTCGAGTGGAATTTCTGCAAAGAAATGGAAGAATAACCTATTATTAGAACAAAGATTCAGAGTGCACCTACTGTCTCTCCTGCACTGAGTTTTTCCAACCTCCCCAGGATATTCTCAAGGATTTGATTCTCCAAGGACCTACTGTGCCCCCTGCACTCACCACCAGGTCACTCGAGACCACACAGGAGAGCGCAGGCTGCGCCCCAGCTCCTGTCTCTTACCCAGGCAGCCTTCGAGGGACTCTGCCTCCAGGACAGCGCTGTCCCACACATTGCTGTCGTTCTGCCAGTCCTCGCTCTCTGCTGGGGCAGCGCAGTCCTTTTCAGTACATTTATTGGCATCAGCCCTGGGATTTGGGGGGTTCGCTGCATCGTCTTCACCCGTGGAGCTCAGTTCTTTCTGGCTTTCCAGCTCAGCTGTAGGTTTCACACTGCTGCAGCCCCAGTCCCGTTCTGGTTCAGAGGCGTCCACCTCCTCCTGGGGTTTTTCTGCACTGGCCTCCTCACTCGGTACAGCCTCCAACGGACCCGAATGCTTCCCTTGTGCTGGCTTCTAAAGGGGCAACATGCGAGAGATTGAAATATAAGGAAAAGAAAATATAAAGATCTGAAAGGTGGCTCTGCTGCGGGCCAGAGGCTCTGTCCCAGCCAGAGATCTGCCGTTAGCAACACTCTAGCCGCAACACTGACGCGCTCTGGTTTGAACCCTTGCAAACTTTTTAAAGGGCTTTCTTTCCAGAAGCGGTAAAAACGTCAGAGAGCGGGGCTCAGCCACCGCAGGAGCAGGTCCGGCCGTTCAACACAACCGGGTGAGGTGGGTACCAGGGGACAAGGCCCCCAGGAGCCACCTGCGCAGGGCGGGCGTTTGACTTGAAGCTGAGCTTCACCCAGAGGAAGAAATCCTCAGCTGGGGGCTCAGGGGGACACGTCAGGGGGAGTCTTACAGGCCAGGGCTACGTAATGATCATTTTTAACTTGGCAGAATTAGAGTTTCCCGGGACTACGCTGCGAAAGTACCGTCTGCCCGGTCCGCCAGGCCGCACCACCCACCGTGCTGCTCCCCCCCTCAGAGGGGGCTGCAGAAGCCCCCGCTCGTCCTTCCGCAGGGACCTGGGGGACAAACAGGGGCCGCGGCAGGAACCGTCCCCTCCACTCCAGCCGGCTCAGGTCTCCTTCGATCTCCCGCACCACCTCCTCGTACTCTGCCCGCAGGCTCCCAAACCGCTTCCGCAGCAGGTAACCCCTGACGCAGGCCTGCGGGCACGGGGCCTTGATGCTGCTGGAGCCAGCGAGAGCCCCCCCCCCGTCCCCGTCCCCGCTCCCCCCTGCCCCGCCACCCCCTCCCCACGCACCCCGCGGGCTGGCACACAAGGAGCGAAGGCGTCCCACGTCCGCAACCCGGGCAGCTTTTAATGACAGGCAGCGCCGGCACCGGGAGTGCAGGGCCCCCGTCCGCCGCCACCCCCCCCCCCCGAGACCCCCCCACCCA
>JAVJGG010000021.1:2768764-2780096 GCA_035590195.1 Aviceda cuculoides
AGCCGGCCACGGCCACGGGTGAGCCGCAGCGGGGCTCCGCGGGCTGCACCACGGCTCGGCGGCGGCGGCGGCGGCAGGGCTGGAGCCAGGAGCTCGGATCCCCCTCCCTGGATGCCGGCAGCCGGGCTCAGGCTGCGCTATCCCGGCGTCTGCGCTGGAGCATCGCGGCGTGGAGCAAAGCCAGGGCCTGACCAGCGGCTGCCGGCCTGGCCTCGGCTTTCAGCGTCTTCCCCAGCGCTGCGGAAAAAAGGATTATGGCCACGCACGCCAGGGCTGAACAACCCCAGCTGCCCTCAGTGAGAGCGGGCCAGAGACCGTGGGGGGGGGGACTCGTTACCCCCAAGGCACCAGCCAAGCACCCCCGTGTCTCGGGGCCCTTCGTGGCGGCGGGACGGGGCTGTGGGAGTCCCTTTGACCAGCGCCATGGCCGCGTGGGGGGGGACTGACCTGCACCAGGCCCCGGTCTGGCCTGCGGTGCCGAGATGGCCGTGTTCCTGAGCCCGCCGGACACCCCGAGTCCGCCGGACACCCCGAGCGTGCCGGACACCCGTCCTGCAGTCCCAGGGCTGGGATTTGCATTTAAAGGGAAAGGGAACTTCCTCCAGCTCTGCCGTGTCCCCAGGGCGGTGGCACTGCCGGACACCGGCTCCCCGAGCGGCCTGTGGCGTGCAGGATGGCTGGGCCTGGCCCCGACCGCGGCACCGGCGTCGGCTTCGCGTTGGGCATGGGGGAGAGGGCAGGATCCGGGTCCGCGGTCCCGCAGAGCCAGAGCAGGCACAGTGGCCGCGTTGGCACAGCAAGGGTCTGGCGTGGGTGACGGGGTCTGCTCCCACATGCCTCCCCCGGGAGCACACCGTCAGACCTGGGGTCACCGCCTGCCACCCCCTTTCAGCCGCCCCAGGCCGCCGGGGTTTACCCCAAGTCTCCCCGGCATCACCGGACTCGTGTGATCACAGGATCCGCCACTGCAGGAACCAGGCTCCAGCCCTCACGAAGGGGCAAGATTAGACAAGTCCCGGCCCCTCAGCGTACACTGAACTGAACACGGCTGCTTATTTAAATCATTGCAGGATTTTAAGCCAATCTTAGATGTTTTGGAGCTAATGCAGACACCAGGGGCTGGCCAGTTTGGGGTTTGATACCACCAGGGCCAGGACCCCCAGGGCAGGGGGGGGGTCTAACGAGCACATGGCGCTTGGTGGCTGCCCCAGCTCGAGGCAATGCACGGGAGATACCGAGGGTCCCAGGGACAGACCCACCCAGGACATCCCATCACTGCTGCAGCAGAAGGTCCCTCCCAGCCTCCCCAACTCCTGCCCTGCTGGGAACGCAGGGCCAGAGCCCCTGGGAGACAGGGAAACCATTGCCCAGCAGAGGCTGATGTGGCCTCCCTGCTCCCACCCCACAGCCCAGTGCCCCAGGTATTCACTCCCAAATGTGACCAAACAAATGAGAAACAACAGAGGCAGCAGCAGCGAGGTTGGGTGCATTTCTATTGGATACAAAGATACATACAATAGCCCCCGCAGAGGTTATCTGTACCATAACAGGGGGGAAAAAAAAAAAAAAAGGGTGGTGGTGATTTTCTAAGAGGTTTTTCTTTTACTGAAAGAGTGGAAAGAGAAGTTCAGAGCCCAGCTGCAGCCCTCGCTCAAGCCGGCTGCTGGGAATGAGGTGGTCCCACCAGGCCAGAGCTACATTCGCTTGCTCGGGGGCTCCTGCCAGCTCCTTCCAGAGGCAAACGTGTCCCTTGCGCTGGAGGAAGCAACGCTGACAGCAAGGGGCCGGAAGACAAAACCACGCTCAGCTCCAGGGAACACGGCCCAGTGGGTGTTCAAGACTGTGGCTCTGCGGAGACTCGTTAGACCCCGTCTCTGCTGCAGCCAGCCACCTTCGTTAGACCTGAACTCGCTGGAGTCCCCGTGGAAGAAAGGGGGACGCGGAGGCAGCTCCCCCAGCAGCGTGGCAGGTCCTTGGCGAGGGCACTGTACAGCGGTGGAGAGAAGATGCAAGAGCAGCTGCGTTGCCGGAAGAGAAACCAAAGCTGTTCTGCTGAGCACATCCACTGCGAGGAACGGCTCCGGCCAGCTCGCCTCAGCTTCAAGCGAAAGGAAGGCAATGCTGAAAATAGTCTATCATAAAGAGAAGCCACAGCAAGGAGGTTTCCAAGCAAGTAGAGGTCTCCCAAAAGAATAGCGAGAAGAGAAAGTCTTGAGAAACTTAAGGAGAAATCCCCCAAGCCCCGTGCCAGCAGGCCCCACGTCTGTCCATAAACACCCTCCCAGCACAACAGGGTCCTTTGGGCGAGCGCTTCACCCTGTGGGCAGAGGCCGCAGGGACCCTCCCAGACACGGTGGTGCTTGGGAGATGGTCTGGTCTTCTGAGAAAGCAGAGAGGGAAAGGAGAAAGGCGGGGGCTGCAATAGCACCAGCACGGCTGGTCTGGAGGGCCCACGGGGGTCTGACACTGCAGAAGGGACCAGCCCGCAACATGGTCCTTGTGCTGGTCCCGTCGATTCGGCTTAAGCAGCAGGTCGTGGAGCAGACGCAGGTGTTATCCTCCTGGAGCCCCAGCTCCGTGGACACCTCCGAGACTGCCTGCTTGGCACCGAGGGATGGGCTGGGGAGGTCCTGGCACAGGGACAGAGGAGCTCAGGTGGAACCTCCCTGTCCCCTTGCACAACTGATCACACACGCTTGTGCAAAACACTTGGGAATTAGACCTTTGGATTAACTGTTTAATACACTTGTGCACATGTGCGTATAGCAAAGAGGCAACTGTGAATCATAAGGCTATTGAGACATTGGCAGGTTCTGGGAAGAGCAAAGGCCCCGTGGGAAGCCTGGGTGAACCAGGCACCCCCACTTTCTCTGCTTCTTTTTGTCCCCGTTCAATACACAAAACCCAGACAGAGGAGGGGCAACAGCCTCTTTCACCCTCGTGTTTGCTCAGCTCACCCACGAGAGAGCTGCCAGCCAGGGCACGAGAAAACAAGAGCAAGTCCCGGAGCTCCCTCCTGCCTGAGGCAGAAAAGGAAGGGAGAATCCAGCGCTGGGAAACGCTTCAGTTCTCCCCTGCTCAGCTCCTTTCCTTTCACTCGATGCGAGGGCGTTGCTGTGAAGGCGGAGGCGGCGACACATCCAGCTGTCCCAGCGCCACGTGCCGGGGCAGATCCACGCACCTGCTTTCCTGAGCTGCGCTAGATTTTAGGGGAGTCGCAGCCTGCCAATGACAAGGTCTTTTAGTGAAAGGGACGATCAGTTGAGTCTCCATATATTAGTTATTCACGCACACGCAGGGAGGTGGGTCATTCTAGTTTTCATGTATATCCATATATAAAGTATACGTTGCCCTGCACAGATTTTATATATCATATATATATCATATATATATATAAAATTTAAAAAACCCTCCAAAAACCTAAGCTAGGAAGTCTCAAATCCCCAGGAGGGCTGTCCTCCCAACACCTGTCCAAGGACCAGGAGAGGGGCATCAGGTCGAGTCTACGGAAACGTTCACGTTACCCTCCCTCGCCCTACCTCTGCCTACCGCACAACAGGCTCAGTCAGCACCCTGAGTGCGTTCCTCAGTCCCGCTCTGCCCCAAGGCTCCTATGCTCAGTTCTCCCAGGCTCTCCGCAGGATCCGTGCTGTGCGTCGGCTTTCCCGAGTGAAGGCAATCCTCAGCCAGGCGCTGCTCGGCTGGAGCACCTCCCGCTGCCGCCTCGGAGCCATCCCGAGACGGGTCCTTCAAAGGCTCCAACAGGTCCGTGTCTGCCCGGGGTGCGTGGGCACACAGGTCCTGCACCTTCTTATTGAGGTCGTTGCGCTCCGTTTGCAGGGCTCGGCACAGTTTCTCCAAGCGCTGGATTTTCACCTGAAGCCCCTCTAACTCTTTGTCCCGAAGGGTTTTCTGCAAACAGAGAGGCAGTTCAGAGTCTACCACGCTGGGGACAGAGAGGCAGGAAGGGAGAGATGAAACCTCAAAGGGAAGCTGAAGGGGGAAACACTTGTGACCAAGCAAACACGTGGCATTCAAAGAACCTGATGCTATTGTCGCTGCTTCTTTCTTCCTTTGCCCCCACAGAGGCCAAGCACCACTGAGACTGTCTGACTTCTTCCATGCACCTCTGCGCTAATTAACTTTCACTTCTGCCACGTGACAGAGGGTCCTACCACCAGGTACAGGGAAGGAAATCAAGCTGAAAGGAAAAACATAACCCTCCACCCAGCCTGCCTGCAATAAGACAGGAGCTGTCCTGCTATCCCTCAGCTCTGGCCCAACATCACACAACACATCACCACGCTGCTCCAGCTGCCTGCCTCGGCGCAGAAGGACAGCCAGAGCCTCCTCACCTCTTCAGCCATTTCCAGGAGAGCCTTGTTGCTGCTCTCCCAGCGAGAGCGGTACATAGTGGTCTCTTTCTCCAGCTTCTTAATTTTCTTAGTCATCTACAGAATCACAATGACAAAAAAGGAACAAATAAGCCACAGGCAGAGCGCTGCAGTCACTTACATCTCACATGTCCTCAAACGGGTACCCACTATCCCAGCGCAGACAGTGCGGTTCTGCTGTCCCGGGAGATGTCTCCTTGTCTCGCTGTGGTCGGCTTCGCCAGTGGGAAACACTGACCAAGTAACAACAAACCAGGAGACAGGGTAGTGCTGCTTGTTCTGACACAAGTGGGACACAGAAGTCACTGGGCAAGGACAGCATCAGTCTTCTACAAGCAGCCAGCTAGTGGCTGATTTTAATACCAGTAAAACTAAAAAAAAAAACCCTACAGAGCTGCGGTTCTTCCAGCTCGCAGCAGCAGTGAGGAGAGACAGACAGGCAGTACCTCCAGCCCACACAAGCTCTGCTGGGAAGCAAAAGTGTTACCCACCTTCTCCATCTCCTGCTTAAATGTCGTGAACACTTCACTGCTTTTGGAAAGGGTGTTCTGGAATTCTTCAAACTTCTCTGTGTAGAGAGCCAGCTGTGGGGAGACAGAGTTATAGCTCCTCACTGCTCACTACGGCACCTCCTGACAGCCCTCCCCAGGTGAGGGGAGATGTCACCCAAGAACTGAGCTAGTTCTCTTGTGACTGGGCTTTACAACAAACAAACTGGCAGCATGGAGCTGCTCTGCCAATGTTAGGTACCAGGGAACGTGGAAAAATTCTTTCCTGAGGAAACATCCTCAGAGACTGATGTGTTCTGTAAACATCTCCTGGCCTTGGCAAGAGGCACTTCCAGGGTCTGATTCAGCAAGGTGCGGTCATACGACTGCTCCCAGCACGGGGAAGTGCACTGGTAAAAAAAACAAGGTCCCCTTCTCCCAGAAGGGAGAATTGCTGAAGGAGGTCTCAGCTCACACCGTGCTGACACAGCCTCACCAAAACCAAACCCCAGAGCGATCCTGCCCCTGTGTTTTCCAGATTAAGGAACTTTCTGTTGTTTCCCGCTTAGGGAGGAAGGGGAAAAAAACAAACAAATAACCAGGCTGAGCACCTCACCTGCTGCTTGAGATGGGTCTCCTGCTGCTTCATCAGCTCACACATCCTCTGCGATTCCACAGCTTCCTTCAGCAGCTAGGGAAGAGCAAAAGCGGTTACCTGGCTGCCACCAGGGAAGGCTCTCACCATGTCCCTGCACAGCTGGCACTTGGCCTGAAGACAGGAGCCGACTGGGAGAAACAAACAGCAGAGCAGGGCTGCAGCCTTGCTCCTGAAGCTGCTGGGGGAGCGGTCTCTGCCTTGCATGCAGGAGGCCTGGGATGACCTGCTCCATTTTGGGCTCTGCACTCAGGAATCCAACAGTAACAAGCCTCCACAGAAGGACAAGGCAAAAAACAAAGTGCTCACAAACATTAGAGGACAGCTCCAAGACTTACAAAGTCCTTCTCCCGCTGGTGTCTCTCCTCTGCCTCCTTCAGCATTTCCTGTGCCTGCTGGAGCTTGGCGTCCACCAGCTGCTGCTGCAGGTCCTTGTGTTTGAACACCTTATCAATATGCTGCCAAGGAAACGCCACCAATCATCAACATGCTCAGGCAGCAACCCCAAGGGAAGATCCCAGAGCCCAAAGGCCCCTTCTCCCCTCCAGCAGCAGTCCCTGCTCCAGAAACACACTCCACTGGGCAGAACGGATGCACCAGAGGAGCCCTACACCAGGTCTCCTGCCCTGACCCACCTCCTCCCGCAGCTCGTACTGCTCAATGAGCTTCTTGAGCCGCTCTGCCAGCTCCATGTTCTCCTGGCGCAGCTTGGAGTTCCTCTCGTTGTGCTGCTCCATCTGAAGCTGGATGTCATTCAGCGTCACCTGGAAGTGGGATGTCACCTCCTTCCGCTTCTCCTCTTCCTCCCGCGCACGCTGGACACCCTCCTCCTGCATGAGGAGGGCAGAGACAGCAGGGACATGTCAGCCTCTGTGCTGGGCAGGTAGGTGAGCAAACTGCAAAAACTGCGATGCTCTGAACCTGCCCAGACTCCCACTATTGCTTGTATCAACCAGGAAGGGACTTTGGGCCTTTCTCCTCCCTTTCTCTGGTGAATATACCCTGAAATAACACTCAGGCACTCTGGATAATGATGGCCTAACAGCAAAATTAAAGCACTGCCCTGGATGGTAGAGACTGTGGGCAACCACTGGTAAAGCAGCTCTTGGGAGTAGTGCCCAGGAGACACTTGCCTTGAGGGTGCGGTTGTGTCTCTGGAGCTCGCGGCACAGGCTCTCCAGCTTGCTGCGGGCCAGGATGGCCTTGCTGTGCTCACTCTGCAAGTGGTCCTTCTCTTGCACCAGCTGTGTCTGCTTCTTCTGCAGGATCTTCATCTGTTTCTGGGAGTTACGGTGCTCTTCCAGCTAGGATAGGGGACCAAAGGGCACAGATGCAGCAAGACAGACCAGGGCAATATGCCGTGCCCCGGTGAGGGGACACAAGGATCAAAGAAGTGCTCTCTGTGCTCTGAGAGGAGGACAAGAGCTTTATAATACAAAAGCTGCCACTTTTGAGCAGAGCAGAACTGACACAGAGCTTGAGGTCCCCTGAATTCCTGTCCTGCTGGAATCTGAAAGACTTGCACATTCATGCAGCACCTCCATGCACATGTTGCTCAAATGGAGCAGAGCTCCGAGCACAGAGAAAACGTGCACATGTCCACTTTGGATACGCACAGTCCCACACCTCTCCTCTGTACCAGATCCATACACAGAACTAGATCTGTGCCTAAAACTAGCTCTGGTTAAAACATGGCACCACTTTGTGAGTGGTGTATGGCTGAACGTGCACATGCAGCAGCACAGCGACTCTGCCAAACACAGTGGTGGAGATGACAGATGTATCTGTGCGTTCTTCTGTCACAGCTGGGCCTGCCAACTCACAGCTCAGCCCTGCCTGCAGAGAGATCGAGACACGCAGGCTCACCAGAACAGACCTGGCCACAGTACACTCCTGGGACAGGATGGGCAAGAGACACAACTTCCACATTAGAGAAGCAGAAAGAAAACAGATCTGAAGTCCTCTTACACGCAGAGTTGCCAAAAATACTCCTGTCCTTGCTTACCCTTCCGCAAACAACAATGCCTGGCTGGACCAAGCAACATCTATCCTCTAATATTTGGATATCCAGCACTGCAGAGATCCCAGAACATACGTGAGTGTTCCTGGACTGTCCCTCTCAACATCAAGAAAAAACATCTACGGCCATCTTCTGCCACCTCAAGCAGCTCCCATGCTCACTGCTGCCGTGTCCTCCCCCAGCCCCAGCGCCTGGAACAAAGAAATAAGCGCTCACCAGCTCAGCGTATTTCTTGCACAGTGCTGCTAGTTTCTCCTCTGGCGTGCTCAGGGTGTTCAGCGTCTGCATCAGCAAAGTGATTTCTTTACCTGGAATAAGACACAGAATTAAAATAAATAAATAAATAAAATTAAATCACTTACACAGAGTTCTGGCTCATAAGGACAAAGACAGGAGAGACAAACCAGGTCTCACAGCTGTGCCTGCCCTGGGCCAGAGTTACCATCTCCAGTGCCTTCTCAGGGCTCTGCCCCACAGATTTCACCCTATACAGTGGGTGAACAATTGAAGTAGCTGGGGAGAGACCTGGTTTTCAGAGCAGAAAACCACCACTGGGCTGGCTAGAGAGAGTTGTGTCCAACAGAAGAGAAATCCACAGAATTCAGAGGCTGCAGCAGCACCCAGGAGCACTCAGTGCCTTTGCAGCACTCGATACATTTTCTGACATATCACAAAACACGATGCTGCATCGTTCCCAAACATTGCTGCACATCACGCACCCAAGGCGCTTATTTCACTGAGGGCAATCAGTGCAGTATAAAATCAATGTCTGCACCAAAGTTCTCAGGCTGGCAGCACAACCAGAGCAGGGAACCTCTTACCTAGGCCCTTGGCTTTCTTCTTTTCCTGAGCCTTCTTTTGATCCCGCTCCCCACACTCCTCGCCGGGTCGAAACTCTTCAGTCCCCTTCGTGCTTTCCTTCTCCCCGTTCATCTCAGGGCCGCCCGTCTCCTGGTCACCGTTCCTCGGGGACTCGCTACGACACTTCTCGGCCTCTTCCGGCTCCGTGGGCTCACTCTGCCCGCCGTCCTCGCCCGGAGCCTCCTGGCTGGCATCCACACAGTATGTGTTCAAGATGTCCTCAAGCTGTCTGCTTAGCTCTTCGGAAACGTCACGTATGGCAGGCCGGGAGGACTTGGTGTCCTCCTGTGCAAGAGGAGCTGTGGGAGACGGGAACACAAAGGCATGAGACTTCCCCCACACCGTCTATTCTCTGGTCTCCATGAACACACGGCAAAGGGAAGGTTTGCCGAGCACCCCACTGCACCAAGGCTGGCTAAACTTCCAGCAACATAAGCTGCTTTGTTCTGGCTGCGTCTCCAGCCAGCTGCCCTGACAATGGAGGTGCATTCCTAACAGCCTCTCTTTTGATCACAAGAGCATGACCAAGCCCTTGACATCTGTCAAGAGCAAAAATTCCTCCCCCCTCCCCACCATCCCTTAACGAAAGCAGGTTGTGCGTGAGCCTTCCCTCATAGGAACTGCCTGCTAACATCCCCAGAGCCAGGCTTTTTTACATTACAATAGATTTTGAAACCTGAGTTAGCCTCTCTCCTCACATATAAGAGCAGCTGTACTGTCTCAGATCAAACATATCTTGTCCCCAACAGCAGACCTTTAGGGAAAGAGCAGGCAATACATCCTTCAGTACGCTTCTTTGCTTCCAAAGTTCCTCCAAATGAGAGACTGGCAGCAGTTGATTATTAAACTAACTCTACTCGCTGTGCATTTCCTACATCCTGCATTTACTAGGCATCAGAATACAAGGTAGGGTTAATTTTAACCAAGCACCTACTCGATTACACCTGGTTTTCATCTTCTAGAGAGTTATTTTTATGAAGTGCCAGTAACAGGGCAGGTCGCTCAACATAACACTGCCCCAAGGAAAGAGTTGTCTGACATATTCTGAATGGGACCCTTAAGGTCTAAGCAACAATAAACAACCCATCATTTTCAGGTGAGAATCAACTCCACGCTTTGGTCAGAAAGAGGGAACTACTTCAGAACCATACACACACAGAAATAGGAGGAAACCAGGATTTTCTGCCCAGGAAATCACAGCTGGTCTTATACAAGTAAAAAGAGCTGGATACAGCGGCCCACCCTCACACAAAGAAAGCAACACCCTGGCTCTCCAGGCTCGAAACCCACCCTCACGCATTGCCAACCCCTCACCGCTCGAGCTGTCAGCACTGCCATCAGCCGCGGGCAGGGAGCAGCGCACCCCAGGCCCTGGGGACTCCCCACCTTCCAGGGGTGCTGCGGCCTCCGTCGAGTCCCCTTCCTCCAGCACCAGCCCGCTGCTCATTTTGGAAGAGCTAGCAGGCCGCGGGGCTGCTTTGGTCTCCCCGCCTTGGTTCTTCATGGTGACCTTTCTCCCTGCTCAGTCTCGACAAACCCTAGAGAAAGAGAAACAGCAACTATACTTAATTTTACAAAGTAACAGTTTGAAGGATTTTAGGAGTCATCAACGTGGACTAGCAAGGAACTTGTTCTCAGCAGAGGCTGCCACCCACAGCTCCATGCTGAGGAAAGCATCATTTCATTTTCAGTTTGCACCTCACCGCAAAGGTCTCCATATCAGGATAACTCCTCTTCCAGCTGAGTAGAGCTGGAAGCAGCCCTCCTAGAGCAAGGCAGCATCTCCCGTCTCACAGACAGCATGCACTTCTCCTAATCCTCTGGGCCCAGCCTTCTCAGCCCTAGCTGTCCTTCCGCCACACCCCCACTGCGTTTTATTCTTGGATTTCAAAACTCAGAGCGGTCTGTGCACGCTGACAGAGAAACCCCCTTGCTGCTGCGGTGGACCAGAGCCTTGACAGCAGAAAGGTCAACACCTGCTAGGACTGCATACCTGGCTGAGGAAAGCCTGCAGCTCCCTGGCAGAGCTGGTGCTCAGCGCTGAAAAGATTAACCGGCATCATCATGAGCCAATGCTAACAGACTGAACCCAAATCCCGTCTCCAATCTCCTCATCCTTTCTCCCTCCGCAGGGTATGTATGTTCTCACCCTTCCCACCAGCACCCTCTGCTCTAGTTATGACGCTAATTACGGAGCAGAGGCAGCCGATGCTCCTAGTCTAGAGGCAAGGGATTGTTCCACGAGAAGTGGAGAACAGCTTTTCTTGCCATTTTGCAGCAGTTACACAGAGACCTTGGCTTTTCCTCAGAGAACAGCCCAGGACAGGGCTTATGGAGGAAAAAAAAAAAAAACAACCCCAAAAAACACAAGAGAAAATTAGCAGCGGCAGCAGCCAAGCACATGTGTCATCCACCCACGTGCAGGCTGGAGGCCATGCCCCCTCCCACGGCGGGCCTGCCAGCACCGCTCCACGCTGCACACCTGCCCCAGAGCCTCGGGCGCTCTTTTTCCTCTGCTCCTGTAAATAACGCAACTCCCGCCCGTTTCCCGAGGCTCCAAGGGATGATAACCGGATCCGCAGCACCCTGCTGCGCCCTCCACACCCCGACCCCGGGCGAGAGGCAGCCGCTCTGACTCTGACCCTGCCTCGGCCCTTGCCCCGACCCTGGCTCCCCTCGCAGCCCCCTACCCCCCTCTCCCCCCAGCCCATTGCACCTGACGTGGCCTCCCCAGCAGCCCCTTGCCCTTCACTCTGACACCCCCGGCCCAGCCACACCCTGCCCGCCGCCCCCTGCCAATGCCCCTGCTCCTGCCCTACCCCCCTCATTAACGTTTCTGACCCATCCCTAATTCACACCAGCCTCCCCATGCCCCCCCCCCCAGTCCAGTGCTCCCACCCTGCCCCCACCAGCG
>JAVJGG010000021.1:2780273-2803798 GCA_035590195.1 Aviceda cuculoides
CTCTCTCCTCAGCCAATCAGCGCGCAAGACCCGGCGGCACCCCGGTACATCGGAGGGAAGGGGGAGGGAGGACCGAGCGGCCCCCTCCCCGTGCCGGTGCTGGTACCGGTACCGATGCCGGTGCCGCTGCCCGCGGCGCCCCGCCCGCCTCCCGCCGACCTCCGCGCTCAGGGAAGCGGCTCCGGCCCGGGCCTCCCAGCGGGCGCGCAACGCGCATGCGCGGGGCGGCGCCGCCGTCCAATCAGCAACGGGGCGCCGCGAAGTCTGCCGGGAAAGACCGGCGGAAAAGCGGCAGCTGTGGCGGACTACAACTCCCGGCATGCCCCGCGCGGGGACAACAGCAGGCATTGCTCTCTCCCGCGCCGCCGCGGACTACAACTCCCATGGTGCCCCGCGCCAACGCCGGCCCCCGGCCTGCCCCGCGCGCGGGGCTCCCTCTTCCCGCCGAGGGAAGCCTCGCCTGAGGCAGCGGGCAGCCCTCCCGCCTCCCCTCGAGGGACGGGGGGTCACGGCAGAGCCTCCCGCCTCCACCCCTGAGGGGAAGCTGCCCCAGCCGCCCCCCTCTTCACCCACCCGCCGCCGGGGGAAGGCCGGCCCAGCGAAGGTGCCCGCCCCGGAGAGACTTCTGCCACAGCCACACCTCAAGTCAACTGCACAGATGTAGTTTATTCGTTTTACAATAAAGGACTCATCAAACCAGAGCTCCGGCCGGAGTGCGAGCAGCACCCCGACTCGCTTCTCACCCCCACGGACGGCCTCCGCAGGCAGCGGCCAGGGGCTCGCCCACAGCGGCAGCCGGCTCTCCCCCACACCCCACAAGTGTTTTTGTTCTCCACAGCCTAGCGCGTTCGCTTTTGTTTAATGAAATCTTGGCTAAGTAACTCAAATCAGGTAGAGGAGTTTAAGACAGCTCTATGTTCGCTTATACAGTACGTGAGTAAACAGAGGAAAAGAAGCAGGACAACCAGTGAGTGAGTTGGAGCCGTCGTTTCCAGGTATGCCTGCCTCACAGTGCTCTATTTACATAAATTACAGAAATTTTATATATATTTTTTTCTCTGAAGCCCAATTAGACAAATATCTACCTATATATAATATAAAAAATACAGAGATTTGACTTTTTTTTTTTAAGTAAAATGTACACGATCCAACTGTGAGCAGGAGGTAAACCTGAAAACTCAGGCCTGTTGCTACTGAAGTTAACACCGCACACAACACTGCTGTCAAGTGTAGCTATGTCCTCTTCCTCCAACCCATTAAATGATCCATCCCAACCCAAGTCAGAAAAACAAACCCAGAACTCAAAACATGTTCTCATGAAAAAAAAAACCCACAAAACTTTTTTCAAGTAAAGATGAAGATGGGTTTTCACCATTTCAACAGTTCCGTGACTTCAGTCAGTAGCAATGCAAACAAAGCATGTGCAACAGCAGCTGTGCTTCCTGTTTCAAAAACCACCCAAGCATCCCGCCCCTCTTCACAGTTACCATCTTTGGGGTCTCGTTGCCTTTTTTTTTTTTTTTTCTCCTTGTAAATACCACTAGCAGTTCTTCAAAAAAAAAAAAAAAAAAAAAAACCAAAAAACCAACAACAACAACAAAAGAAAAATCTAGACAAATCTTCCCAGGAGTAGGAGAACTTCCCATTTCTCTGTCCATTTACAGTATATTTCAGGGGAACTTGGCCCAGGTTCAACAGGACTGTCCGCTGAAGGAGGGTTGCAGAAAGGCCAGGGCTAAACTTTGCTCTTGGCAAATTAGAGTCTTTAATAAAGAATAACATGTGCAAAAAAATTAAATAGATCAACCCAGGTTTCCGGAATTATTGTTGTCAGAATGCTTACTTTCTATTTGTGTTCTTACCCAACCCAATGCTGAAATCTCAATTAAGTACCCGAGGTAAGAAGTAACATTTGGGAGAGATCACCACAAAGGGAGAAAAAAAAAAAAACCACAAAAAAAAAAACCCACCAAGAGGTGCAATCTGTTACCTCAGTGTCCTTCCTCCACCCAGATGCCTGCTTTAAAGACATGTATGTATGCAGCAGCAAAAAGAAAAAAAGTGTAAGAACATTCCCTTCCCTCCGTGAGGACAAAGCACTGTTTCTAGTTGTTTGAAGGAAGAATTGTTTCCTAACAGGTGGAGTGGGTGTTTAGCCTTCCATTTGCAAGGAGGGGATGGGACAATCAGCTGCTCCCAGTTGCTTTCTGGCAAGTTTGTGATGTTTTTTGTTTCCCCCTGGGCACATTATAGCTGGAAACCTTCCATAGGGGCTTCAGGTTGCTGGAAGATGAATTGCTGCTGGTTCTCATCTACCTGGGGAGCTAGACTGGAGTCATCCTCTACTCCAAAGTAGTGCTCAATCAGGTCAAAGGCCTTCTGGTAGATCTCTTGGTTCTCATGGCTCTGTAGGAATTCTATCTTATCCAAACCTTGGAGGGGAAAAAAAAAAAAAAGTGGAATGTGATGAAACAAGTAGATCCTAATACTTACACTGTCCCACACCCATACTCCACCCTTGCCCCTATTCACTGCAAGACCTCTGTTAGGTTTGCATTTTGTGAGCAGCACTTTGCATTTTGTGAGCAGCACTGACACCTAAAGCTAACTATTGCAGAGCTGCTTGTGGATTTCATCTGTATTGGGCAGCATTAATGTCCTTTCAATAGTAGGCTTAGCTGACACAGCTAAAGCAGATGTGCTCCCAGCTCTCTGCTGGAGACTAAACCAAATTTCAGTGAAATTAGAACAACTGGCTGTGAACAGTTTGGTAGTTGCAGGGGGTAGGGAGGGGAAGGAAGCAGGGCTCCTCCCAGTAGCCTCCAGCAGAAGGGCAGCAACAGCTTTAGCTGTCCTAATTAAATCCACTGCTGAACAGAAAGCATCCAAGTACAACATACTCTCAAGAATTTCAAGAATTATTCTTACTGGGAAAATCAGGACACACAATGTAACAGTCAGTGAGAGGGCAAATCAAACACTGGCAGTATACAGGGAGTTTCAGACCAAAATAGGAGCTGTTCCTCAAAGCATTAAGAGCAGGACAAAAAAAACCCCACCAAATTAAGTCACTCCAGGGAAAAGCTAAGACCTTCTGGATTTCCACTATACACCTACAGTGTACCACTCAGTACAGTCAGAGCAATCCTAGACCCAGAAGTGTCACTTTTTGCTTAGATGAGCTTATTTCTGATTAACACTTCCAACTGGTGTGAGCCACAATTATCAGCTTGGCCTCCAGGTCTAGGAAGCTTGGATTAGAAGTACGATAGTTTTTACTTCCAAGTATTTTGTCCTATGTCCCATCACAAGAGTCTAAAAAGACAGACTATAGGAACAAATATTGACTAGTTTGGAATATACTAAATCCCCTAGCACAGCAGAAGGGGAACCAACAAAACTAGCAGACACCTTTCGATACAGCCTGTGGTGTTAAAGTCAATAGCACCGAGGCCACCAGCCACAACCTACCATAAGCCTCCTCAATCAGGCTACAGTACGGGTTGATGCCTGTCCCACTCTGGTTGGCTTCCTGCTCTCCAAGCCTCAGTATGTTCTCCAGGCCGTTCAACGCCACCTGAACAATCTTGGAGTCCATGACAGTCAGCAGGTCGCAAAGAGGCTTGATACAACCCAAGTTTACCAAGTATCTGAAGAGAGAGCACCAACAACATACACTTGCTGTTCAGGATCTAGCAAGCATCACCTTTGCTCAGTGAGAAAAAGCAAGGGAAATGAGTCAAACTAAAACACAAAAAGTTATCTTAAAATACGTATTTACTGTTCTGCAAGGTTAATTTTTATCCACTTACTTGTATACGCACACCCTCTTTTAAGAAACCTGCTAACTCCCTTTGAAATTCAGGTGCTACTCAAATTAAGCCCACACTGGAATTTAATTGTCATCGAGTTTGGACATTTAGCCTAGTCTAAGCTATCTAAAGGGGGAGGGGGGGGGAAGTAGTTTGGACTAGCTTATCCTTATTCAGAAGGAAGCTACAACTTGCAGCACAGTATACAATCCAGCTATAGCTTTGCCTGTGTCTCAGGTACTCTCCTGGATGTTCTCCAAATTACTCCCTTGCTACTTGTCTTGCAGTTCCCACAAAGACAAAGCTACCATACATTCAGGCAGATTTCCCCTAAGAGGGGCCACAGGGAGTACCTGATCTGTTCGGGAGTTCCTCCTGACGTTGCATTTGTAATAGCCCATGCTGCCTCTTTCCTCGTGCGGAATTCTGCTTTCTGCAAGATTTCTATCAGTACCGGGAAAATGTTTGCATCGATGACTGCCTGGGGAGAGAGAGTAGTAAGAAGAGTTTCAATTGGCAACACAGTTTCTAAAAGGCTATTAAGCACCTGAAAGAAACCTCTATCTCCATTTTCCAATGCAAAAGAACTTTCCAAGCTGTACCCTTCAGCAATTCCTCCATTTTATTCCTCAGCCAAATCCTATTAACACAAGATATCCAATTCCATAACTAGCACAACAGACAATCCCTATTACTGCATCAATACTGTAGGAATGCTTTCATCACTTATCTGCTTTTGTATGTAGGTCATTAAAAGGATAATTAAATATCAACAAGCTCCAGCTTTTCAAAGGGGTATCTCTAACCGAGCATAGAGAAATAGGGGCTGTATGTCCTCTTGTTCCGATGATCCAACCTGTGGGACTCATTTTAGGCTAGTCTTTGTGGGTACAATTAGCAGGCTTTTTTTAGCTCTTGTTTGGCAGATGGCTGGGAACAGCAAATTTGCAAATTATTGCAGAATAAGAGATGTGAACTAATACAGCCTCCAAGTGCCAGATAAGAAAAAAGTTGCAAATGCTTAATGTTGAGCTTGGAATCTAGGATCATTACAGACGGGCTAGAGAAGACTGTACCTGTATTTGTGCTCTGTTTCCAGCTGTGATGTTAGAAATAGTCCAGCAGGCTTCTTTCCTGATTGACTCCTTGGGACTACTTAATAAGTGAAGAAGACAGGGCAGGGCTGAACAGTTCAGAATCACCTTTTGAGAAAGAAAGCCGAAGTGAGGTCACCAGTATCAGGTAACAGAGCTCATGGGCACTGCACTTCCCTGCGAGACAGTCATTTCCCCTCACCTGGGTCTGGATGTCATCCCCTGTCACGATGTTGCCAACTGCTCGCAAAGCTGGGGAGGCCACTTTGTAGTCATTGTGCCTGCAGGAAAAATGGTACGAGGACAAAAAACAAATCTATCAGATCCCATGCAACTGGATATTCACAAGATTCTCTCCCCAGTATCTCATCTGCATTATTTACTTCAAATTTGATCCCCTAGCATGTAGAAGCATACAGCAAGTTGACCATATTGCCACTGGACAAGCAGACCGAAAACAAAGTTGCAATACAGAGTTTTCATCCTTTATATCCAAACTCCATCATCTTCAGCTTAATTACAGATCTCACCTTTTACATACCCTTCTTGAACAAAGATGTTGTTAACCCAATGAGAACACCCAGAATTTTTCAGAAGAATTTTGGAAGCAAGTATCTCACAGTTCTGCCAATTCTGAAGGTGTTAGAGGCCCATTCAAACTGCAAATAGCAAACATTTTTGTCCAAGTTTCCATATAGATAGCAGAGAAACAAAGTCAAGCTGAGTTTTGCTAGACAGTATTCTTGCCATCCTTGATTTGCCTAGTAACTAGGCTTCTGCAAGCATATTTGGAGTTTGAGAGCACAAGACACTCTGCTGTCCCCTCTCCTTTCACAGATTAGAAGTGTCAGTCCAACCTCTCTTTAATAAGTTCTTCCTGGCGTACAGTATTAACTAGCATTCCAGCACTAGAAAATGCTCAGCTTCCTCAAAAAAAAGCCAGTAAACTGCAGCTCTCAACCTGCTTCAGACCCTCCTAAGTAACAGCTCCCAAGTCAGCTAAGGTACCCATTACCTGGATCCTCTGTACACGAGAGGTGTGAAGAGAGCTCTGATGGGTTTTGAGACGAACTCATGCTCAGTCACACGCTTCCCAGTCTCACTGGGATGAAGCAGCAAGACAAGTTACTTACATTAACAGCTCCACCAGTCGCCGACACACTCCCGAGTCAATGACTGCTTGAATTTTCTCATTGGGGCCATCTGATAAGTAGGAAAGAGCCCAGCACGCATCTGCCAGCAAGTCAGAGTCACTGTTGAATAACAATCGGGACAACACTGGCAGGCAGGGAGATACCTACAACAGCCACCACCCCAGAAGGTTAGTCACGTTCTGTCAAGGACCACCACATTTGCAAGCAAACACCGTGTGGCTACGCTGACTGACCTCAACAGCTTTATTGCTAAACTAAAATTACATCCCTTCCTCTTGGACCAAGTCTAGACTCCCGAGACAAGTGCTGCTGTTCATGCTACCGTTTGGAAGCTCCTTATGTAAGAGCACTGCTCCATTTCTTACTCTTAATAACCCTAAATAGCTCAATATTCAGAGCAGCAACAATCAACAGTTACACCTCCGAGTACTTCAATCATTTATAAGTGGTTTTATATTTAAACTCAATTCAGATTTCATCCCTCACCACAGACTTCCCAGCTTTGACACACAAGCTTTCATTTAAAACAAGTGAGAACTCATTGATCTTAAAACATTTTTGTTCTGCCAAAGAAAGAGGATACACCTGAAAGGCCAGCAGAACCTTTTACTAGTGCCACTAGCACACGAGGAAAGGGAAAGAGAAAAGCTACTACAGCTCCCATGTAGCTCCAGGAGTCCTGTTTTGTAGCATTTGGAGGTCTCATGAGTCAAGATTTTAGTCACAAATTGAGTGAAGTCTCAAAATTCCAGAGTTTACAACAAAAGGGTTTAGAGAAGCCCACAGCATATGCTAGTTTGCAGGGAAGCCTGGGCTTGCCCCTTGAGGGGTCCAGCTGATGGGGTGCCAATAGAGCCGGGCAGAAACACTGGCAGAAAATTAAACAGGCACTCAAAACATTTGCTGAACAGCAAGATCAACCTCAGCAGGAAGAACCTCACCCTGTTCCCTCCCAGAATGACTTACAGAAGTCCAACAGCCAAAAATAATTTAGACAAACATCTTAACTGGGTGTCTCCCCATCACCTCTCTGCCAACAAGGCATTTATTCTCACCTTATCAAATTCAGGTGGTGGACTCTTTCCTCTGCACAAGTTTGACAAGGCCCAGACAGCATTTCGTGTCATTGTCAACCTGGTGGACTTCGTAAGGAGCCTAAAGAGACAATTACCATGAATTAAAATTTTTGATGTGGAAACCAGCAAGGGAACCAGAAGAAGGAAAACTAGTATGATTTTAAGGGAGTCAAATCACTATTCCACTTGCTGTAGCTCAAGCCATGCTGCATGTCACTTGAGCCTCTCAATAAGCAGGAAGAGAAGTGACATGCAACTACTTCTTAGGATAAATAGCTATTATTCCTAACAACATCAACTCACATGAGTCAGGAAGGCACGTTCCACATTAGACAAGTTGCAGAAAGAATGGCAAGTCAGTCAAATGCAGTTCCAAGTTCAAATGCAGCCCAGGCAGACACTTGCACCCTTATCTGAGGTCAGATGGTCCTCGCTAGAGACCAACTGACACAAACTGCTGTCTCTCAACTTTAATGACGACAGTGAGTCCTGTGCGCTGAGCACTTCAGTCAGCAGTCACTGCTGGCAGGTGACTGACAGAAGTAGCAGTATAACAAGCCAAGTCACTTGTGACAAAGCATCATTTTGCCAAGGACAGGATAAAGTGAGGATTAATTCTTTCCAGAGCAGTGAACAGTACTTGAGAGCACACTCCTGACAGGCAGACCTTCTGACTACAGTGGGTATGCACCAGACAAGAGCTGCAGAGGCAAGGTGGTGTGCAAAGACCTGCTCCCTTTCCTCAGTTCTAGAGGAGCCCACTCAGAAAAGCACCTGAAATCCATAGCATAAGCACACAGAGCAGGCATCTGGAGGGACACACAGTGAAACAGCAAGCCCTGTGACTTCAGAAAGACAAGCATGCTGCAACAGCACCCGCTTCAGATTCAGAGCAGTGTAAAGGTTTGTGAGAAGGCATGTTATCTACCAAGTCCCACTCTATTTATCAGATACTTGTCTGAACTGCCAGTTTATCTGGTACCAATGATTTGATTCCCAGTGAACATCACCACACATCGCTAGGGAATCTATTTGCCCAGCTCAAATATTGCTCTGCTGTAGTACAATGGGACTTCAAGAACAGTATTGGCAAGTATTCATGGCTACTCACATTAATAAGGGAGGAAGAATAGCGCAGTTAAGGACATAATCTCTACACACAGAGCTGTCTCCAGCAATGTTCCCCAATGCCCAGACAGCCTGAAAGGAAACAGCAACAGTTTTAGCATTCACGCAGTTTCTGAACAGAGGAAGAAAAGGGTAGTGTGCTAAGAAAGCATTTTCCCCGTAATTCCAGGCAAACGACACTTCAATTTGTGGTCTGAAGCCAGTTGTTAGACACTGGTCACTCATTTTAAATGCTGCACTTTAATCGTGTGCAATCCACTGTGGTTCTCTCCCTAACCCCAAAGTAAGAAGCGAACCTTACCTGTTCTTGAACATCCTCAAAGTCAGAGTTTAACAGCTCTATAAATATAGGAACTGCCCCAGCCTCAATTACTATTTTTGTTTGTTGGGAAGTTCCTGATGCAATATTTGTCAGTGCCCACGCTGCTTCAAACTGAAACAAGCAAACAAACAACAAAAGTATGAGTAAAATAATCCTGATTTAGCAAAATATTTACCATTAAATTTTGGCTATAATTCTTTCAACTTCTACTAAAAAGGCTCTGAGAGAAAGAAAGCATATCACAACAGAACACCTTGATACTCAAAGGATTTTATTTTCTTGAGCAATAAAAAAAGCCATATCTACTAAATGCCTTCTCAGAGGCTACAGCTTCTCAAAGGATTAGCAAGTGAAGACATCATCATCAGTCACACCACATTATTTCACCTACGCAACAATTTTCAGCAAGAAAAGTGAAGACACACAGTTCATAAATACACGTGGAGTAGAAAGTTTTCTATATCTAGTGCAGATTAGCCAGTTCTAGCCCACCCTCTCTTCTGGCTAACACCACAAAGATGCCTTGAGTTCAAGTGGAGCTGAGCAGCAAGTTCCCTGCTTTTGCCACTCATTCTTTGGTTTAAAACCAGATTTACATTCAGTTCTTTGTGAAAGTAAGCCTCTATGATACATGGCCTTGGACCAGAGGGCAGAAAGAAAGATGAAGGCAGTCATCAACTCAGATCCAATTCCATGTATGGAAGTACCTTTAACTATAGTTACTTTGTAGGGGTTATTACCAAGCTGGATGGAATCTCAAGAAGCCATCTAGTCCGTCCCTCTGCCCCACGGCAGGATCAGCACTACCTAACCCATTTCTAACAGACTCTTAGCCTGTACTTAAAAGCCTCTAATAAGGGAGGTTTTTCCTCACACAACTTCTTCCTATAGATTTATTCTGTGGTCACAGCAGCTCCCAGCAGAAATATCAGACACAGGAAGGCCAATTCTCTTCCACTGCAGCTGAATGATGTTATTTTTGCCAGCATTCTTCCAAGAATTTAATTTAGAGCAACTGATAGTTTCCTTTTTTTGCCTAAGCATTACAGGCTACCTTTGTCTTCCTCCATACATCTTATAACATGCATCTTTTGGGTTCATGACATCATTTTTCCCTGATAGCACCTGTGGGTTCACATTGCTAAGCTGTGAAAGTTAAACAACTATATGCCATGAAGAATTCATACCACAATCTTCTTTACCTGTAGCGTGCAATTTTCACTTCTTTTCAGGAATTCAACAAATCTGTCCACCACTCCCTGAGTATTTATCACTTCATCTATTGGAGGATTCGGCTCTGAAATAGCAAGGCAGGGTCAAAACAGTATGTAGGTCTAATGCAGGGGAATAACAAGCATGAACTATTACTGAATTGAATGATCTCAAGCTGTACTGAACTCAGCAGGACAACTCTCCAGAAGCACTTTCTGTACAATTCATACAACTGTAAATCGTTAGCAGTATATTAGAATATTAAGTTTCTAGATTATAACTTACTTGCCCCAAGCTCAAAGCTCCTAGGCTTCTGTACAGCCATACACGTGCACAAATGCTCGCAAAAGAAAGGCTACGTCAGATCCTATGGCAGCGATGAGTTTTTACCTTTGGAGAGTAACTTTCTGAATTTCTGAGTGGTTGCTAGCTGTAGATCAGGGTCATCTGAGAAAAGCATCTCTACCATCTCTCTTGTGATCACTCCCTCCTGAAACAAGGCAAAAGAGACAGAACAATGATTCCGTTTCACACTAAGATTATTTAAGGCATCACAGTCATGACAGCCTACCATGATTTCGTGCTTAGCTAGTAATCCAAAGATTCACAATTTGAGATTACAGCACACTATTTACTTCCTGGCAGACTCTTCCGGGTTACTACAGTTCACTGCAGTAACATTTGCAACATTCTCAAAAGTGAGAAAACAAAAGCATTGAGGTTTGTCAGTTCTATGCAGTCCACAGCATTAAATCTATCTGGAGGCACGATTTCAACAAGGAAAGGCACCTTACCCCACATGTTGTGGAACTAACATAGGAATCCACAAGGAGACTATCAAACATGGAAGCATCTTCATTGATCAACTCCACATTTCTTCTTTTAAAGAGCTGGTGGTAAACAAAACACAGGAGTCGTTATTAGAAAGCAATGATGAACAGTCTTCATAACTAGACATTCTTGTTCCTCAAACAAGATACCGTCAGCTAGACTGAACGCAACCCGAATAAAAAAAGTAGTCATTAATAACAGCTCTGCACTCTGAAGACTAGTTTGGCATACAAACCCCAATAATAAAACATGCTAAGTCTTGCCCTCAGATATGCAAATGCCCAAGTCACTGAGACACTGGTACAGGCAAGTACAGAATTTGACCTAACAAGTTAAGAGAAACTGGGGAGAACGCAGCTTGTAGATGATGCACTAATAGGGCAAACATTTAGTCTGAGCCTCATACATCACCTGGGAATCACCTCTTTCATAGACCTCCAAGCCAAAAAAAACCAGCTCAGAATTAAGAAATATGTGCAGCCCATACTTTCACTTGCTCTTCCTGCTTCTTGAGAAAATAACCCCATTCACCAATTAATGAAAAAAACTCAAAAAAAAAAAAAACCCCTTTAAAAACAAGGATCTGTGAACAAAAACCTCCAGTACCCCAAGAACAAAGTGCTAGAGAGCTCTTGATGTGAGCTACACTCTGTACTAGGTACAAAGAAAAAAAGCAAGATCTCGGTTAGAACAGGAAAAATAAGAGGACTGCCAACAAACCTTAATGCACAGATCCTTGAAGATTCCAGTTTGGCAGCAGCACAATCCTGGTTGTGTTAAGGCTGTACACAAGCTAGTCAAGATGACAGTTACCTGTTGCTCTCGTTTCTGTTTGCGCAGTTGAATTCCTTCCTCTTCTCTTCTCCGACGCATTTCCTCGGGATTTAGGGCTTTGTTCTTGTAACTCTTCATTCGATAGTTATCCTTCGCAGGACTCGCCATGGTTTCTGTGAAGAGAAAAAAAAGATTCCTGCCTCAGATTTCTTGTCACTCTCTGCTCCTTTACCCACATGTCCTTTCTGACAAGAAGTCTCTGCACATGAAGCAGCATGGAATAGCCAGATTAAATAGACTTATTTGCAAGAGCTGGTCTCAAACACTAAAGTAGAAGCTTCGAGTTAGAATGTGATCCTAACCTTAGTTCATGGGATATGCTGTTATGGTAAGAGCATTACGAAGTTTCTAGGAAGCATAAGAATAGATTTATGGTTCTGAAAGGAACCTGGACCCAACTTCACAATATCGAGCACATTAGCCATGTGAAAGGCTTCTACTCAAACAGCTTCACTGTCCTCAGGAGGTGCATAACTCAATTCTACTTTGGTTTTCAGCAGAAATTATTTCCCTTGTATCATCATGGCATAAACGACACCTTGACATTTTTTTCCACAGATTGAGAGTTTCACTGAGTACGCATGGCAAAAATCCAACAGAACTCACAGCAAACCAAGGCCTTGGTTTTATAACAATAAAGAAAACTTCCAAAAGCAGAGCTGTAAGTAAGGTACAGGCCATGTTTGTCCCACCAGGTTACTGCAAGTGTTCAGTACCTGACCTACTTATTTTGCTGCTTCATATCTGACTAATGCTGTACTTTAAACTTGATTACTTGTGTGTATTTGCCTCCTAGTCAGGGAAGTGACACTCCACTATTTGGCACAGTTAAAGGCAACCAGGGCCAAGCAGTAACCTGAGTACAGAAGGATACCAATTCCTCAGCTGCATCCAGCTGTAATCCACTGCTTTGACCACACTGACTCCTTTTTGCATCTTCCCAAACACTCCCTTTCTCCCATTTATTATACAGATTATTTGCTTAACATCTGTGCCTTCCTCAGGACAGGAAGGAAGCAATCATGATACACAACATCAGAGTGCCAATTAATCCATAGACTAACTTACTCTTCTCCAGAAGTCTGCTGGACAACAATGTTTTTGTTTTCTTCCAACTACTAAGGGCAGGTAGAAGAAGCGTCCTGTGAAAGTTTGCAGCGCTATCTCCTTACCCCTCTTCTTTCAAGCTTTAAGCACTCCTCAGCCATACTGCTTACAGAAAGTTTCAGTGCAACTTATCAACTGCCTCCAGCCATTCTGGAGACCTTCCAAGGTCAGCTGGAGAAGTTTCAGACCTTACCACCCTCCAACTAGGAAAGCCCAAAGCTGAGAAAAGACATATGCAACGTACAAATATCCAACATTTCATTGCTATGGAAAGAGGAAACAACTGGGGAAAAACGTATTTTAACAGGAGAGGAAACAAAATAACTTTCAGGTCTATGATTTTCCCCAAAACAGCTAAAAAGATACCAAGTACTGTGAAAAAGTCAGGCTCTATTTCTCAGCATCTGCTTTCTAAGAGGGCATTCTCTTCCCTAGCCAAAGCATCAAAAGGACATTCTTCTGAAAAGCAATAAAGAAAAAAAACCACCAAACCCCCAGTCCTCTGGTTGTTTACACTGTCACAGAGATGCATGTCCCTGAGAAACACCCCTGACCCCATGCTGTCCAGAGCTGTGAAACAGTTTTGAAGCTCAGCAACCAACAGCTACATGCAGAGACAACGCCAGGCTTGAAGAGGTGCAGCGTGATGCGTTGCAAGTTTATTGGCACCTCTGAAGCTAAAAAGAAACTACCGACCACAACTCTTCATCAGTAAAAGCAGTATTCCAGTGCCAGGTTAGAACGCCTTTTTCAGCAACATGCTTAGGGCACAGTAAGTGGCCAGAAGTTATAAGAAAAAGGTACTATGTCATCCTGAGCACCACTAAGGAAAAGGCATATAGCCTCAAAACTGACTGTAGGATTAAAGCAATCAAATTACAGTAGGTCTTGCAAGATCTTGAGCCTTACAGAAGTTTACCTTTAGTCCCTTTTCTAAGTACCACATTTTATAAGGTCTGACCTCAATAAAACCAAGGCAAGAAACCTACTTATAACACTAAACGTGGCAGTTGGACTACACTTTACAGACAGCCTCACTGTGAAGTCTGTACTAAACCACTAATTTTTTCCTCTAAGTTTATTTCTCACAAGTCAGAGGTTCAGAGGAATAGCTGGCCTGTTTCTAAAGGTATATGACAACACATTCCTCATTCTAAAAGACCATTTACATGGCAAAGAAAATCAGAGATTGAAGATCACAGGAACTATGCAACTGTTCTCACTTCTCCATCCCTCTTCCCAGCAGCACTGTAAGCCAAGAATGGAGGGAAGAATTTTATTATTATTTTTAACTGAAGAGCAGCCAATTCAGAAGATAGAAGACTTAAAAAAAAAAATCTACAGGCCTTAGGGATTTATATCTGATCTTACAGTAGCAAGGTGTGTCAGCTACATATAGATTTTAATTCAGCAAATGTATTTAACTACCACTGTTATGTCAGTGTATTCATATTACCACCCCAACGCTAATGGCTAATAGAGCCACACAAAAGAGCAAGAGTTGCTAGCTTAATTCTGAAGATTACAACAGAATCCCTAGCAAAGACAAATTTGTTACCTCCCTTTCTTTGGAAAGCAAAGTCTCCAATTAAAAGGTAGTTTTTAAGAAAAGGAGGAGGAAAAAGTGATTAAATGGCTTAACACTACACATAGGATTACCAGCCAGTCAGTCATATAAATAGCCAAGTGACACATGGCAGTTCAGCTGCCTGCAAACTTGCACAACCCCTCTCAGCTGGGCACACCCTGGACCCTGCTCTGGGTGTCTGGAATACAGCCAGAGGCTCTCGGCCACGCTGCAAGGTCTCTGCACACTCTAGAGGACCAAGAACGCTGTTATGCTGCAAGGAAACCCCAAAGATACAACTAGCCCCTGAAGAGTGATTTTTCACAGCAGCTGTGTAACAGCCCATCAAAGTGCAACAGTGGCACTTAATTTTCTATTTTCTCTCACACGTTTATCTCTTCAGATGATTTCCATTGACATAATCTGTGTCAATACTTTAATGACATTAGAATGCTAAGTTGTTATATTACACCCCATTTTCATGGCAATGGATGAACGTCACAAATGCAGGATTATGACTTCACAGAGAGCTCAGCAGATGCTGTAGGCACCGCAGACCACAGCAAGCCCAAACACATGAAACAAAACAGACAGTGGGATGCCAGGCACATACAAATTCTTCACTTGTAGTGTTTCAGTACAAAACATCTAGCTCACTCAGTGTATCTGCAAGTCAGGCTTCGTTGTTAACCATTAACTCAAATTCTATCAGTGTGAATACTTGCAAAACAATCCCACTAAATCAGACTACTGGAGTAACCTGGACTCTCAGGTTAGGGAAAGCAATCACCTGCTCAACAGATGAGTGATACATAGAAGATACTCAAGCCACAAATTTTCACTTTGCATCTTAACATTGTTGCTCTGAAAAGTTTCGCTTTTACAGAAAAGCCCTCGACTGCAAAGTGGCAATGGAAACTTCACTAGAGCAAGTTTCTTTAACTGCTCTAAAGTTTTAGCTGCTGCATTTAGGAAGCCACCTTAACCTCTACAAAATGCTGTCCTACTAGAACAGTACCTTGCACTGCACCTCTCCTAGGAAAGGTTTTTCTTCTCCAAGAACCAGCTAAGCCCTGCCTTACATGCAGATAGTATCAGCTCACACCCTAGAATTACAAAATTGTTCTGATGTTGTTCCAGCCAGAACTCCAGGGCTCCAAGCTTACCTGCAGCACTCCAGGGAAGCTGGGCAATAAGGCTTTTTCCTCCTATACCACAGCAGCTCACCCCGAGCAATTTGTGCAGCCTGCAGCTGCTCTGGGTACCCCTTTTTCCTGAGACCACACCAAACAGACTGCACGCCAGATAAACTGTTCCGGCAGTGCTCGCTGCCTGCTCGCCACTTATCTCTCCCCCAGAAACCGCCCCCCTGACCGTCCTCCTGGCACGACAGGTACAGGTACCCATTCGGGTGAAGGGGAAAGGCTGCAGGCACCCAAGGACAGGTGCCTGGGGCACAGCGCTGTGAGCCCATCTAACAACTTGCTGAAGAAAGAGGACAGGCTTACTGCACGTCTGCCAAATATCTCGGTACGTGGCAACGCAAGAGGGATAGTGCAGGCATTTGGATAGGACAGCCAGACACCACGATCCCAGCGTCGTCCCTTCACAACAGGCATACAACCATATTTTCGACCCCAGAGCTGCTGAGGCAACAAGCTAAGCTCAACCCTGCCTGGCCAGGCACAGGAGCATGTCTGCGTGGGAGCAGGACTGTTTGGCAAGGGCCAGAGCTTGCCCTGTTCTACTAGAACATCATCAGCACAGCACGAATATCTTGTTAGAAAAGAAAGGAAAACAGCAAGAATTAGGACAGAATTAGAATTGGGCACCTCCTCCACCAGTGGAAACAGTAACATAGCTTCTCCAAAAACAGCTAAAGCCAGACCAGCTACTTATGTTTCAGGCCCTTGCTTATACTGCATTCCTACCATCCTAGCCTCCTGCTGCAATAGACAGCCCTGTTTTCTAGGAACCTGGTTTCCTCCAAGTTCAGCATCCCTTGGATTACCCTGGAAAAGTACAATCTCTACCTTTTCCTTTTTCACTGGTCAATTAGAACCGAGCACTGGAAGTCCCTCTGAAGTACTCGTGTTTCCTCAGCAGCATATTGCCATTCCTGACCACTGGTTACAGAGGGGCTCAGGGTGCATCACCCTCACCTCAACCTCTTCGGTCCAATTCACCTTCTCTAGGGCAGAATTAAAAACTGCAGAGGTAAAAGCTTATACTGCATTAAAAAACTAAGTCTGCAGAGCTTTCAACCCATCTCTTCCCAAGACCTCCGCAGACCAAACAGTTCCACAAATCTACAAGAGTTTTAACACTGTTTCCAAATATGAAGAACACTTGAGGATCTGCTATTTACACCAAAACCTCACAATGTTCATTCAAGAAAACAGTAAACTTAGGCTTGCAAGATTGACTCAATTTAAAATAGTGTTCTGACCAAGCTTGGAAAAAATACCACTTCTGCTCTAGGAATCCCCTGACCTCACACAGCTCCCCAAGTCAGTGCCTTTTGTAGTCAAGTACCTCCCTGCATTAGTGAACTTTATTCACAGCGGCTCCACAGAAAAAAAAAGTGACAGTATTTGCATTTCAATAGCTCTTCTATTGAGCATCCAAGCTCTGCACCGCCAATCAGATCTGCCATTAGCCCCAAGATGCCAAATCAGACATTAAATTCAGTGCTAACATGACACATTAAGTAGATCTAAGGATTATCAGCCTGCATATATAAAGATTTATTTCTATATCCTGAACACATAACAGCAGGTAACCCTGGCTCTGCAGGACAAATTTTGAAATCCATTTGTACATGTTTGATGATTTGCTTTATTAAAGCACAGCTATGTAAAGCTTTGCTCAGGTACCTCAGAGACCAGGCAGATGTAAGGCTCACTAAAAAGCAAACCACTTGCTAGTTCTGGCTCTGAGGGACTCCTCTGTCCTGAGGAAAAGCGCAGCAATTGGAAAACTTGGCAGAAAGGCCAAAAGGGATCATGTACTAAGTGTCAGCAGCATTAGCTTTTATTTCTTAGCTACATGAGTGGCTATGCAGGGTGACATGCTCAAGGGAACTCTGTTAAGTTTAGCGAGAGCTGAAGCCACTACCTGACCAGCTACAAACAAGCACTGAGATTGAAACAGCAACACGAGTTTAGATGCATCTCCACCACCCTGAGCCAGAAAGAGACAAGGCCAACATCAGACAAGTAACTCTGCTCACTATTAATCAGACACAAGTAAGTTGCTGCAATGATCTGCATTTCATTTCAGAACATGAAGCAATTAGCTGCCTTTCCAGGTCCATATTAAACATACATGTAAGCCCAATACTGATACACCTTTCAGGATTGCAAAGCATCAATGAGTTAAAACACATTTTTATAACTCCTTTTAGAAGACTGTTTGCCTACATCCTCAAAACTCATACTATTAAAAGTCCACATGAAACCAATCGGCTTCTCCATTATTCTTCTTTAGTATCCCCAGAGCAAAAAATTGCCTAAGTGGGACTTTAAAGCCACTATGAGATCATGCCTCCTAGCATATAGCACATCTTTGGCATAAACATTAAAAAGCCCCCATGCCAACTGTTTCTGAATGCTAACACCTTTGGAATCAAATTATTGATAAAAATTGGTCCACTAAAACCAAAGCAAGGCTTTATTAACCTAGTAATTCATACTGGGAACGACTTCAGGTGTTCTGCAAGCTGAGAATCCTCTTACAAGAACTACAGGAGCAGTCAACCTTAGGGATGAAGCTTAACTGAACAATACCTTTTCAATTCCTTGTGCTAAGGAAACCCCCTCAGGAGAGGAAAGAAATTTGGCTCCTGCAGTAGGTTTTGTTGGCAATGGTTGTCTTCACTGAGGAAAAAAAATCCCCCAGTTGTCATGTAAACCAAATACTTCCTAGTTCAGGTTGCCACAGTTGTCCTTATATAATGAAGGATGAGAAGGTATTTACGACTTAAGAGAAAGGAAAAACAGTGTGAAAGTTTGACTTTGAAGGCTCAGCAGAGCATTCAAATCCTGTAAGCATCTGTGTAAAAGCCAACATAAACTACAGCAGTTCAGCCAGAAAACTGTAATTCCGGGGTCATTACTGCCATGCCAAGATTATAACGGCTTCTTAATGTTACTGGATTAGAAACCCAACCTTGCTTCTTTCCAGATGACGCTATACTCATTTCTCTACATTACAAAAAGCATTTGCTTCAAACATTTTTTCAGCTGCTGATTAAAGCCTCCCAGCTGAGTCACTGCAGGGACTCACATGTCTAAATCAGGACTTGTGCTGCTGAGTCAGATCAAAGTGACAGAGCAGAGAAACAGTTACGCTGACAGATCTGACAAGGCCTTTTTTTAAGCCAAAACACCCTTTCACAAAGGTAATCTTCATAAGATATCTATTACAGTTCTGTTGCTGGGCATAAGACACATACCTAAGGCGAAGCCTGGCCAGCCAGGAAGGCTGACAGCTGTGTGTTTGGAGTGGAGAAGGGTAGCAGAATTATGCAAGTGTAAATGAATACACTTGATGAACTCTATCAGCCCTGATCTGCCAATTAGTGCCCACTGGGTACATTTCAAAGCTTCCCAGCTCTGAGAGCAAGCACTGGGCCAGATGACCTCCAAAGGCCCCTTCCAACCTAAGTCTTCCCTGTGATAGTATTATCTTGGTCAGTTACAATTAAAACCCCTCTAAATTTGAGAAGTAGTAGCAAAACAGATCCAGTGAACTACTAAGTTTCATTTGACAACCCTTACTGACTATATTCTTTGAGTTTCTCCTACCCAGCAGAAAGTTTCTCCATTTCATATACTTACCTGAAAACCCAGAGGAACTTCCCATCTCCTCCTGCCTCCCTGTTTGCACAGGCTCTGAGCTAAAGACATATTCCTACAGCATCACATTCCTGCGATAAAAACTACCAGCAGCGCAGGAATGGTTACTGCTCTTTGCTGCCCTTGGTCTCCTCATATTTTCTCAGACAGACAGAGTTCCAGGGAAATAAACCACATCAAATTCACGTAAGTCACCATCCCCCTCTGGGGTGCCAAGTTGGTTCAGGCACCGAAGAGGAAACACGGGACTCTTCTGCAGCAGTCACCGGGACAGTAAGCTTGGTAGGTGTCTTTCTCTGCAGGATCCATGTTCAACAAAATACCTGTGCTTTCAACACTATGCCCTCCAGGAAAAGAAGACAGTTGAAGTAAACTGATTTAGTAGTAGCAGACATCAGAGCAGTTTAGATCACACAAAGAAAATGAACCTTACCTTGAGAAGAACGAGCTAGCATTGTTAAATCAGAGTCATGTCCCCTGACAACATTAAAAACTACATGCGATATTCAAGCTATCTCCAGTTACAGTTACTGAGGCATTTCTTTAAAAAAAAAAAAATCAAAGCATTTGTGATATTTTTGGATCTGAGGAGGAGGGGCCTGTAAGAATATGCCAATCATCTTCTGAGGCTGCACACACAAGTCCATAGCGGGCACTGGACATTAGGCTGACTACATGTTATTGCTTCATGATCCCACATTTCTCCAGAAGGCTTAATAGTTAACATTTGTAACCGACACACTCTTGTTATTTCTGCCATCAGCTACTCAATGCAGCTCACAAGAACACACTGAGAGTGAAATCCTGGAAACTTGATTCAGCACTTAGGTACGGCATGTCAGTTTTGAATATAGCTTCTTGTTGCCATCACCTACTTACAACTGAAAAGAAAATCTCTTGCCGCTTCTACATTCACCCTCACATTGACTTTTACTTTGTCAAACTGTCACCAAAGCCACTGTTTTAAGTGAACAAAAAAACATTCAAAGCAAAAGACAACAAAACAGTGTTAGGCATTTCTGAAGCGTTGCAAAAACTAAAGTCTCTCTCTTCACCTAGCCAAGTGTATCAGCATTAATCACTGGTTTCCTTGTAAATGTAAAGAGTGTCACTTTACAATTAGCAGTGCTTACATGAATTTCATTCCTTCTATCTCCCATTTGTGAAGGAGTTCCTTCGCTTTGAGAACAGAAACAAATTCTTCTGAAACTCAGATATGTAATGCATTTTACAGCACTTTGTGTGTCTTCAGTCAATGCTTAAGAGCTTAAGCACTCGCTTTACAACACAGCTAAAGGTTCTTCCTGACAGAAGCTACAGATATGGACCTACTAACATCTCTAGAGGATTCTTTTCTAGAAAAAGTGTGTCCAGGACAACTTTATGATTTCAGTTGAAATGGCAGAAAGAGAAACCTAAATAACCTGTACTTCTTAAATACAAATTAAATGAAGCTGGTTATAATAAACACATAAAAATAGTTGAATAGTTGACTTATATACACTGTATAAAAAGCCAGCTCTGAACTGCTACCAGAAATTAGCCAAGAACAGATTCTTATATTAAATGTGTCACTTTGATAGTTTTGCAGTGAATAAAAAAACCCAAACTTCATTTGCTCAGAAGACAACAGAGGGAAAAGGAAGCTAAAGAGTCATGTTTACCCGAGAAAAACAACTACATAAGAAGTCCTGTCAAATAAGCAGCAACTCAAGGCTTTTCCTCTACAGCCCTAGAATTACCCCAGCTGCTGTTAAACCGTGGAAAAGTGGCCAGAGTTCTGTGGTCCTGTCACTTGTGCAGTTCTGTTTTGCATGTTCTCACACAGGTCACTCGAGCGTTTACTACAAATAAACATGCAGAGCCAGTTCTTTTTCAGAGCCGCCTTAAACCCAGCCTGCCGCCGTCCCCTGGCCGGGCACTTCACACACAGGACACACTGTGCTAGTAAAACGCTTATCCGCGCAGCTATTTGGCTGTCTGGTGCAGCAGCCACCATTGGCTCGTTCCCTTCTGTTTGAGCTACCAAGAGCCAGTGATGTGATATCACTACTGGAATGTGCAACAGCTTCACTGATGGTGCTGGCTGTGGAGGGGGAAGGGAAAAGCAAAAATTCTCTTTGGGGAAAATCAACAGTCCTACAGCATACTTGTTCTTCGCTAGGGTCAGTCTAAGATTAGGATTCCTTTTAGGCTGTCCATGCCCTGGTGTAAAAAGAAGCCACCTATTCCTCAGTCCAGTTCTCAATACACTAATTTCAACTCTACTTCCTCCTGATCTTTTCACTCAAAAAAAATCTGAGGTTTGGGGGCTTTAAGTCCTCTTCAGTCTGATTCACATATTCTGAGACATTCAGATTTCCTTAAGAGTGGACCGATCAAGTACAACAGTCTGTCACCCGCGGTTAGGGAGTTCTTTGTAACAGTTCTTAAGACAGAGATTAACTCTTTGACTAAATCAACTCAAACTCGACCGACGAGTTATAGGAGGTTAAAAACAACCAGAAATAGTCAGAGACAATTAGAGGGCTACAAAATTCCAACAAGCTCATCCTTCCCAACATGTGCTATGCTCCAGAAACAAACAGTACTGTCTGATTTGCTAAGCAAATTTGAGCTTATCTGGACCTCACTAGCACAATAGCTTTAAAGCTGAAAGGCTGAAGGAATTAGTACTTTCACTATTACACTAACTATTTTAATGATTGTGGTCCCCTTTACGAAGTTCATGTTTGCTCTCCTGAACACAAGCAAACAAAGCAAAACAGCCAAATAACTAGGTAAATTCATCAGCCACAGAAGTTTTGCTAAGAATAGAGCATAACATACTGCTCCACAGACTAAATAGCACTATAAAGGCATTTAGACACGTCATTTTCATAGAAAACAACGAACCAACTGATGAGCATTTCTAACAACACAGGCAAGACCAATATCACAACTGCTTACAAACACCTTCATGCTGCACCATACAAGAAGGGGCAGCAACATTATGCTGCTGCTGTTTAGTCCTATTAACCTAAAACAAAGAAAAAGCTGTCTTAGTTTATTTAAAAACTTAACAATAAGTTACATTAGGATAATTCAAATGAAGGAAGTATTAAATTCTTGCTGTCAGAAAAATGCCTGCTTCAAACTCCAAGAAGAAACAGGGAGGCAGTGGTGGGGAAGGATGGGAAGCTCCTTGGCATGACCATCCTCAGCTCCAGATAACAGGCAGTTTTCAGACATTCACCAGCAGGCCCGAGGACATTTTTCTACTCAAAGCTGCCAGTCAAGATTTTATGTCTCAAGCTATAAATTAAGTTTTAAAAGCTGTTCTGGACTGGGAGGTGCTGCAGCCATTGCATACACAGACTTGTGGCCACTGACTTTTCCTGGAACATCACAGGAGGGGTTTGAAGATGGCAGGAGAGTTTCTGATGAGATCATTTTGGTCAAGCAGCATCCCACCCTAAGGGGCATTTTTAAGAGCTCTGAAACAAGTCCGGTTAAAAGACAATATTGGAGGTGAAAACTGATAAGACCTTAATCCTTACTTCCCAGATGATCTTTACTTTGCTTTACAGATAATATGCCTGCTACAGGCTTGGCTTTCCCATTCACCTCATCCATTCAAACCCTGTCATACTACATGAAGCCTCAAGAAAAAAAACATCTCACCTCCCTGAGTAGGGAGCTTCAATTTCAGGCTACATCAAAAGTGACAAAAAAAGTCTGCTGTTACTAAAGTACCTTTTGAAGGGCAATACTCAGGCATGATTTATTTGTAGCTTACAGAAAGAGCTATCTGCTACCTCTCTGCACCTTTCAGTATACGTAGTGGTAGTGCTTATAAAGATGCAGACAAACTCCTCCACCACACTCCTTTCCTGCCCAGTGTCAGGAGATATATTCACTTATATTGTCCGCCACGACCTGCTGCACAGGGACAGCCTCGGTAAGTTTCTGTTGACACCGCCGCTGAAGTTTTATTTTACGAAAGCTACAACAGCCAAGGCCCTGCTGGGTTATTGGAACAGTGAACAGTTTAGTAGGATGTCCCTTGAGCTCGGTCCTAAACATTTACAAACTTCAGAATTTAAATGAGCCAACGATCAGAGATCTGACAGTATGCCACAGACGCTTTGACGAAGCTTCAACCGCAGCAGTTCCTTTCCACCACCGCTGCCTCTCAAGGCTTTTACCTCACTGTCTACAGCACAAACAGTCCCCGATACCCAAGAACCAGACTGCTACAGCATTAAATACCCCCCCCTGCTCCCCTTACTCTGCCCCGGAGCAGCCCAGAGACAGAGCTGCTACTAGCGCTGCTTACAGCGGGCAACAACCCCCCCGCCCAGCAAAACCCCTGCTCCAGCCGCCTGCCTACTCGGCTGGGGCAAAGCCCGGCCCCTGCCCCGAGAAAACCCCGCGGCAAGACCACCACCACCACCACCACCACAACTCCCGCCGCTGGCTCCCCCCGAGCCCCGGCTCGGCCGCCAGGCCACAGACAGCGGGCTCCGAGGGCCCTGCCCGGGGAAGGC
>JAVJGG010000021.1:2814892-2831414 GCA_035590195.1 Aviceda cuculoides
CTCCGCGCCGACCCCCGAGGCCTGCCCCTCTCTCCCACCGCCGCCGCCCGGGCCCTGGGCCCGGCCTGTTCACCCGCTCGCCCCCCCAGTCCCCGGCCTAGACGATACCGAACTCACCCCTCCGCCATCTTGGCGGCCTGACGTCACCAATATTTACCGACCCCTCACCCCGCAGGCCCCGCCCCCGTGGGCCGTGACTCCCCGCCGACGTCACTTCCTCCTCCCGGGAGGGCGGCGGGGCGGGCGGTGAGGGGGGCTGCGCGGCTCGTTCCCCTGGTTACCGCCCGGTTTACCGGGGCTGAAGGAGAGAACCTCGGCGGCCAGCGACGGTGCCTGCCGGGCGGCGGGGAGAGAGCCACGGGGCTCCGCGCGGCGGTGGGGAGGTGGCGGCGGGGCCGCTCCCGTTCCCTCCGGTTCCCTCCCGTTCCCTCCGGTTCTCCAGAAGTTTACCCGCGGCCCCCGGGGAGAGGCTGGCGGCGTGGTGGTCCCCGGGAGCCCCTCCGGCTTGACGGTGCCTTGTTCGTCGATCGTGGCAGCGAGAGCAATGGAGATGCAGTCGTACTACACCAAGCTTTTGGGAGAGCTCAACGAGCAGCGCAAGAGGGACTTCTTCTGCGACTGCAGCATTATCGTGGAAGGGAGGATCTTCAAAGCGCACAAAAACATTTTGTTCGCCAACAGCGGTTATTTCCGAGCCCTGCTGATTCACTACATCCAAGACAGCGGACGCCACAGCACGGCCTCGCTGGACATTGTCACCTCGGAGGCCTTCTCCATCATCCTAGATTTCCTTTATTCCGGGAAGCTAGATCTCTGTGGGGAAAACGTTATCGAGGTGATGTCTGCGGCTAGCTATTTGCAGATGACCGATGTGGTCAACTTCTGCAAAACGTATATAAGGTCATCGTTAGATATTTGCAGGAAAATAGAGAGAGAAGCTGCTTTCTATCAGGCTGATAGCGGGAGCGCTAGTTCTGCGAGAGAAGGCACCTCGTACAGCTCAAAGAGCCAGTGTTCTGCCCCTGTCTCTTCCCTGCAGGAAAAGGAAGGGATTTCGGATTGCCAGAGAGATCCTCCCTGTGGTGAATGCAGCAGCTGCCATCCCCTGGAGCTCGTCGTCAGAGACCCCCTCAGCAGCGACTCCCCGGACGACGTTAATTCTTCGCTGCCCAAGGGGGTGGAACCCAAAGTGGAGTTTGACTCGGATGAAGTGGAGGTAGAAGTGGGTGAACGGCTGCCGCAGTATCCGACTCCGTTGTCCCTCGAGCAGATGGAAGAGGGGCTGCACGGCGGGCAGGCGATGGACCTGGCCTGCAATAACTATCATATGAAACAATTCCTAGAGGCCCTGTTGCGCAACAGCTCAGCTCAGAGAAAGGATGATGTGGTTCACCACTTTGTCCGGGGCTTTGAGGGTAGGCCAGAGGATGCAGGGGTAGCCGTGAGTTCCATGATGGACATTCACAGCGACTGGTATGGTGAGGACACAGGTGAGAGGACTCCGGGGGGGTGTAGTCTGTATAATCGAGGAGAAAACTGCTTAGTGGTGCGACTTCCTTTGTTACTCTCGTTCTTGTTCAGGACTATATTGCTGAATATTATGCCGTCGCAAAATAAACTATTGTTCTGGAGTTCAAAAGAAAGCTGTACTCTTTTATTCAGTGCAGCGTTTGGGAGGTAAGTATTTCTGACAGCTTTTACAGTCTCTTTGAAACAGATGCTGGAGCTTGGTGTTGGTGACACTGCTTTAATAAACAATCTCATTTGGGACCTTGTTGAATGGCAGGTGAATTTTTAAAAATAATCTTCCTCTCATAATGTTAGTGTTAGAAAGAGCAATCAGAAGGATTAAGTTGAGCTGCCACAAGAGGGATCTGCTGTAGAACCTGGCAGAGCAGAAGTAGCTTATTCCACTGCAGCTCCTGCCAGCGCATCAGTTGCTGGATAATAGTCTGTTTGCTGTTACTTTGAACTTCAAAAGGGCAGAAATCAGTTTTATTCAATACTGAGCGATACCTAGAAATTCTTTAAGAGCACTGAAAGCTTTAAACTCTGTGGTATTGCATAAAGACAAGATTTAACTTTTACCTCCAGTTCAGCTGCTGGTCACCTGAGGTTCTGCTGCTTTCCCAAGCCCAGGCCTGTTGGGATGTCTCATGCTGGCAGGAATATCTCCTAGCAGCTGTGTCAGGGACCTGGAGAAGAAGAAGGTCATGTCCTTATGCATTTCTCCTGAAGTGGACAATAAGGATTTGGGCATTTTATCTGCTTACAGCGATGCTGGCACACAACTTGCCTCGTCCAAACTGTCTCACGAAGATGGCAGGCGGCTCTGACAAATGCTGCAAGTGCCATCGCTGTTCAGGGTGTGACAAATGCAATAATAGTGTGGGCAACAGAGAGGAAATCTTTCACTGAATATTCTACTCTAGATAGCAAACTTACATTCATGTCATTTTCAGCACAACCATGCATGTGTGATTTTAAAGCCAATAAAACCAATATATTCTCTCAGCTTTAAAATAAGGAATCTGGTAAAATCACAAATCCAGGCTTACAGTCACCAGAAGACTAAAGTTAGCAGAACAGAGTGCAGTCAGCAGATCATGCCTATGGTTTCTGACATGTAGCAGGGCAAGAGCATCTAACACACAAACTTTGATTACTTTTTTTCCTCTCTTAAAATCTTCACACTGTTAATGAATCATTAAAAGGGAAATGCTTCTAGAATTTGATAGAGAACATCAGGTCTTATGATAACGTCTTATAGATGTTAATGGTAGATGTGCTTTAAATATGACTGGGGAAAAAAAACCCAAACCTTGCATTCAGTTATGTTTCTCTGCTAAAACTGAACATCGTAAGCATTTAGTAGAATGGAGGTATCTCTTCTCAGTTTTTAGTGGTCCTGCTGTCTTAGCATTTTCACAAAGCGCTAGGAACGAGAAATACAAAGTCCTGATAAAAGAATGGTTCTCTCGTGCATTCAGGCTGACAGTTAAGATAAATGCCACTTACTTTCAAGTGTCCACGTCTGTTCCAGTCATCCTGGTCCCTCTCACAGCTGATGGAGGGTAAACAGGCACCTCTGGAGAGCCTGGAAGCAAGGCAGGTCTAAGAACTGCTTTTCTTTTTTTAACCGGAGCTCTAAATGTCCAGCAGGGATTAGCAATACCTTGCGAAGGTCCAAAACTGGGTGAGATGAATTTCACTTGATAGCCACACATTAATATTAGACACTCCTTTTTTTTTTTTTTTTTTTTTTGAGGCTGGGTTGGACAAACCTTAGTACAAGGAATGTTCTACAGCCACACCTACATTGGTGTAACTGTTAAAGAGCTCAAGACTTGATATGCAAACACTTTCCTGAATCAGTACCTCAAACAGGGAAAATTAATCTTGTAGTATAACATCTCAACCTTTATGATGGAAAGGAATCTCATATCTGAGCTGATACTGACAAACTAGGGAATACCCATGTTTATGTAAAATGTGATCTTCAAATTTAATTCTCTCTTTTTGCAACCAACTTCATAAATTAGATATTACTTGTGTGCATATAGTTTGATTTTAGGAAAAGTAAAATGCCATCAGCAAATGTATTGGAGTCCTTCATCTTGTTACCAATAGAAAGGCTAAAGTGAATGGCAGTATAAGCAAGCACTCATATTTTCAGATGAGTTCCCCACCTCTATATTTATGCACTTTGTAAAAGCACATGGGAAACATTGCACTACTTCTACCTGTAATTTGTGTTAAAGATTTTAGTTTCTAATGCTGTTTAATGCTAGTGGTATCTTAAAAAAAAAGAAAGTAGGAGGCTTTCTATGGCTGAGATAGCACAGAAACCCCACTGCACTAAAAGCAAATTTTGGGCACTTAATTAAATGGCTTCTTAAAATAAAATTCATTTGTTTTTCTGTTGTGAGCCAACTCCCTTAAAATATCAGCTATGTAAGTATAGGCAGGCAGATTTTCAAGGGACTTGATCATCTGCAGCTGCATGATGTCTTCTGAAATTGCACAACCTACAGAAGTTCCAGGTAAGCCAAATACAGAGAGAGGTGAAAGTGCAATTATCCTGACTCAGAGGTGCAGCAAGGAGGATAAGAAACCAACACAGCTAACGTTGGTGAACTGCCTAATCTAATGCATTGTGTTTTTCTTCCAAAAGGTGATGTGTTAGTTGTGCCAATCAAGCTTCACAAATGTCCGTTTTGTCCCTACACGGCTAAACAGAAAGGAATACTAAAACGGCACATTCGCTCTCACACAGGTGAGAGACCCTACCCCTGTGAGACGTGTGGGAAACGTTTCACTCGGCAGGAACACCTTCGGAGTCACGCTTTAAGTGTAAGTTCGAAAGATTATATTTATCAGGAAATTTTTTCCTGATCATATTTTCCCAAAATATATTGGACAAAATGATTGTTGCCAATGTGAGATGAACTTTTCTAATAATAAGTTTAAGCCACAGATATTTGGTTCGTTAGCACTTTTGTAGCCCCAAATCTTTGTCGCTGGAAATGTGTTGGGATTGCCTGCTCTTTAGCTTAGGTAGATGTTCTTCTGTTCTAGGGAATATATGCAAACCAGCACCCTAGAAAGAGCTCAAGTGAGGAGGCAGATTGCCTTTTTTACCATAGTGTTTTATTTTTAACTTCAGGTGCATCGATCGAACAAGCCAATTATCTGTAAAGGTTGCAGGAGAACATTCACAAGTAGCCTGTCTCAAGGATTACGACGCTTTGGCTTGTGCGACAGCTGCACCTGCGTGACCACTACCCACGAGGACTCGATGCCCATTAACCTCAGCCTAATGGAACCTTCATCAGAAGGCCAAGAGAAGGGCGACGCTGATAACGATTGGCCCATATATGTGGAGTCTGGAGAGGAAAACGATCCAGCTGACGATGACGATGCCGATGGTGATGACAAGCAGGAAATCCACAGGAGCTTATCAGACCGAGAAACACTTATGTAGCAGTGAGAGGAGAGTGGGAGCATTTAAAGTGTTTCCCTGACAGTGATCGGTCTGCAACTGGAAACTGTGTGTTTGCCCAGTTAGTGAGACTGTGCTGGTTTTTTAATATTCCATTTTTTAATATAAGAGTGGGGAGAATTGGAATTTTTAATACTTTTCAGTGCTGTGCACCAGAAATCTGTGAAGAATCTTCTGTCTGGGGTTCACAGAGGTTGTACTTGAGCAATTTCCAGTGGTGTCCCTGCCTCCTAGTTTTGATTTTGCAGGCAGAACATCTCTGTTTTGTTTTGATAACAGGTTTCTTCAAATAATGCTGTCATGGTCCTTAATCCCTGATCCGAAAGGGGCACCGTCTTCTCTCTGAAGATTACATTAAAAGAAATGTAGTTTTCATCCGTTACCTTGGACTTTTCTAAACTAAGTTTTGATCCTTCTGTATTAGGACAGTATTATCTAAATTGTAAACCTTAAGTGTTTGCTTAGACTGGATTTGACCTGGAAACCAGGACAGACAAACCAGGATAACAAAAATATGCTCCTGATGAAAGCATAGACAGAATAAACATATTTCATGTGTCCTTAATTGCAGGTATTTAGAGAACAAACTTCTCTTTCTGTATTGTTTTTATTGCATCTTCCTCTCTGAAGAGCTTGGACTACAGATCTTCAGATGTGTCTTTAATGTCATTTAGACATTAGTAGTCTTAGCTTAAGAAATATTAAGCATACATTATGGTGTCTAGTGTCCTGGTCTCTCAGTTTAGACTAAGCGAACTGCCCAATTTTCTTCAGTTTTTTACAGTAGAAGTTAAAAGCTATCAAGCAGGTTACTTGGCAATTCTGATTCTGGTAGCTTAAGTAGCCAGATTCACAGCTGATGTAGCCGAGGAACAGTTAAATATAAATATCTGAGCTATGCATATAAACCAGCTCTGAATACCCTTTTTGAAGCAATTGGGTAGGAAATTTCATAAATTTTTACTAGCCTCTTTGTATGCAAATCCTTTTCTTTTACTATATTTTCTTCTAGTCTTTGGTGATCCTTCTTATGGTTTATGTTGTTGTGTGAACTTATCCAAGTACTGTTTTGTTGGTTTTTTTTTTTTTTTAAAAAAAAAACCTTAAGTGTGGACCTCATGTTTCTTTGCTGGGATAGATAAAGATTGGCTTTCAAAGGAGGTGAGATTTTTTTTGCCTTTCCAGTAGCAAGTTGATACAAGCTATCAAAAATCAAGCTGGGAAGCTTTAGAAGAAAATGCACCAACAGAAAGCCTGTTTGCCTCTGGGTAACCTACTGTTTCCTAATGAAGAGACAAAACTGAAATATACTGTGAAACAAGACTGTTAATGCTTCTTTAGTATGTTGTTCATGTTTCATGAAAAGGCAAATTGTATGAGTCTTTCTAGCTGGAGTAAGTGCTAGATCAGAAGCCTGTACACAGACATGGCTAACAAAAAATGAGCAGTTCTTCCTATTTAACAAGACAGTGTTTCTTAAGGTTTTTAGTGCTTCTTAAGGTTTTTAGTGTAAAGGCTTTACATTTGGCAAACATTAGATGGAACCTAAAAAACAAGGAGCCCTCTGATTTAACCAGGGTTTGTTTGGGGGTTTTTTTTGCATACCTTGTGTTTTTATTTTACATACTGAAAAAGAACAATTCAGCTTCTCTATCTGCTTCATCCTACAGTGAAACAGTAGTCCTATAGTCGTGTCGCAATTTACTCGAAAGAGGTGATCCTGATATCACAAATGCGGTTAAAAGTTCATTGCCAGATCAGGTAGGATGAGGAAAGAAGAAACAAGCTTCTTTTTAAACAAGTCACTTTACTGGTGATTCCTGAAAGGAGCAGAAGGTAAAGAGACTTGTTTTGAAATAGTCTGGTCTAAATTCTTGAAGAGTGCCACCTTCACAAGAAGATACCAGCATCCTGTGCTACGTTTATTTTCTGTAACTTAAGTTGCATAAGCTTTCAGTAGTCCCTATTCCAGGTCATCTGTAAATTTGAGTTTGTAATAGCTGAACAGTATCATAGTGACATACATCATCATAGAAAAAGCTCACCGGGACAAGATCTTTAAAAAATTCAGGGCTCTATAGCCCCTATTTCAGTCATGGAAATTAAGACCATCAAAACTCATGTAGGTGCCAGGTTTGGAGCTGAGCTCCTTTGAAAATCCTGTTGTGGTTTTGGGTCCTTAGCACTTTTGAAAATCTGAGCAAAATGTGGGTTTGTAAATCGTGCTGGCACATTTGAAAATGCCACCTCCAGCCTACCAGGGCTAGTCTTTTGGACTACTACTCTATTTTTGTTGAGTCCATCCAACATCAGAGGGTGTTTTCTTGGTATCTGCTTATCTGATAAAGGATGGACTTCTGCATGTGAGAACACCTGAAAAAGAGTCACGGATTATCTAATGGAAGTGGGATAAGAATGTAAATAGGGATCCAAAATGGTAGATAGTGACCAGGCATCCCAATTTCCGGCCATTCTAGCGTGAAGGTGCCACCTCATTGTAAATATTGGTAGAAGCCACTAGACGTGGAATGTCAGCTGGGCATGGTTCTGGCTAGTGCACCACAATTAAACTGTCAGAAGATTTAGCTTCTCACACGGCTGAGCTGTGCTGAGGTGCGGGCTAGCTAACTCTGAAGCTGTAAAGTCATTCAGAGTAGGGAACATTAACCCCTTGCGAAAGTCTGTATGTAGTAAGAGCTGCAGGAATGACTGCAGAGACCTTCAGCAATTGTACTTCAACCTGCTTTCTTTGGTCTTAGAGATTGTTCTTGTGTGTCTTGTGCATAGAGAATGGAGCTGTGTTAAGGTTTGTGTAACACGGGGTAAGGGGTGCGGGTGGGGGGTATGCTGTTCACATTCCAGATTGAAGGTGACCACCAAAATCGATGTTTCCTGTTGATCTGTCATATTGTGCTGCTTTGTTTTATATGGAGTCCTTCAGCCTTTGTATTTAAAAGAGGATGTAGTTTATCCACATTCTTGTGACCAGATGTTCATGTAAATCTGTTTGCTGTGCTTTCCATTTAGTTTTTGGATGTTTTTCCTGAAATCTTCCATTGTAGATCCAGCCTCTACAAGCTTTGAGAAAATGATGCAGCTGTTTTAAAATATTCATATGGTGCTTAATGAAGAATCAAAAATAATGTTTTTGGGAAAGTTATTTCTAATATCTCTTTCTCAAAGTTTTTTAAAGGCCACGCAGACTACATATCTTAAAGTCTTAGCTCTATGTAATTGACTTTGTTTAGGAGTATACGTTTTAACATACTTTTGCACATAATTGCACTGTATTTCACTAAAGGAATACATGCTGCACTGGTATTTGTAGCATATTTAATTTCGTGGTGCAAGACCTTGTAAATCTTCCAAATGTAGTCATTTAATTTACTGATGTTTTGTAAGGCAGTTTCATAACTGAAGTCCTTTAGTCTAGTTTAAATGACAAATTCTTATAAACTGAACCTTATTTGTAGAAGTGACTTAACTATATTTGTGGATCTTGGAGCATTCTGGAGCTTTTTGATTGTCTAGAAAATAAAACTCTCTGAGAGGGTTGCTTTGATTTTTTTACCACTCAAAAGGTGACTAAGTAAACCTGAGAGTATCTAGATTAAGGCTCACATTTCAATTTCTGGGAATTAAGAATGAATATATCCATTTCTGGTGGCAGTTTGCAAGCAAGAATCAGATTCTTGGTAGGAAAGGACTGAAAGGATGCTGTCAACTTAAAACCCAGCCAACCTGGTGGGTTGGGTTTGTTTTTTTTTTTTAGAAAATCTTTTATATTATTAATACTTACTTTGTTTCCTTAGCAGTTTTTGTAGTTTTATAATCATCTTAACTTTTGAAATTCTTTTTAAAGCTTTTCATTTTTTCATGCTGGATGAGAGAAATCCGTGCAGCTGGGAAGCAGTCACTGATCCTAGCTAGAAGAAAATGCTGTCAAATGCCTACAATAAAATGCATGCAGATGGGGGGGACAGACTCCCAAATATTCTTTATAGATAATTTTGGATTATATTGGGTATTTCACAAACAGACTTTTTAAAACCTGCTTTTACAGACTATGATATTTAAAACTTCTATTTACCTGTTGATTTAGAGTATCCTGAATCAGTGAAGAATGTAATAACCCCTTCTTTGTTTTCACTGTTTTCAGTCGAACAGTGAAATCTGTTCATTTTTATTTTACTGGGATCTTTAGGTTTATACATTTTTGTTTCAAAAGTGCCTGGGAATTATTAATATTTCAAAATATCTGTCTTTTTTTTTAATTTATTAAAACATTTTTGTTAGTATTAAAGATTTTTGGATCCAACTTAAGTTCACAGTGCTCTTTAACATGCACATAAAAATTGCATTTCTTCTCCTAAAGGCCACTGTTAACATGTCAACCGAATAACTGAAGACAGTCTGGTTTTCGCCTTTTGTTGGATTATTTGAAATTCAGTTTTTCTACGTGTCTAGAAATGTTAGTAGCATGTATGAGAACAAAAAGGTCGTGAAGTTGTTAAACCCTTGCCAGCGGCTCCATTTATACATGTACGTGTGGTGTGCATGCCCACACAGACCTGCTTTTAGGTCTGGAGTTATAGTTAAAATGTCATCATCTCTGCCACGTAGGTCAGCGGAGCACTTTTAGTAAAACGCCACCAGTGAGTATAGCAACTTCTTTGTTTTTTATTAAATAGTTATAGGCAGGTGTCTGAATACTAGTAAGTTAAAAAAAGAAAAAAAAAATTAAAAATCAGAACAAACCAAACACCACCCACCACCCAAAAAAACCCTCTCAAAACAACATGCTGTATGTACACAGCAACTTTAAATGCCACCCCCAAATATCCAAAGGCAATATACTAGACTTTAAACTTCGGACTGCCAGTCAAGATGCAAAATATTTTAACTGTCAAAATATATGACTCCATACTTCTTGCATGCTTTTAGCATAACCAGCCAAGTCTCCAGTCCTATGAAGGCTTAGACACACAATTGGTCCCACTGATCACGAGACTAGTTATAAGGGTAAAATTTAAGCAGACACTGACAGTTTTGCAGAATTAGAAACCAAATCAGGTCTTAGAAATTCTTAAAGTTCTTCAGTGGCAATGCTTATTTTAATTTTTAGCTGCTGGCTTCTTTTTCGGTTGGAGGGGAATTATGTGAACACAAATTTAATTTTAGAGCCAATGGCTGTGCTACTGATTTTTCAAATTCTGTCTTGTTGTTTGGTTGTTAATAACTAAGGTATGTGAGCTCTGACCCAAACTAGTGTGTATTTCTCAAACAAAAATAGGAAGCTTGCTTTGAAATTGTTTTCTTCTTGTAGTTGTTTGTGTTTCTAATACAAGACAGACATCTTTTGCTGGTAAATAATGGCTATTGATAGCTATAACAGCCATTTCTAGATTGCAAAAGTTTTGAATACTTCAGTTTTTTGAGACTTGGAGGATTCTTCTCTCCTCCTGAAGGAAAGTGAAAACTAGAATACACACTAAACTAAACAAGAGTTAACACTTTGGGGAGATACCCTGATTTTGGAACCTGCTTATTTTAGATACCATCTTGCAGATGGATTTATGGGTAGATTCAAGGACGTTCATAAATCTCCAAGCCCATTCCAGGATCTGTCCAAGTGAAAGCCAGCACAGTAATAGCACTGTATTATTAAACAAGATGCTATATATTTGTTGAGGAAGATTTTCACTTTTGAAAACCAATGTGTGAATGTTGCCAGTTAATTCAGTATCTCCAGACAGATCAGTGGAGTAGTTCAATCAAAAGTAAATTGTCCTAAAATACTAATTGGTACAATAGCATTTTCATTTGTACCATCTGAATCTGACATATGTGAAATTCAGTTACCCCGGCTTTCTCTGAATGTCCGTCTTCTTTTATATTTTTTACTGTTTTAACTCTTCTTTTGTTCTTTACTGAACTTTTAAACATAGCAGATTATGACTTTTTAAAAAGTGCTCCAGTACAAGCAAAATAAGGGTACTTAAAAAAACCCACCGACAACTAAGAAGAAACAGTATCTAATGTTAAGCAGATTATTTTGATGAGAAAGAGGAGTGCTAGGGAATGAAAGGAGGGACTGATATCCGGTGCTCTGCTTCCACAGGTATTTGGGATCAATAGTTCTATGTGGGAAAAAGGTCACGTAAAATTCTGAATCGTGGGTCTTTATAGTATTTTAGAAAAGACAGCCTGGCAGCATTCACAGACAATTCCGAGTACAGTCCGGGTGGCAGTGTGAACCCAGCAGCCCTTTCCAGATTTAATAACTGGATGTTCTCTGCAGAGCAGTAATAGAGAAGTTGTGCTGATGTTTTACCACAAGCTGCCGGATCTGCAAGTGTACCTGTCCTGATGCTGAGGTGTCCGTGAGTGTATGTGTCAGGCTGGAAGAGAGAAACCCAAATTGAACCAAAGTTGAGAATTAACGTGCATCACCACCATACAGGCAATTTACCCTTTTTAAGAGGTGCGGATCAAATCTTTAAGTGCTTTTTGTAATGTTTTTTCTACAGTGGTGCATTACTGAGTTTGTCTTTATTGTATGTTAAATTGTGTACGTACTACATATGTTTATATTGTTGTATGTAGTCTGGTTCTTTTATAGTTAAAGAACAGAAAACATTAAATAAATACTAAACTCACAGTAAGTATACATTTTTTTCCATTTTTTACATGAAAGATGTGGGGCACCGAAGCACTCATCCCTGCTCTTGTCTCCCTGGCTCTGAGGACCACGGGGTTGTTACCATTCCTGGTGAAAGGGACTCTCGCTGTGGGAGAAGGAAAGCAGGAGTGCAGGCCAATCAAGGGAGATGAGAGGTTGTCAAAGAGCTTGCTAATGATTTGGGGAGAACTAATTGTTTAGATCAAGGTCTAAGTCATCAACATAGATGAGCCGTATGCAAATATGCTCACAATTTTAGGTGTTAAGGGAAGCTGGGTTGAAGATAAGGATACTCTAACAAGTATTTAATTTAATTCTATTGGTACAGGATTAGGATTTTGGGTTCCTAGTAAAGATGAAGCTACTGACAAGTCATGCTGAGATGCTTGTACAGCCGCTGCCTCTGTTAACACTGCCATCAAACCTCAGACTTTTCCTAAATTGTAAACTTTGTTTAGAAGATGTCCTGCTTGGTTACTGTTAGGAGTACTGACAGATGGAAGATTCCTCCCTCTACTCAACGTTTTAGGACAGTGTATTATGATTTCCTTCTCATTTTGAAAAATGAAGTGATCTCCTGGTGACTTGGAGGCTGCACAATCATTTGTATTTGTAGCAGAAGGCAACAAGGATGCAGCTCGGGATCTTTGTGAAGACTGGCTTTGTCACACAGAAAGCTGATGACAGTAAAGATGATGGCAAGGCAACTGAACTAACGCCAGATAGAAGTTGGTGGTGTACTAGATGAAAATTGTAATCTCATTCTTAATTAATTTCTAGTGTCTTGCTTATTCCCCTATCTCCAGACCATGCCTGTGTAACTTAAAAAGCTCTTTCATTATGACGGGGATATGGTCTTATCTTGCATATTCCTCAATATCTTTGTATTCCTCAAGGCATTAGGTCCTGTAACACTGAAAAGTTTCCTGACATGGAATGATTAGCAACTCATCTATGAACTACTAAAAAATATGTATTATTACGTCACACAAAGTTTCTTGAAAGCTTTTAAACAAACAAAATATTCTCAGAAAATTACTTTTCCTTTAAGAGGTATAACACTATTTTAAAAGCAACAATTTTTGCAGGAGCATGGATTAAAATTCCTGCTGTTCACATCTTCTCATTAAATGCATTTTTAGATCCAGCGGAAAAAAAAAAGGCAACTAATTAATTCTAATTAACTCCCCAAGCATGGTACGTTTCTGATCCAGTAGAAAAAACCAATGCAGCTATTTCTTCAGTGGTAGAAAAAGGAAATAGATTGTGTTGCTTTAGCCCAAGGTTATATGCTATTTTACTTGTACTTCCAAAATTTAAGATAAAACCCTTGGTAAATGCGTATTACTTCACTCACACATTTGGGAAAAATCCATTGCAACTCTAACAAATTAATCTTGTGAATCAATGCATGTCAGTCCTTGAACTATGGTACTTCAGTTGTTCTAGTATACACTCTTGAGTTTTCTTTGGCCAGAAATATCACTATATATTTAAAGACAAAAAACATACCATGACTGAACTCTGTGATTTTTGAGAAACACTTCTTTTAAGAAAAACTGTTTAAGGAAAATCTTTTAACTGGTGTTACTGTTCATTATATTTCATTACTGAAACCCAAATAAGACAATGCAAAATTTATGTTAATAATTTTTGTATCAGCACTAACAATGACAGTTTTTTAAAGTAATTTGTAAATTGTTCTCTGAAAAGCAGACTATTAGTCTTGCTTTGCAACACTCCTCCTGTTGCTGTGAGAAGCACCTCCTCCACATAGCTACCAAATTTACTCCCATTGGATAAGCTCTCCAAACAATATCTCAACTTCAAGTGGAACTGTCTTGGCTAGACACCGTAACTCTAAAATTTAGAAATACAAAACAAAAAAAATAGATTAAACAACTAAATACATTTCTGGAATCGGTGGATTGTTTGTGATGTATTACTGTGCAAAACAGGATGAAATCAGTCCCTATGCATGAGAAAACCAAAATCTGTTCCATGGCCATTCCTAGCTGCACTGTGCAGACTCGAGGGCACAGTTTCTCTGAGTAAAGCACTTGCAACATCTTTAAAAATTCTAATTAAGCTACTCTAGATACCACTGCATTTTTTCCCCTATGTTTTAAATTCTATTACCTGTTCCTAGCAGATGGAGAACCCTTGAAGTCCTATTAATATTGATACAAACTACCAAGCAGAGCACTCTCCGATATGCAACTGAAAGTACCAATTACCTGAAAAGTCAGCTAAGTCAAACAGAGAAAATACCTACAAATAGTTCTTTTCAAAAGGAAGTTTTCAGCAGATGAAGTAATTTGGGCATGGATCTGAAAAAATATGTAGAATGTTATATAAAAAGAGGTGCTACTTAGTTGAATTGACAGGCAAAATCAAACTGTAGAGGAATGAATTCAAGCAGTATTAAAAACTGATACTGCAAATAAATTTTCTAGTTTGTATTAAACAAACTAAGTTATTGTTTAATTGTCCATCATCTTTATTTCTCAATACCGGAATCAGTAGTTGAAAGGTTATGTTAGTTGGCAATGAACTAAATTCTATTAAGTTACCCAGCTCAAGACTTTTGCGTCAAAATTGGTTGCTCTATGGAAGAACACGACAGGCAATATTTTTACTTGAATACTCTTCCAGTCTCCTACGGTTTGTGACTTGGGGACTTCTGAAGGCACAGGACATTTCTACGCATAGCTCTCAAGTCTCTCTCATGACCATGCCTAGCACAGCCCTGTAACACTCGCAAACATTTCGCATCCGCAACAGCCTATGGCAAGCGGTTCCAGTGCCGAACTACACGATACACAAAGAACCACGTCTTCTTGTTTGCTCTGACCCTGCCACCTGCGAGCCTCATCTGCTATCACCTTCCTCTTAAGCTGGAATAAGCAGTGAACAATCAGTCCCTGTTGATCCTCTCATGATTTTATAGATTTCCATTCGCCTCACCTGCTTAACTTTTTTTTCCTAGTTCAGACATCTCTCACTCTACAGACATCTGTACAAAGCTGTGCCAGACTTTGATCATTTCTCTTTTCCCTCCTTGAAGCATTACAGGTTCCTGTATACGCACTTTGAAATGAGTGACCCCGGGGCTGCATATAGTATTCAACGTGCAGGTGTGCGCTATTAATTAATGGTAGGAGCTGTGAGAAGTCGGGTGCTAGGGTTGTGTTGTCTAACCCTGAAAGGGGAACAATGAGGACAAAGATGCTCTAATGGTCCTCTGGGCTGACTTTGGAACTGGTTCTGCTAATACAGTCTTTAGACTTTGCTGTAAAAGCAAGATAAATTACATGAAATTTGCAGGTGACACTGATCAGAGGATGACTATGGACTGGCAATGTGACATGGCTGGAAAAGGCTGGTCAGTTGTAGGTACATCAGATTGAAATGTTTTCAGTTGATAATTAACACCATTGCCCAGTGGACTGAAAAGATTCATGGGAAATACTGTGTAAATTCCAATTGCTTTCATGTTCAAGAATGATTAATTTAAACTGGTCAAGTACAGAGTGGAGTCTTACACATGCAGAACAGGTCTCATTAAAGATTTTTAAAGTGTGGCCTGCATTTGAAAGGAGACGGAATCTACAAAACCATGGATTTTTATTAAAAAGGGGGAATTAAGTCAGTGAAAAATATTGTTGCAATATAAATGGATATAAATTGACTATGAATAAATTATATACTAGGTGAATGTTTCTAACAATCAGAGGAAAGAGTCTTTAGATGTCTTTGCTATTTTGCTATAGTGGGGAAAGGAACATGAATTGTTTCAAGATGGAATGTCTTAAGTTTATGGCAGGGAAGGCTAAAAAGGATACAGTTAAGGCAGAATGGCTCCCACGGGAAAACAAGTATTTATGAGAAATATCTGGGGTGTCAAGAGCACAGAAAAGACCCTGGTGGCAAGAAAAGGAAGGAGAAAGATATTAAACTTCGAGTGAGAGAAGGCGAGAGGTTCAGGTACTAGGATTTCAGACGTGCTTTTTTTCCCGAAGATAACAGACATGAAGAGGGGACAAAAAAAAAAAAAAAGACGTTACATCTCCTTTTGAGGAAGCTGCGGGCGCGTTAAAGAAGGATTTGGGTCATCAAGGCCCCTGCTATACATAAAGGTGTGAGAAGGAAGCATCTAGGGCATCGCATCCCCTCCCGGCCAGCATGTGGGTGTGGGAAGAGGCGAGCGGCCCCGACTGCAGGGCGAGCAGGCAGAGGAAAGCCGCTGGGCTGCGCCTGCAATCGGTGCGTTGCCCCTTTAATTGTGTCCCCAGCCCTCGGGCGTCTCTGTCCAACGCCCACGTCAGCAAATACCTTTTGTTTCTCTCACGTTCGGGCTTCCAGGGCTCGGGGCTGCGGGACCAGCGCGTCGCCTTCAGCCGCCGTGAGCCCCGACGCGGGGCCGGGGACCCCCGCATCCACCGCCCGCTCCCCTCGGCTCAGCGGCGGCCGCCCGCAGGACCCAGCCCGGTGAGTGGCGGCTCTAGCACGCCGGCAGGCCGGACAGGGCGTTGGGATTCGGGGGGACGGAAGCGGCCCCGGGAGCGAGCCCTGCTGCCGGGGGCGGCGAGGGACGGTCCCGGGCTCCGCGCTCTCCGAGGGCGCCGGGCTCCGTGAGCCGTGACGGCCGGCGGGCAGCCGCCCCTGGGAGCCGGTGGTTACCGGGGCTGCGCGGCGTCCTAAAGCGGGCGCCATTTGCAGCCCCGGGCGCGGCTGCGAGGAGCCAGGCGCGGCAACAAAGGGCTGCGCGGGAGCCGGAGCGGGCGGCGGGACGGCGGGAAGGGGTGAGGCGGGGAGGAGGGAGGCGGGAGGCCGGA